>OX421504.1:11677743-12125243 GCA_949126835.1 Anisus vortex | reverse complement strand
AAGATTTAGAAGAGTAACGACCCAGCGGATACACCACGTCGTATCAACGGGTGAAAACTCTAAAACCAAGAAAACACGTTGAAAACACGTTGAAACCACGTTTAATCTAGGAGTAGTAAATAAAAAGTATTTCCGTGTCAACTGATTGGTAAAAGTATCCCGTCGGACCAGCTTGATTCATAGGGCCGGAGAAGCAGCGTTCACAAGTTTCTGTGCGGCCACAGCATACTAGGGGATTGTGTGGCCAGCGCAAAGCCCAGCCGCCTTTACTTTTTACCGCAACTAAAGACAAGGTAACCACCAGAGCTGGGTAGACTCAGGGTCTACCTCCAGACCCAAGAAGAAATCCTAGCCTTCACCATTATTCAAACCCAGTACCTTCGGTAGGTCCCGCTGTTTTGTTCCTCTGTCAACTTATGGCAGCGACATCTTGTTGAAAGTTAATGGGCCCAATTCTCGTTGTCCTAGCCTGCTGAAACTTGGTACATAGACCTTAACCCAGATCACAACTTATTATATCAAATTTTCTAGCCCACGCCCCACCTCTATTTGCCCCCCTCCCCTCCCAAAAGAAAATCAGTTTGCTTGTTTTCCAAGGGGAAATAATAAAGGTTTTCAAGAAAAAAAAAATGCATATTTAATTTTTATGAATTTTGTTTTCATTTCCATAAATGCATATGACCAATGATTTCACTCCCCCCCCCCCCCCTCCTTAAATGGGTAGGCTACGACGAATCATTCTTTATTTGTTAAAAGAGATCTATCCATCCTTATTTTAACTCTGAATTCCAACTGTCAGTGTGGCTGATCCTAGAGAAGCGGTTCTGTTGTTAGAAAGAGCGAATGCGGCTTTAAGCATGAGCTATATGGGTCAAGAGGCCGGGGGAAGGGGGGGGAGTCGCTGATATCGCGTTATCGTTTAGAAGACATTTAATTCTCTCATCTTTCTCCGGGTTCTGTCCCTTACCACCATCCACCTATAGACTATATTCTTATTATTATTCCCTATTTTCGAGATATCTTCTTGGTTATCTGCCCATTCTGGATAGCCCCTGTCCATGCCATTCATTCGCGGTAGCCATTTATCTCCCCTCCCCCACACACCTTTTTAATTATATTTTTGGCCAGCCCTTGTTGTCTCCCCTTGTAGTGTTGCGTGGAGTCTGCGAGTAGTCTACCCTTGCTTTTCTTTCTTTATTTGTTTTTCCTAAAGATTAATTAAATAAATATACTTCTCTATAGAGAAAAATCTATCTAGGCCATAGACGTGTGTTAATGTGTATGTGTGTGTGTTTGTGTCCTATGTGTGTTGCGCGTAGAATGTAACAGCGCACGTGCAAATATCATTGCCATTGAAAAAACGACATCAAACTAATGATAAGCTAATTATAACAATTATGTTTAATAATAATAATAATCATATTATTATGACCTTAATGGGTCGTCCATCAATGACATCACGCAAAAATGGACCAATTCTAAACCCCGCCTCCCCATAACGTCACAAGTCGTCAATAAAAGTACCCCCCCCCCCCTTTCCAACATAAAAAACTTCAACCATATTTCCGAATTCCAAATTATATGTTTAAATTATATGTTTAAATTATATGTTTAAATTGTATGTTTAAATTATATGTTTAAATTATATGTTTAAATTATATGTTTAAATTATATGTTTAAATTATATGTTTAAATTATATGTTTAAATTATATGTTTTAATTATATGTTTAAATTATATGTTTAAATTATATGTTTAAATTATATGTTTAAATTATATGTTTAAATTTAGGCCTACTTGTATTGTCCTTACGGCCGACTTTAAACTTTTAATTTAGTGAAACTTGTTATTACGTGGACTTGTCATGAAAAGATGAAACAAAAATAATAATAATTATGTGACGTCACAATGTTAAAACACCCCCTTCCCGTCGTCACATTGCGTCACCTGGCGTCCCTCTAGGTAGGCTATGCTACTTGATGTCATTTATGGATGGCCCCTAATATTAATAATTCAATGAAATAAAAAATTTATTCAAACCGGTAGACCCCAGTGACCTGTGTTTGTTCGTTTCTATAATTAGCCTCCACCAAGGGAGTCTACTACCACCCTTTTTTACAATTTTGTTATCTCCTATCTATTTAACCTACTAGAGTTTATCTCTGTAACAACAAGGTATTTACAATGTGTTGGCTGTACAAATATTGCATCTAATCTCCACGCTAAGAAATACTTGACTTTTCGAGACATCGGCCGTAGATTGTACTGAAATGCGTGGCTCCATAGCTCAGTTGGTTAGAGCGTCTGCCTAGTAAGCAGAAGGTCGAGGGTTCGACTCCCCCTGGAGCCTATAGTGCGATACTGTATCTTTTTTTCATTACTTTCTTTTCTATCAATAGATATTTCGATATAGATGTAGCCTATGTTTTTTTAATAATCCAAATCTGTTCGGAAAGGAAGGGTGGTAAAAATTGGTAATTTGAAGACAGACAAAAAAAGAGAGAGACAGAAAAAAGGAAGAATAGACAGACATTTTAATAATTACTTTTAGTTTTTCCAATGAACGAAACGGTAGGTATATATAATATGTTTTCCGGGTGAGGTGTGTTTTTTAGAAGAATTTTCCAGAAGGATATTTCAATATTGGGGCGGATGGTTCTTTCATGCACGTATTTCACCTTGGCAAAATAAAGAACTTGACACGAGTCACGTGGCTGGCTGGACAGGAAAGACACAATAAGATTACGCGGTACAATTATTAAAAGCAGCTCCGCATCTATCTAGTTGGTCAGCGCTTGACCAAGACCACCGTATGTATTTACGATGGTCTTGGCTTGACCCGCCCAGTGCCCCCCCCCCCTCCTACCAACAAGACTTGGATGCGAACCTTTGCAGTAGGCTAATAGAACTAGGAGCGGAGACTGCCAGCCATTTAGTAGGTCTAATGTAACGGTGTAAGCGGGTGGGGGCGGGGGCCTGGGTGTGTGTGTGTGGGGGGGGGCCTGGGTGTGTGTGTGGGGGGGGGGGCCTGGGTGTGTGTGTGTGAGGGGGGGGGCCTGGGTGTGTGTGTGGGGGGGGGGGGAACTGGTTTATGGGCCGCGATGCAGCGAAGAACTAAATTTAACCTCATTAGCTTTCTTATCCTACACATTATGACACGCGCTACTTCTGTACAGAAGATTATTGTATCCTATGCTAGACGTGGACTTGAGTCTTATGTCGTGCATTTGGATAAGGGTTTAAAATGATGTTAAGTAAACTTGTTGGTTTGCTCAGGTAACCCATTTCATGTCCCGGAGGAAACTAGGGAAGATAATTGATATGAAAAAAAAAAGGTCACTGCACTAAAATTAACGAAATGTACTTTTAATTTAAATAAAATATTATTTTTTTTTTTTACTGAGATAGAATTTAATGGTTGATGTTTAAGAAAAAAAAAATAGGGGTGTAGGGAATATGCTGGCAACGCAATCCCCTCCTCGTACCCCCAAATTATATTAATTTTGTTTATTTTTATATTATTGTTTATTATATTAATTTTGTTTGTTTGTTTTCTCAAAAGCCAAGTTAATGATTCTAAGAGTTTGTGCTGTATGCTATGTGCTAAAAGAAAATTAATTTAATATCAAGTCAAGTTATCATCAACTTAAATCTAATATTCAAGCCACAAAATAAGCGCTCTTTTCTTTTATTTATTAAGCTCTTAGATAGTAACATTATTAGTGCGGCTTATATATTACTATCCGATTATTTGCTTGTGTTTTTTTTCTCTGTATCTTTCTTCCCTCCATTCCCTACCCCCCACCCCCCACCACACAAACACACACATTACCCGTCCCAGCGTTTGCCCGCCTTGGGGCTTCTTCCTTGTGCAAACTCAACCGAATCAATAATATATCCAAGATATGGGTTGACCAGGGCGGCACTCACGTTAAGCGTCGCAGCTGTTCTGCCCCGAGGGGGGGGGGGGGTAGTGCATTACCAACAGCTGACCGCTGTCCACACCTGGGACTAACTTATCTCGGGGCAGATGGATGCTGCGGGGAGAACATCATCATCCACATGATACATATATCTCTCTCATCTACAAACGTCCGAACCAAGTGTCCGAACCAAGTGTCCGAACCGTCCGGAGCGGATCAGAGTAATCTCTAGATTTATGAAACCAAAACGAGGGCATTAATTCCCCACCCCCACCCTCCATCCGACACACACGGTAAGCTTCCGCCCCTGGGATAACATCTCGCCCCCCCCCCCGAGGGCTGTGGACGGGAAATGTTCTCGTTAATTGGTGTTCCTGTTGGAGGCTAATGCTGACCGGGGTGTTGAAAACATCTTCTAGTGCATCTCAGCTGATTGGCAAATATTAAATTTTTAAGTAGATTTCTGTCGGCTCGTATACAAACATCAGCAAGTACAAACACAAACATACAGAACTGTAAATACAGGAGACAGACGGACTGACAGAACTAGAGAGATTTATGAGAGAGAGAGTAGTGGAATTAAACAAGAGAGAGAGGGAGAAAGAGTGAGAGTCAGATAGCGAGAAATGGAGTGTTAGAGAGAAATAGATAGAAGGATGCAGAGGCAGAGATTTATAGAGAAATACAGAGAGAGAGAGAGAGAGAGAGAGAGAGAGAAACTAAGACATATAGAGGAATAGTTGAAGAGAGATGGAGAGACAGAGAGACAGAGAGATAAAGAGAGAGATAGGCAAAGAGTCGGAGATGGTGTTGAACAGAGCGAGAGTCACTGAGCTACAGAGAGAGAGAGAGAGAGAAAGAGAGAGAGTGTTTGTGTTTCTTACTAGAGAGAGATAGTTGAGAAGAGAGAGATTTGGAGAGAGGGAGAGAGAGAGATAGAACATAATATTAGACAAGAGGGAGCAAGTTTCCATGGTCCATGGGGCTAGTGATACCGCGCTCACCGGTTTCCCATGGCTGTGGCATAGAAGGAGATTGTGTGACCAACACAATGCCCAACCACCCATTCTTTCTCCAACTAATGTTAGGTGCCTATCAGAGCTGGGCAGACTAGGAACCATCCAAGAACCCAGGGCAGAAAAAGACCCAGTGACTTTTTTTGTTCTTTTTTTAATTTTAAACATTCGAACTAAATCTCTTCGTTCACGGCGACCCGGACGCGCTGTGAATAGACCATAACAAAACCTTTGCTCGTTTCGTCTAGCATATCGGTGTCTTCATCACCTGACAAATGTTTTTTTTAAAGGCACTAAACACGTGTCTGTATCATGTGACCAATCCGCGTCCACTATACAATAATTGCAAATCTTTCGATTCGCCCAACACGCGATTGGATCATCAGTGCCTGTGTATTACGTCATAATAAAAAAATCTCATCGACGACACAAATACTCTCTGCGCCAAAATCAAATATAAAATAAACAACTCTACATGAATTAGCGAGACAATCTCAAATACAATATGGAAACTATTATTACATGGCTATACATAAAAAAAAAAAATTCATTAGATCAAATGTGTAGTTTTCATCTTTTTTAATAGTATCATTGTACACAGATTGTTTAAACAACATTCAACGCACGAGAGCATTAGGTTTGAATCCACGTAACTGGAGTAATCGCCACCTTATTAAATATTCATCTTCCAAGAATAACACACCGTTGTTAACACAACGAATAAGATTATTATTACAAATTAGTTTGACAGTAAGGAAATATAGCACCCGGGGCGAAATAACTCATTTGCGCGCCACTAGAAAAATAAATAAATACATGATACACCTTAGATTTTTAAAAAAGATTGTCTTGAGGATTCAGGGCGGAGCGCCCTCTTCGAACCCTTAGCCACCCTTACCTCGCACCCTTACTGCGGCGCCGATTACAATAAAAAGGTGAGCCTGGAATTACTTCATAGTCTCGACGGTTTCCCCATCCGGCTTTATTGGGTGCCGCCTTTGATGTGTATTTTATAATAACGGTATATCCGCAGGTTTCATCGGCGGCCGACGAGGTTTATTGCCCCCACGTGACTCAGTTTAACGCTGAACGGCATCTTTTGTAAACCTTGTTCTATCGAACCGAATGCCTGGGCCCGGAGACTATAAACACTGACCGTCTTTGATCTCACTGAAACGGGTTGCAACACGCGGATACACGTTAAATTCACCTAGATGTTTAGAACACAGGTGAGGGGGACACACATTCCGTGTCGTGTAAACAAAAATTGAAACGGGTCTTTCTTTAGGTGCATCATTAATTAAAAATGGACAAAGGCGGGCGATCTCGGGCCCCTTTGCCGTGTTCTAAAGTTTTAAGGCGCGCCTCTAGTTTGTAGTAACTATTGTGTACTAGATCTATCTAATGAAAAGCTCCAAGAGCCGACGTTTCCAAAGTAAAATGACGAACTGACCTAGATATTGAACACAAAATCTCTAGACCCCGAGATTGGAAGGTTCATGGGGGTTTCCCTGCCTGCAATGAAAGGTAAAGCATTCTATGAGTTCATGTTCGAGACACGTTGTCCTCGACGAATCGGAAACACTATCAAAAGTTTGGTAAGGATAAAAGGTTTCCCCTCAGTCCTACCGGAGTTTTTCCGAGCACACACACACCTGTGCATGCAGACGCCGACCAGCTTGTGTTCAAACTCTCAGAGGGTTGGAGGCGGGGGGGGGGGGGGGGGGGGTTGATTTCGATGTGCACTTCTTTATCAATCTTAAGATTACCTTGAGTAGATTATCTGAGTGCCGGCAGAAACTTTAAAAAAAAACAACCAGGGGCAAACAACTCAATCAACTAATTATCTTATCTGTGCACACGGCACTACGATAGACTTTGACAAAGGACAACAACTGCCAGAGAGAGAGAGAGACACGCGTTAAGAGTTGCCCCCCCCCCCCCCAAAAAAAAAAAAAAGAAAGAAAGATGGAGGGTGGCTGGGAAGAAGAGCGAGGAGGAAACCAGAAACTGGATCGAAGTGATAAGAATTTTCGTGAGCAGAGAGATGGATCGTTATGGCCGCGGCGGAAGTGAACTTTTCCGAAAAGGTCAAACACAACAAAAAACAAAACAAAATGAAAGAAAGTGATATTGGAGCGGAGCGGTAGTTATAGAAGATAACGTGGCAACTGTTTACGGAGAACTTAAGTTGACTATAACATCAACAAAAAAGAAAGGAAACCAGTTCGGGATTCCGGACACGTGCCAGCCAATCAAGAGGACGCCCTGTCCTCCTCAGGGACGTGCCTGTATTCTCTCATCACACCTGAAAGAATAATTTCGCACGCATAGATATCCTATCCCATGCGACCCTGTAGGCCTAATGCTTTCATCAAGGGGACCTTACTTCTCCAAAGTATTCCGCCATTTAGCGTCATAGTAAGGCGCTTTTGAAATCCTATTCTATTCCATTTCACACTTTCAGAATGAATATTTGTTTATATGTACCGAATGTCCCGGGTTCGAATCCTGGTGAAGACTATGATTTTTTTCCCGGGTCTGGAGGGTGTCCCTGAGACTACCCAGCTCTGATGGGTACTTGACCTTAGTTGGGTAGGCC
Source organism: Anisus vortex (assembly GCA_949126835.1). Lineage (NCBI taxonomy): Eukaryota > Metazoa > Mollusca > Gastropoda > Planorbidae > Anisus > Anisus vortex. Next base: position 12,117,703 of record OX421504.1, on the reverse strand, counting down.
TACCACCAGGTTATTCTGTACGATCGACCACCGTGCCATATTCTGGCCCTAGAGTTAGAGTGATATTTAAAGATATCAAGACCGAAACCTAGTTTCAAATTAAAAAAAATACCGGGAATTATTTCCCGGATTGGAAAGTGTTTTGTCTCTATGGTATGAAGTTAACTCTTTGCTTTTACATGTCATTACTTACTGGTGAATATAAAAAAAGGGGGAACCGTTTATTGTTCTGGCCACACAATCCCATGGCATAATAAGGAACAAGTATACTTTCTTTTGTCAGCTTCATTTACTTTAAGAATCAGTTGGTCTGAACAAGAGGATAATCAGGAGGGGCCTTAATATAGGCTACTATTTCACAAATACAATTGTTTATCTCCCTCCCACGCAGTTCGAAACGAATATGCGCCATGCAGTTTTTATCGAATGCATAATACTTGCGTATCTATGGCATGACCCATATCAATCGCAAGCCTTATGGCTCCGTGTGGATAGGGAACACATGAATGGCACTTTTCAATTCTCCTTTTTCCACTTTGCATAAATTCCACTTCTCCCCCAGTCCATTATTTACATCTATATAAAAATGTCCCTTCTTTTTTTATTTTGGATGGGGGGGGGGGGGGGTGTCTTCACAGGTTCGCGCCCTGCTCCACCCAGGAGCTATTTACCGGGAAACGTCCACAGATAAATGGGTTATTTATAGTCCGGTCTTCGAAGCCACGCCCACTTCCTTCAATCCCAGAAAGCCCGGAAGTTCCTCGTTTAATTTCGGTTAAAAGGGGGAGTTAACTGATAGCCATTTTTTTTAAAACAATTCGTTGAGTATGTGTTTTTAAATGGTTTCATGTCTGGGTTGGGGAGAGGGGAGGGTTCAGCTCTTAAAAAAAAATGCCTATAACTATTTCAGCCTCAGTGGTATTGTTTTCTATCAATCATTCAATCAATAATTCAACCAATCAACCAATCAATGAAACTATCGACCTATCTGTCTGTCCATATATCTATTTCTCTGTCTATTTTTTTAAAAACATGTCTGCCTGCTTATCTGTCTATATGTACGTCTGTTCAATCAATCTATCAGTCCATCAATACATCAATCGATCAATCCATTAATCTATCAATTCATCTATCCATTTATCAATCTATCAATCCATCAATCCATCCATCAATCTATCAATCCATCAATCTATCACTCGCATCTGTTTGAATGTAATAAAATGATATATAACTGCGACAATAGTTCCTATATTGGAAAATTAGATTCTATTTTCGTTTTTTTTCTCTTTTTTTTAAAGGCTAACGAGTTAACGAAATGGAGACAGCGTACGAAAGAACAAAACTAACTTGATAATCAAAAAGTTGAAAATAATGACTTTGACGAATGCGAAATAAAAAAAACGGAAGGATGAAGTAAATTGAAAGAAGATCCAGAAGACAGTCGTGGAATAGAGACAAAAGAGAAAAACATTTGATAAAACAAGAAGAAAAGGAAAGAAAGCAAGAATGAAAAAGAAAACAACAACCGAAAGACCAAGTCGATACTGAATTTAATCCTGGGACAGTTTCAATGATAGTGTCAAGAGAGAGAAAGAGAGAGAGAGAGAGATAGAGAGAGATAGAGAGAGAGAGAGATAGAGAGAGATAGAGAGAGAGATAGAGATAGAGAGAGAGAGATAGAGAGAGATAGAGAGAGAGGCCAAAAGTAGAAGATAGAAAAGGAAACAATCTTTGGAAGAAGATGCGGCTGGAATCTCATTAGTCAAATTTTGCATACAGAAGAGCTCCATGGGGACAGGGGAAGTAAATCTCGATCAGCACCTTTTTTTCTCTCCTTCTTTCTTTACCTCCCCTTATTTTTTTGTTACTATACTAGCAGTCGCGTTGTGGACTCGTTGAAGATCCACTAGACGAGTACTGAACGAGTGGGTTCTGGTTTGGGGTGTGTGGGGTAGAGGGTGTGGTGGAAGCTAGAATGATACTGAACTTATAGTCAGTTGTCACTTGGGGTTCTTGTACTGGCTAGGTATTGTGTGTGTGTGGAATGTGACAACTTGAATAATGTCACATTTCTGACAGTATATTTAAATGCGTGAAAATAGAAGAGGTATGTCACATCTGACTGTTGAGCTAAATCTACAAGGAAACGCCGATCTATGAAATCTCTTTTTAAAATAATACATAATGCTTTGGGTTATAACTTAGAAATACTACACAATAACAATCTATTACAAGGCTGGGATAAACATAAGGACAAAAAAACATTTTCTTATATCCCATTTACAAGAACTAATGCATATAACTGCACTTTCTTCCCGAGTGGTATCCGGGCATGGAATAGGTTGCATGAACAAGCCAGGAAAACCAGTAACTTAACTTCATTTAAAACACTAATCAAAACGCAAGGCTAGACTCATAACGCGGATGAGCGTAGGACGCAATAATCTTCTATACAAAAGGATGGTCTGTAATGTATAAGATGACATTTTCTCTTTAGATATCCCAAAAGTAAATAAATAAAAAAAAGTTTCTGAAATGTCGATTTTGACATCTGATGACATTCAATGAATGTTGACATGCACTGAAGAAAGGGTTAACACGCATGTTATCTAGTATCTGGGGCGCTTCATCATCGGGGGCTCTCGCTCATCGGGGCGCTCGCTCATCGTTATCAGCTGTTGTTAAGTGGCTCTTGGTGATAATGTTGGGCTTTATGAGGGGACATGTGAACAACCCTCAGAGGGACATTTGTTCCGGAGATTAGGGCGCTGACACGACTACGATTACCTTACATTACATAGCATGCGCCACGACAAATCTTACACGCCCTCCTTCTTCTCTCTCTTTCTCTCTCCTATCTCTCTCTCTCTCTCTCTCTCTCTCTCTCTCTCTCCTCTCTCTCTCTCTCTCTCTCTCTCTGTTACAAACAAATTATTTCGCTTGTTACGTTACAGACCACGCAACAGTACCTTGTAACAACAACACAAAAAACAAAAACATTTTCCCGAGGCGTCACGAGTTACTCTCTCCTCCCAATTAACTTATATCCTTCGGCCATTTCGTTTCAAATCCTTGGCAAAGAAAATGGACAGGGGTGGGCGCTTGCAAACAACATGGAGGAACCCCCATTTCCTCTCCCTTACCAGAAGTCTTTCCATTTGCCCATCACAATCAGCCAACCATCCTGGCCCCGCCCCCGGATATTCCCGAGAAGTCTTCTGGCCACGCTTAGTTGTTAGTTAGCGGAAACATTATTGATCACGTGGCGTCCCTCCACATCTACATTGTTGATTTGGGGGGGGGGGGGGAGAAAGAGAGAGAAAGAGAGAGAAAGAGAGAGAGAGAGAGAGAGAGAGAGAGAGATAGGCACGAAAAGGAAACACAACAACCAATTATTGATTAGAAATAATCGATAATTTACACTTTCCAGAGATGGTACACATGTAGATAAAAAAAACGTTTGAAAAATTCAGAGGTAAGAGTAAAGCGTGAAGCGAGGACACACACAGACACACACAGACACACACAGACACACACAGATACACACACACACACAGACACAAAGCTAACAGAAACTATTTCTCTCCAGACTGGTCTATATCATCTTTCGCTAAAAATGAAACTTCTTACCAAATCTACCTTTTCTTTTTTTTTCTTCAAATTTGTGTGTGTGTGTGTGTGTGTGTGTGTGTGTGTGTGTGTGTGTGTGTGTGTGTGTGTGTGTGTGTCTATTCTTGCAAGCCAACCGGAAATGACGTTAGCAAAGAAAGAGTTTAAAAAAAAAGGGGAGGCGGGGGAAGAGGTCGAGCCATTTTCTTCGACTGACGCGATCGGCGCATGAGCAGTGGCGATGATGGCCTCCTTCCTATCAAAAGTGGCTTACTGGTCATGGTTTCCTTCCGTTTTAATCCAGAAATGTCAGGAATCGGCAGAAGCAGGGATTTCTTGGAGAGAATTGATGCACACCTCCCCCACCCGATCTCCAATTTCCTAAAAGGACACATTATGCTATAGCGACTATATATAGACTATATATATATGTATATATATATATATATATTTGATTATTGTCTACATACATAAATAGGCCAACAAAGGGCACGGAGGCAGAGCGGCAGTGCGTTCGACTGGCGATCCGAAGGTTCTAGGTTCGAATCCTAGTACAAAGCTAGGATTTCTCTCCCGGGACTTGAGGGTGTCCCTGACTCTACCCAGCTCTGATGGGAACCTAACACTAGTTGAGGTAAAGTAAAGGCGACTGGGTATTGTGCTGGCCAAACTTCCCCAGGTATGCCGTGGCCACAGAAACTGGTGACCGCTGCTTCACCAGCTATGTGATCAGTCTGGTCCGAAGTGTAATTTACTTACATACATAGATAGGCCTAGATAAATAGACACTTAAAATAGCTATGTTGGGAATATATTATGTGTGTGATCCAAAACCCGTGCTCGAATGAAAAGCCCAAGAAATGCTAAACAGGAAATATCAATGTTTAAGGTCGGACATACTTTGACATTTAACCTTTCTTTAAGACTCGACACTATTATCAGTATGTCAGTATTGTGAAACCACGTCGATATGTCGTGGCTTTTATGTTGTTGGATTCAATATGTCATATTTTTGTTGGTGGTGGTGTTGTTACGTTTCAAGTCGCAGTCATTAATCGGAATTAATCGGAATTTCCGAATCCCTTTTGTACTTCTCACTTCCGTTTTATTTAATCGCTATGATATTCTCAATGAAAAATTAAAATTAAAATCGAAAGTTGTATAGGCTACAGTGGAAACATTTAGGCAAACGTAGGAGCGTAGTAGTCCTTTATAACAGCGTTGTTGGTTGCGAAAGGAAAAAAAAAGATAATAAAATTTATAAAAATAGAGCAAGCGGTCCATCTTATAGTCTTTGATATAATCGATCTATCTCCCTTTATTAAGAAAAAAAGCCCCATATAGCACCATAGATAAAATCAAGATCGGCAACTCTTATTGAACTCTTCCCTTTGAGCGCTTTTTCTCCAAATTACTCACCCTTTGGGCAATTCTCTTTGTTGTTGTTATTTGCTCACGGATGTATCCGGGGGCCGGACAGTTTCATATGCTTCCCCCTCCCCCCCCCCACCCCGCACGCACTCACAAGCGCGCGCGCGATCGAGACCATTAGCTTATGTTTACACCGTGTGGTCTTCCATTGACACTAACGATTGGTGGCGTGCTGCCCGGGGGTGGGCGGGGAGGAGGAGGCGGGGGCGCTACTGCATATCTGTCCAAACCCAATCGCTAGGCTCCGTGGTAAAAGGGAAGTGCACTTTGGGTAAAGGGCGGGGGGGGGGGGGGCATTAGGGGTTGCGGATACGCGGAATGCGGAAACGGTGTGGGTTTGTGGTTTTTTTTGTGTATATGTACCGAGTGAACGGACGTGAGCGCCTACCTTTTAGTCTCTCCATCCAGAACACACACACACACATATACACTATTACAAGGCAATTTATTCACCATAATAAATTATGGATGAGACCTTCTATTTATCACACACAAGTATAATTATAATTTATAATGTTATTACGGCTAGAGCCCCCATTCAATTTATGAAAATGATAGTTATAGTATTGTTATTGTTAGTGTGAGTATCCTTGTATTAGTGAAGATCTTATTATATCATTCTGAAGTTTATTTGTAGTTGTCTAGAGTATTCCTGGTTCTTATAATCCCCTGGCAATTCACATAGCGTAGTTTTAGAGTTTACAGTTGATTTACTTCATGTATAATTATTTATGTGGCTCATATTATACAGCAAGAACCTTGATGTTGAGTGGTAGTGTAGATTATTAATATAGTTGAATAAACATTACACATACACACATGTATATAACTTTGAAATATTGACGTTAACCAAGTTGTGTAGAAAGCAACGATAAATTTGGTTTAATTTACAACATCAATCCAGTAGGAATCCAAATAATATTATATACACAATCAAGAAATACACATATTCCAATTAGTAATGAATATCCTCAATGAACATATAGCATTGTAGTTAATAGTAGAATAATAAATCTTTCATAATACAACTCAAATAGAAACGATTCTCAGAGACTTAATATTAGATGTTATCCGAACGGCTGTACGCCAAGAACTGACTAAAAGTGTCGAATCGCGTAGAAATATTACGGGTCAATCGTTGGAAAAACCAGACAGTTTAGTGACACGAATATTTTAATCAAGCCTGCATGTTGACTGCGTGATCAGATACTTTTTATTAAGAACAAGCAATAATGCTCTAACAAAATAAGGAGAGACCGATCGACCTTGACATGCTGTACTCGCGTGAACAGTTCATGTTTTTATCGAGGTTAATAAAAAACAATAATGCTCAAATTAGGTTAGGAAAAACCCGGGGGAAACTTTGAGCTGAGAAATATTTATATCGTTTAAACGCAATTCGCTTAAATGATTTAGTTGGTTTATTAACATTACAATGTAGGGAATTTACGTTTCGTAACAGTCGCCCATACCAAAAGGAAAAGAACATTGCATACTAAACAATAGAAGTGTGCAATTTCTTTTAGAACCGCCTGCACTTAACTTTAGTTCTAAACAATATACAAAAAAAAAACTGACTCCACCTGGGTAGTCCGTTAAATAAGACAAGTAAGGGAAATAATTTATTCTATTAAACCCTCATCATATAGGATCTCAAGTTATCCTTAGACCATAACACATGTTCGCGTTATTCTAAAAAAAATTATACTCTCTGAGATATCATTCCTTATAAACATCATCATCTTATTTATAAGGTAAAAATCAGCATAACTAATGTTATCATATTAAACAATTCAATCATTAATTAATTCAACTTAAATGAAATTAATATTTAAATAAACTTAAGAGTAAGAATTTAATCTTAAGTGTGTAAGCATGTGAAGTGTATGCACATTACTCTATCTTGGTTTTTACATAATCACAACTATAGTTTGATTGTTTCAAAATAAGGATGTACATTTCTGTTCATTCATTATCTTAGTAATAAAGAAAATTTATGTTCATAAATCCATAATATTTATAAGTAACTTATTAGGTTCTTTTTTTTTTTTTTTCCTCTACAACAATAATAATATTTGTTTTAGCAAATGGAAATATTCATGGCATAAAATAAGGCATAAGATATTGCATAAAATAATCACAACATATTCATATATTCATGCATTTATTTTTAAATGATCCAATTCTCTTAGTTAGGATTATCAGAATATATACATGAAGTTATCCCCTTATACATTTGTTACATACGCGATAGGGTGTCCGCGACGATGTTATCTTTTCCAGATAAGTGAGTTATTTTTAAGTTGTAAGCTTGAATAAACAAACTCCATCTTAGGATGCGCTGATTTTGTTTGATGCGGGAAAGAAATACTAGTGGATTGTGATCAGTGAATATCTCGATTGGGAACTGAGAACCATTTACATAGTAATTGAAATGTTTCAATGCTTGGATAAGTCCTAGTAATTCCTGCTCTATTGTGCTATAATTTACCTCATGTGGGTTAAATTTTTTTGAACAAAAGCTAATGGGATGTTCAAGTGAATCATCTCCTATTTGTGAGATTACCGCGCCCATTCCTGTATTACACGAGTCTACCGTTATTCTGAAGGGTTTAGTATAATCAGGTGAGACTAATACTGGTGCCTTGGTCAGTATGTCTTTTATATTATTAAAGGCTTGGTCACATTCCTGATTCCACTTAAATTGATTTTTCTTTCTCAAGAGATTTGTCAAAGGGCAAGTGATAATAGAAAAGTTTTTACAAAACTTCCTGTAGTACCCGGCCATACCCAGAAATCCTCGAAGTTGTTTCTGCGTTTTAGGGACAGGGAATTCCTGTATAGCTTTGACTTTGGCATTCACTGGTTTTACTTTGCCATTACCCACTACATGACCTAAATATTCAATTTCTGCATGGCAAAATTGACTTTTAACTAGGTTTATAGTAAGATTAGCCTGTTTTAGTTTTTGGAATAATAGTTTTAACTGATCTAGATGATCATTAAAGTTATTACTGAACACTACGATATCGTCCAGATATGCATGGCATTGTGGGATATCATGGATAATAGTGTTTATTAGTCTTTGAAAACTAGCTGGAGCATTGACCATTCCGAATGGCATTACTTTAAACTTATATAATCCATCAGGAGTGACAAAAGTTGATACCTCCTGAGCCCTATCTGTCAATGGGATTTGGAAATAAGCTGTTAGTAAGTCAATCTTAGTTACATAGTTTGCAGTGCTTACTCTATCGATTAAATCATCTATCCGTGGTATGGGATACGAATCTGTTTTTGTCACTTGGTTTAATTTCCTATAGTCTACACAAAAGCGTAGTGAACCATCAGATTTGGGAACCAACACACATGGGGATGACCAATCACTGTTACTGTGAGTAATTATATCATTGCTCAGCATATAATCAATTTCTTTACGGATGTGTTCAAGTTGTATGGGATTAACCCTATACGGATGTTGTTTGACAGGTTTAACATTATCATCTTTTAAAACTACATCATGGGTAACCAAAGTTGTTTTGTTAGGAATATCACTAAACAAATTTACATGATCATAGATTAAACCCTTGATAGAAGTCTGTTCACCTAAGTCTAGATGTGCCAGTTTATCATTGAGGTTTTTAAGTGCTTCAGTGTTCTGAAGTTTACTTTCTATGATTGTCTTTTTAAATTTAGGCGGGGGTGTTTCAACAGTTTTGATAGCACTCACTGGCCTAATGTCAGTTTGTTCTTCCCTAACAACATAAGGTTTTAGCATGTTTATATGGCACAGTCTCTGTGTTTTCCTTCTATCAGGGGTTTTTACAAGGTATGTTACATCACTGATTTTATCTAAAACCTGATATGGTCCTGTATATTTTGCACTCAGGGGTTGTCCAGACAATTGGGTCAACATGAGGACTTTATCACCAGGATGGAAACATCGGGATCTGGCCTTGACATCATAGTACCCTTTCATTCTTTTCTGAGCCTGCAAAAGATTATCTTTAACATGATTAAAAGCATGATAGATTCTATTGCTAAATTGTTCCACATAAGCTACGAGTCCAGTCTCTTCATCAGAATTTAACAAGGTTTCCTGCAACAGTTTTAGAGGTCCTCGAACTGAATGTCCAAACACTAACTCGAACGGACTGAATCCAAGAGATTCCTGCACAGTTTCTCTAGTCGCGAAAAGAGCGAATGGAATACCGCGATCCCAGTCTTCAGTGTTCTCAAAACAGTATGTGCGGAGCATGGTTTTCAGAGTCTGATGATATCTTTCTAGGGCACCTTGGCTTTGCGGATGGTACGTAGTTGAAGTTGCATGTTGGATGCCTAGTTTCTTTAAGACCTGGTTAAACAGCTTTGATGTAAAGTTAGATCCTTGGTCTGACTGTATAGTCTTTGGAAGACCGTATCTTGAACAAAATGCAATCAGTGCGTCAGATATCTTATCTGCGTTAATGGTGCGTAGCGGAATAGCTTCAGGGTATCTCGTGGCAGTGCACATTATAGTGAATAAGTACTGGTGTCCTGTCTTTGTTTTAGGCAAAGGACCTACACAGTCTATTAGCAAGTGGCTAAATGGTTCTGCAAAGGCAGGTATTGGCTTTAGAGGTGCTACCGGTATAGTCTGGTTAGGTTTACCAACTATCTGGCATGTATTGCATGACTTGCAGTATTTTGTGACGTCACGATGTAGTCCAGGCCAATAGAAGTACGGAAGAATTCGACGGTAAGTCTTGTTCACTCCTAGATGACCAGCATATGGCGTATCATGAGCCATGTGTAAGATGTCATTACGATATATGGCTGGTACCACAATCTGACTTCCTTCTCTGCAATTGTCATTATCACATTTCACATCTCTCCATTTTTGCATTAATATTCCCTCCTTCAGAAAAAATCCATTTCCTTTAATTTCTGCCTCCTGTTCAGTTATCACCTTTTTCTTCAGGTGTTTAATTCCTGAATCTCTATTCTGTTCTAATAGGAGTAATTGTCGAGGTGACAAATTACTTTCAGTAGTCTTGACTGAGGGACCACTCAAGATGTCAGCCAGGAAAGTTGCCTGTAGGTCAATTTCTGGTTCTATTTTTGACTTTGACATGGTTTCGACAGACTTTTGTTGTTGGGCCATACCTCTAGTGACGATGCATATAGATTTGATAAAGCTCTCACTTTTATTAAGGCATTGTTTTTTCTTGGATATGGAATGCACCACATCTCCAGCAATATCATTTCCCAGTATTAAAGAAACACCTTTAAACGGAAGTGATTTGTATACACCCACAACTACATTTCCAGTGAAGTACGCACTCTTCAGCTGTATTTGATGCAAAGGAACTTGTACATTTTTCCTTGATACACCTTGAATAGTGAGATCCTGTCCTGTATATGTCGATTGTGACGTAGGAACAGTATTCTCTAAAAGTAGTGAAACCTCAGCCCCTGTATCACGGAGTATTCTGATGTTCTTTTCACTAGTGACACCATTTATTATGGATGACACGGTACCTTCTTCAATGAATGGTAAACAATTGCTTGGTATCTCAGTATCGATGAGATCTGTATCCAAGTTATTTTTGTAAGAGGTATGTTTAGTACTCATGGTGGTTCTATCTGATATAGACTCCTTGGAGCTCAGATTAGCATTGGAATTATTGAAAACCATTGTCTCTATTTCAGGAACTATTTCTGGTTTCAAGTTTCCTAGATACGTGTGTTTTGTCAGGTTATCTGCATTAGCACTAGGTATCTCTGTTTGAGTTCTAATATCCTTCTTTACATTTTCATGAGTTCTTTGTTTTGGCATTGCTACATACGATAAGACAACATTCTTTTTATTCGGGTTCCCATTCAATATCCAGCACTTTTCCTTAGTATGTCCAATTCGTTTACAATGGCTACAGGTTGGCTTGGAATTTGTTGGACCTTCATTGCTCTGCTGATGTCTCTTTGATTGATAGGATTCATTTGGATTTATGGTTTTCTTTTCTACCTTCATATCTCGATTCTGGAATTTTGATTTATCAACTGTTGTAAATTTATTGCTGGAATGGATAATAACATATTCGTCTGCCATTACTGCTGCTGTTTCTACTTGTTCTACACCTTTGTCTGCTAAATGTATTCTTACGTCACCTCTGATGTTATTGTTAAAGTCTTCCATTAGCATAAGATTAGCTAATTTATCAAAGTCTTTGTTTACACCTTTGGATCGAATCCATCTTTCAAAATATTTCTTTTTCTGTCTTAGAAAATCAACATGGGATTGTTCCTGTTCTTTCTTAGACTCGCGAAAAACTTTTCTATATTTTTCAGGTGTTAATGCATAACTAAGCAGTACTCTATTCTTGATCAGTTCATAATCATACAATTCCTCTTCAGTAAGACTTAATACAACATCAAGTGCCTTTCCTTTGTTCAGAGCTGAGCGTAGGAGTATAGCTTTCTTGCCCTCGGGAAATTGATAGTCTCTAGCGTTTCTCTCGAAAATCATGAAGAACTCTTCCACCGAATTATCTTCAAAAACTGGAATATGTTTCTTAAACTTATACAGTTCTGCATCTGCTTCAGAGCTTGCATTCGAATGATTTGACGTACGAGACCTTGCTAGCTCAATTCTTTCTTGGCTTGCTATTTTCTCTCTTGCTATTTCTCTTTCCATCTCAATTCTCTTGTCTTCTCTTTCCAATTCTAATCTCTTGTTTTCTCTTTCCAATTCTATCTCCATCTTCCTCATCTCAAGTTTAAATTTCAATTCTTCACTTAAGTCACCAGTTGTATGCTTCACTCTTTGTGTTATAGGAAAAAGTAATTCATCATCTGATTCATCATTAATGTTATCATTAGCAGTAGTTTCTTCAATAATTAGTGTACCTTGTTTTCTTAAACACTCAGTTACCTCTTGAAGTAATTTAGTTTTTGATGGCCTAGTTTCTGTGATAGAAATGCCCAATGATTTAGCCAATTCTTTTAATTGTATCATTGACATTTTATTAAGCTGTTCTGAGGTTAGATCAAATATCTCTGGATCCAATGTAAGATTATTTGTGGCTTCCATTTTATATTATTAAAAGTTACTGTAAATCTTGTTAATAATACAATAAAAGTGTCCAACTTACTTTCTGTCCTTTGAATAATTCACTACACCACACAGTTCAGATTTGTCGCAACAAGGTCATAAAAATAATACTTTCTTAGAGTTACTTTGTTCGATAAGGTAATACACCAGATAATTTTCCAGGCTGAATAGTTAAGTTTTCCGATTCTCAATAGCAATGTTCAATTCAATCACAATCTTTAGTAAATTGTATATTGTTCATATTTTCCAACACAATCCATCCAAGTTACGAGTATGTATTACGGCAGTTGTAAATAGTTTGTGTAAATAGTATAACGATTCTTGAAGTTGAAGTAAATCCTCTAAACGTTTGTTAGTAAATCACTGACGAGCAAAACCCATTTTATTACAAGGCAATTTATTCACCATAATAAATTATGGATGAGACCTTCTATTTATCACACACAAGTATAATTATAATTTATAATGTTATTACGGCTAGAGCCCCCATTCAATTTATGAAAATGATAGTTATAGTATTGTTATTGTTAGTGTGAGTATCCTTGTATTAGTGAAGATCTTATTATATCATTCTGAAGTTTATTTGTAGTTGTCTAGAGTATTCCTGGTTCTTATAATCCCCTGGCAATTCACATAGCGTAGTTTTAGAGTTTACAGTTGATTTACTTCATGTATAATTATTTATGTGGCTCATATTATACAGCAAGAACCTTGATGTTGAGTGGTAGTGTAGATTATTAATATAGTTGAATAAACATTACACATACACACATGTATATAACTTTGAAATATTGACGTTAACCAAGTTGTGTAGAAAGCAACGATAAATTTGGTTTAATTTACAACATCAATCCAGTAGGAATCCAAATAATATTATATACACAATCAAGAAATACACATATTCCAATTAGTAATGAATATCCTCAATGAACATATAGCATTGTAGTTAATAGTAGAATAATAAATCTTTCATAATACAACTCAAATAGAAACGATTCTCAGAGACTTAATATTAGATGTTATCCGAACGGCTGTACGCCAAGAACTGACTAAAAGTGTCGAATCGCGTAGAAATATTACGGGTCAATCGTTGGAAAAACCAGACAGTTTAGTGACACGAATATTTTAATCAAGCCTGCATGTTGACTGCGTGATCAGATACTTTTTATTAAGAACAAGCAATAATGCTCTAACAAAATAAGGAGAGACCGATCGACCTTGACATGCTGTACTCGCGTGAACAGTTCATGTTTTTATCGAGGTTAATAAAAAACAATAATGCTCAAATTAGGTTAGGAAAAACCTGGGGGAAACTTTGAGCTGAGAAATATTTATATCGTTTAAACGCAATTCGCTTAAATGATTTAGTTGGTTTATTAACATTACAATGTAGGGAATTTACGTTTCGTAACAACACATAAATACACAAACAGCACTAGTCTAAATAAAATTAAAATATACACCGCCATATTCCATTTCTTCAATGACCAAGAATGACAATATATACCACCATTTCTTTAACAGTGGCTCAGCGCAGCGTGATTATGATTGGCACTTAGAATAATACATTATAGTAAAGATGTTTTCTAAGCTTTTCCCTATCTTTTTATCAATCCACACATCCTTTCATTCATCCTTCCATCCATCCCGTCCAAACGTCCGTCTGTCTATCTAACATGTCTATTTATCTACATGTGTCTGTCCGTCTGTTTGTCCAAATCCACTTCGCGGTGCATACTTTAACACGTATGTTTTATATCAAGAGTTTCCCGAAATGCCGGGTCGTGGACTCGGTACCGGACAACGAAAGCAAAATTACCGGGTTAGCAGAAAGGAGGCAAATTTTCTGCGGAAAAACAACAACTCAAGATATGTTATTTGCTACACATGTGGACTAGTATGGATGCTAAAACTGTTAGTGGGTCATGAAGTAGAAATTTTACAATAACTGGGTCACGAAGTAGAAATGTTTTTAAAAAAAAGTGGGCCACGAAGCAGAAAATTTAAAATAATTGGGTCATGAAGTAGAAAATTTAAAATAACTGGGTCACGAAGTAGAAAAATTAAAATAATTGGGTCATGAAGTAGAAGTTTAAAATAACTGGGTCACGAAGTAGAAAATTTACAAAAACTGGGTCACGAAGTAGAAGTTTTAAAATAATTGGGTCACGAAATAGAACATTTAAAATAACTGGGTCACGAAGTAGAAAATTTAAAATAATTGGGTCATGAAGTAGAAAATTTACAAAAACTGGGTCACGAAGTAGAAGTTTTAAAATAACTGGGTCACGAAAATCTAACGACAACGCTGATCTATATCTAGTATTACATTGAGTTGGTACTGCAGCTCTAATTAAATAGGTGGCCCGAGGAGAGAGAGAGAGGGGGGGGGGAGGCAGGCCTAACCACTGGCACTGCGCATGTTCACGTTTCCATGCAGTCTGGCAGAAACAGGTGGAACTCTTTCTTCGGCGCCCAATATAAACATTTAAGATAGACCGCGGCCGGCTCGGGTGCTCACCGGAAGTGTATTATTATCACAAGTACTTCCATACTTCGATATAATTAGAATATAGAACATAGAGAAGTTTTTTCTTCATCCATTTCTCTAGCATAAAGTATATAGACAACAACTGCCCCCCAAAAAACGATCACATTATTAAAGCCACATTTAATAGCTTATTGCTGTGTAAAAAATAAATAAATTAAGGAACAGGGTAATCTTCCTAATGATTAAAACATGTGTGATCCGTTTACACGTGTCTTTCCTGGAACTGGTTTTAATAAACGTACGTTTTTTTTTTTTTAATAATTTGGCTTGAATTCAGACTAGAAATTGCCTGCCTCAGTGAGAGGTTCGCTATATTCGAAGTATAAAACAGGGGCACGGAGGCCGCCTGGAGTACCGAAGTTCCTGGGTTCGAATCCAGATGAAGGCTAGGATTTATTCCCAGGTCTGGAGGGTGTGAGTCTACCCAGCTCTGATGTGTACCTGACTTTAGTTGATGCAGACTAAAGGCGGCTGGGGATTGTGCTGGCCAAACTATCTCCGAGTATGCCTTGGCCACAGAAACTGGTGAACGCTGCTTCACCGGCCCTATGGATCAATTTGGTACTTGTTCAAAACGCTCGACCGGTATTGTCTTGGCAGTGCAATCTTCATGTGTGCCGAAATGACAACAATGACAATGCAATAATATGCATCTACTGACTTGCTGAAAACATTTTGACTGAGACTTTTTTCAGAACATGCCCTCCGATTGCTTGGAGCCTTGGAATTTATCCATTGAAGCTCAAGTAAGTTTAAATGAAAGAAAGCCTACATTGTCTGTCTGTCCACAAAAGGTCTGTCTAATTGCATGATGATTAAAACTACTTCACCTTACAGAGGCGTCTACTGTCTTCCTCCAGCTCACTCCTGCCCATTCTTATCTCCGCCCCTTCTTGATCCTATCAGTCCCCACCCTCCCTGCCTCTCTCTCTCTCTTTTTTCCCCGCCCCAGTTGACCATCCGACTGATCTACACCGTCAACTATTTACACCGAGGCACCCTAACGTTATCATATTGTTCATATTGTTCATTGTTCACTGCTTCATTCAGGCGCAGAAGCAATGGGGCTGGGAGCGGGGGGGGGGGGGGGGGGGGGGGGGGGGAAGACCTACACTAGTCACTTTTTTTTATTTTCTTGGTGTCTTATCCTAACTGTCTCTCTCGTCTCATTTACGACCACCCTTGCCCCTATCATCATCTCAATTATTGTCAACAACAACTAGGGGGATGGGGACATAATCACACACAGTTGTACTATTAATGATAATCTTTTCTTTGCTGCGATCTCCCAATCTTACCCCACCCCCCTTCCCCTAATCTCCCGTTTAACCACTCCGCGCCGCAACCATTGTGACCACCCTAGCTCTTGTACTATGCCAACTGGATGTTCTCATGTTATGATCACGATCATGATGATGATGATGGTGATGATGATGATTTATATAGCGCGCCTATCCACGTTAAACTCACCCACACCCAAGTCCTCTTCACTATTATTAACATTGTATATAAACTCTATATTTCCTCCCCCCCCCCCCCTTCAACTTCCTTTGTTAAGATTTCATTCAATCCAATGAATTTTCCGATTCAATACTTAAATAGGCCTACACGACTCGTTAAATAGGCCTACACGACTCGTTAAATAGGCCTACACGACTCGTTGAATAGGCCTACACGACTCGTTGAATAGGCCTACACGACTCGTTGAATATGCCTACACGACTCGTTAAATAGGCCTACACGACTCGTTGAATATGCCTACACGACTCGTTAAATAGGCCTACACGACTCGTTAAATAGGCCTACACGACTCGTTAAATAGGCCTACACGACTCGTTAAATAGGCCTACACGACTCGTTAAATAGGCCTACACTACTCGTTAAATAGGCCTACACGACTCGTTAAATAGGCCTACACGACTCGTTAAATAGGCCTACAAGACTCGTTAAATAGGCCTACACGACTCGTTAAATAGGCCTACACGACTCGTTAAATAGGCCTACACGACTCGTTGAACCCCCTCGCTACTTTCTGTAATGTGAAGTAAATCCATTTACAAAAAAAAGAAGTTTGCAAAAAAATTAAAACAGCGGTTCTCAGCCTTTAGGCGGCGATGTCCTCTACCAGATCCACCTTTGGTCATACCCCCCCCCCCCCCCCCCCTTTCCACAAACCAACCATTACGGTCCATTACCCGACCCTGTTTATAGGGATACAGATCCATCCCCTCTTTTTTCCCTCACCGGTGCATTCCATCACTGATAATCCAACAACACCATACGGACGAATAATCGGCAAAGTAAACAGATGCTAAGATAAAGCATGCAACATCTGATCAACATCATTCAAATATAACCCATTCTACCAGGCTGCATCTAAAGCAAAGAGTCTACGTTTGTGTGGTTTATGATATAAAGTAGGGGTCGGCAATCTATGGCACGCGTGCCAGACTTGGCACGCAGAGCACTACCCCCCCCCCCCCCAAAAAAAAAAGGCAGTTCAGGTACTTCTACAAGAAGTTGACTGCTAAAGCAGGATGAGCTTTAGGCTTTTGGCACGCTTAATGAATTAGAAATCCTACTTCGGCACACTGTTATCAAAAGGTTGGCGACCCCTGATATAAATAAAGTATTGTTATTACCAAGCTCCTGTGTACTGCAATGAAAGTTTATATGAATTATAAATCTTGCCGGAGGAACCGACTTAGAAAGCTCGTGACGTCATTTAGGGGAAAACGAATTCTCAAGGATCCTCCACTCCTGAAGTATAAAGAGTAGAGAGGCTACAAGAAAAGGAAGTGACGTCAAACTGTTTTTTTTTTAAATTAAAATTAACAATTAGTTTTTAATTAAAATTAACTTTTCCTGTTTAATAATTGATGTAATATAATAGTATACTAACAATATAGAGGTGCTAAGTTTACTATTATGGATCAATTAAAATTCTCGAATCTTTGAAATTGCCAAATTGGTAGCTTGGTGTTGTTGTTTTTTGTCTTCTACTTTTTCTGTTTGGGTCTCAAAGGACTTTAGCCAATAATTCAGGTTCAAAAAACTTTCACAAAGGTAGTTGACACCCAAGAAGATATATTATAAGCTTTAACCTCCTGACCCCCCAAAAAACTTGCGGTGTGCCAAAACCACAAAGAACCAAAATAGAATTGTAAACTTTTTTTTTTTTAAAGTATGATGTACTTTAAAAAACCACGATGATGTTATCTGTGCTTATTATCTCCTCCCCCCTCCCTCACTTTTAATCTCCACCTTGACAACATACAATCTCTCTTATATGAAAAAAAAATTTCATCTTTACTGTATGATCTGAAATTCGTGAGTTATTTTTTTT
Organism: Anisus vortex; assembly: GCA_949126835.1. Taxonomy (NCBI): domain Eukaryota; kingdom Metazoa; phylum Mollusca; class Gastropoda; family Planorbidae; genus Anisus; species Anisus vortex. The sequence goes on along the minus strand of OX421504.1, from coordinate 12,099,676 downwards.
TTTATTTTTTTTTTTTTTTTTTTTTGTTTTTGTTTTGTTTTGTTTTGTTTCCTGAATCAAAAGATACAGTATTTAACGTTTGTAGATTATATCAATTATCTCTTTTTAAATGAAATATGAAGAAGAGAGAGAGAGATATGTAGTATGGAAGTTTTGGGGAAAGATTGTGTCTATGGACATATGAAACTCTTTCAGACAATCTGCTTTGAGGAAATCGGAAACCTCTCTTTGTGTTCTTGTTGTGTTTCCGTGTTTCCCCACTTCCAGCAAAAAGACTATTAGCGGACTCACAAAGGAAGCTAGTGATATGGATTCACTGGATGAAGTGTTGTAATGGGATATCTGAATTAAGTACTTAAAAAAAAACTAAACTAAATTCCACGGGAAGGGTAATAAGGATACATGGGGCGCCCGCAAGGGGGGTAAAAAGGGGGAGGCATTTAATGCATAAAATGTAGTAAATATTTGTGTTTTCCTGGTCAGGAAAGGAATTTTTCTGGGTCAATGATCACGGAAAATATAGTCAATTTTTAAGGTCGCATCATTTTTTTTTTCTTCTTTTATATAGTCTAGTAAAAATAAAAAAATAAAAAAGTTTCCAGGTGCATTCTTTATAGGTCATAGCTCTTTCAGCACGGTGACCTTTCACCTCTCGGGCAAGGTACAGTTTTAAAATCATTGTTGTTTTTTTTGTTTATATGTCTGCATGTCATTTTTTAAAAATGTTCTATTATTTATTATTATTATTTAACATTTTCACACATCGTTTGATCCTAGCTCACAATATTATATGTTTCTTTTGTAAAGTGGAAAAGGGGGGGGGGGGAGCTGTTGTTCTATGGGTGATACAAATATTGGTCCAGTATTTTAATCTTGGCATAATGCTGGACCAATATTGGGCCAAATAAAATAAAAAAGTGTGCTGTTACGGCTGGGCCTGGTGTGCAGTTTTGGTTCCGACTGCAAAGGTTTTTCGGAGTTTGAATCCAAGAAGAAAAAAAAATAAAGACAAGTTTTGTTTCTGTGCGTCTGGAGGGTACCGCTTGGTCTACCTGGCTCTGTTGGCGGCACGTTATGTTATTGGGGCTGTTGAGCACCGTACTGGCCACACAATACCTTTGCACGCGGTTGTTCCTTACGATACTGGTGCACGCTGCTAAACAAGTCGTCTGGGCAAATATTGCCTGAAAATTGATACTTCACATAAACTTTATTGGTCACTCGGGTGTATGTATTTTTTAAAGGTAGCATTCAGGTCTTCTAAAGAATGTTCATAATATATGGCGACTCCGTAGCAGTTCCACGTTCTTGGAATTGATTTCTTTTTTATCAAATAGTAGGCCTATTACATGCCGGGAGAGAGACAGAGAGAGAGAGAGAGAGAGGGAGAGGGAAAGAGAGAGAAAAGGAGAGAAAAGCAGCCAACTTAATTACACTACATATATGCCGAATGCTATTCATATCACGGAAAATATTTCTAAAAAAAAATAAATGAAAGTTCTAATTCCATGACGCAATTATGTCGTCAGGCAAATTAGCCACGCGCGGAATTACGTATGACCACGGCTGCTCCGTCACGTCTGCCCGTGGCTGTAATTACATTATTTGCTTACGGGAATCAGACAAAAACTCGGACGATTTCCGAGAAATCAATTATTACTACAGCAAATTATCTTTATGTGTTTTATTGTTATTGTTAAGGCAGTAGCGTAGCCAGGTTTTGACGCTAAGGGGAGCGAAATTTTAGGGAAAAGGCCCCACTTTTAGCAACTTTTCCAGATTAATAGCATAACTAAGAATTCGTACGTATCAAGTGTTATAAGAAAACCCTGTGCCTCAGTATACACACTGTACAATAGTGAAGTTTTTATTTAACCATTCACGATTCTTTTTCTAGCAGCTAATAGTGATGGGAATTTCCACAAGTTAAGGATGGAAAGAAAGAAAGAGAGATCTTAGGGCCCAGGGCTGAGTTACTTTGTTTGCTGACTACGCTCAGTGGGTGAGCTAGTTCGCATTTAAATATCTGTTATTATAATAAGATAATTATTGTGTTGTTCTTTTTTATGTGTATGTGTCTCGCACGTGACCCTTAAAACAAATTTTATATTGCCCGAGGTGCTATCATAATAGAGTAACCACGAGGGCTCAAATACAAATATAATCATATAATTATTGTGTGGGGGTATTTTTGTTCTTAGTTGGTCTCACACATAGGCCTACTCCTAAATATAAATGTTATATTGCCCGAGGTGCAATCAACGAGGTAGAACCAACGAGGGTATCTAATATCAGACATCCTGCAGTGCGGCAACAAACAAGAAATGGTAGCCACAGGTGCTCTTGGTAAAGATAAGAAATATCTTCTATTTGGTGATATTTGACAACAGAAAACAATTGTACACACGTTTATAAGATAAATATATATTAAAATAACTGTACTTTCAATATGGTTTATAGGGCACGGCGGCGTTCGACAGGCGTACCGAAGGTTCTGGGTTCGAATCCTGGTGCAGGCTAGGATTTGTTCCCGGGACAGGAGAGAGAGAAAGAGAGAGAAAGCAAGAGAAAAGATATTAAGAGAGAACATAGAAAAAGTGAAAAAGCAAGAGAGGGAACTAAAAGAATAAAAGACTATTATCTAAAGAAAGAAATCGTGAAAGAAGGAAAGAAAGAAAGAGACAGTTACAAAGAGGTAAAGAGAGTGAAAGAGAAAACGAAAATGAGAGAAAGAGACAAAGAGAAAAAATATTTAAGCAACGAGACAAAGATATTTAGAAAGAGAAATGAACATATTAAACGTGTGTGGTCTTGAAACATGACCACATAGGCCTATCCACATGTCACGGCCTTGAAGGAATAATATAGCCACCTTTGCCCCACCCCTCATCGAAGTAATGCTTAAATCAGCAATAAAACACATAGGCTACAGACAAACACTGGCACACACAACTTTCAATTTGAAGACAACCGACACTGTCACACACACACAAAACACAACAAAAGTTTCAAACAAACGGCGGTATTAACATTCCTTGAAATTTCGCCGCCTTTTTCACGATAATGGAATTACGTACATTTTTGTTGTGTGTGTGTGCTAGCTCCCCTTGTCTGTCACGTGATTCCAGGCGTTTGGTTTTTGCCATTGTCCTCCCGGTGAATCCGATAGACTTACGAAACCATATTAGTGTTGGTTGTTTTCAAGGCGCTTAAAACTTTTAAAACTTAGCGCGGGCAAGAAAACACACACACATACACAAAGCATACTACGAAGGCATGTCATTGGTCAGAATTATCCACGTGGTGCACAATGCGCAGCCATTTTAAAATTAAATCAGGAAGTGCGCATCAAATGAAAAAAAGTATGCCGTCGAACCAAATTGATCCATAGTGCCGTTGAAGCAGCGTTCACCAGTATCTGTGGCCACCCGCCAGATCCGGGGAAAATCCTAGTCTGCACCAGAAATCAAACCTAGGACCTTCAGCGCGCTAGTCAAACGCGCTTTGTCTACAAAAAATGGAAAGAAAAGTTCCTTTTGCAAAGTAGATTCCGTGCATATTGTGTGAGGGTATGTCTTAAATTACGTGTAACTTCCATTGTATGTGTGTGTCTTCAATAACGTGTGTCTTCCATTATATGTGTCTTCAATTACGTGTGTCTTCCATTGTGTTTTTCTTCTTTAAAGTATGTGTGTCTTCCATTGGGTGTGTCTTCCATTGTCGTGTCTTCCACTGAATTGTGACTGAATGTGTCTTCAATTATGCGTGTTCCCCAGGGTGTGTATGTGTGCATACAGCGTGTATGTAAATCGGTCCTTCCTCTGTATTCCGAGCATTAGAGAAACTTGTGGGTAACAAAGCAAATAAAACCGAACAACAGCCCAGATTAGGCCGTGTATTCCTCCGCCGTAGCCCGTCTAGACAACAATATAGTCCCCCCCCCCCCCCCACGAGCCTTGTCGCGTTCGTACATGTCTGACGGATGGTAGAAAAAGCACAACAAAAAAAAAATCAAGCAGAAGGCACCAGACAGTCAACAAGGTCTGGGCCCGAAAACGCAGGACTTCTGGGGAGGGGGGTGCGGACTGCTTCTGTGGGCGGGAAAATGAGGGGGGGTGGGGGCTGCGACATAAGAGTTAGTGTAAAGGTCGCCAGACGTTATACAAATCTTTAGCTGTCTCTTTTTAAAATATATATATTTTTTTTATATTTTAATTGAATTAATCAATGCATTTTGTTTTCCGAGGCCAATGTATCTGGTTTAAGTAACATTAAAAAAAAACACAAGTTAGGAGATTAAACAAAACATATAAAAAAAAAAACAATTTTGTAGAACAACGTTTGAAGAAAAAATAGATATGTAGATCTATAAACAGTTAATTGTGTACACTTTTAATTCTTATAGTTGCTCATTTATGTCTTGCTTAGCCAGTGGGGTCGAAGTTGCCCCCTTCACTTCACCCCACTCCTGGACTAATTAGCAAGACACGGTGTTATAACCTACACATGTGGCTGGTGTGTGTGTTACGAGGAGTGCTCTAAACTCTAAACTATACAACATGTACATTTGACCACAGTAACTTTCCACAAGTCCTGTCGTTTATTTTTACACTGGGCTGGGACTGCCGTGTAGGCCTACTCTTGGATCATTTTGGAATCTTTAGCAAGCATTGGCTACAGTAATATCAAGTTTCATAGGGGGGGGGGGGGGTGGTTGGCTGAGAAAGTGGTGCTAATTATCTGAGGTCTGTGAGGAATGGGCCGTATTGCTGCCGAGAGTTAACACCCTTGCCCCTTTTACAAGTCAATCTTTTATGACTGACTTGTAAATTTACAAAGATAAAGATTTATAAAGATATTTGCGCTATCCCTGGAATCAAAGTTGGCGAAGAAAGACGATGCGGCTGGTGCTATAGGATTCAACAAATAGTTAACAAATATTGCCAATTCAAAAGATAATATTCTAATTCATACAACATTCTAAGTTATACACCATTCGAATTTATACAATAGTCTAATTTATACAATATTCTTTTTCATACACATTGTTTATTCATAGAACATTTTTATCCATAAAACATTATAATCCACACAACATTCTAATTTATAAAACATTATAATTTCTACAACATTCTTATTTATTAGAACATATTAATGTATACAACATTCTCATTATTACAAGATTCAATGGATTTTCAAATTTATTGTAATTTCTAGTTGTAGTTCATACAACATTCTTTATTCAAACATTCATTTTGATCAAATGAACAGTCATTTTCAAACTAGCCTATATACTAACTTTTCCAAAATGAACACACACTTACAGGAAATTATTTGAAGCCCGTCCCACCTCCGTCACGCCTCTGAATTAGCATGTCCCTAGCACGTCGCCGCCGCCTACAATTAAAAGCAAACATACATTCATTCCAGGCTGGAGGGTCACTTCAGGGCGATAGCAGCAGGCCCAAAGAGGTCATGGCCGAAAAAAACAACATAGGGTAGCCTACTACATCCGCCCCCCCCTCAATAGTCGATGGGACAGACACGATTCATTTTACCACGTTCCGATGTGGAGTTATTTTTGTAAATATCTTCAGTTTTCATTTAGTTCAGTTTCATGGCAGTTAATAACTTCTATTCTGCAAAACAATTTTTTCTGAAACATCTAACTAGTTGCGTATAGATTGTTGATACTTTGACACTCATTCGATGATTAACACGCAGAGGGGAGTGGGGGGGGGTAATGTAGGGGGGGGGGGGGTAATGTAGGGGGGGGGGTAATGTAGGGGGGGGTAATGTAGGGGGGGTAATGTAGGGGGGGGGGGGGTTCAATGTAGGGGGGGGGGGGTAATGTAGGGGGGTAATGTAGGGGGGGGGGTAATGTAGGGGGGGGGGGAATGTAGGGGCGGGTAATGTGGGGGGGGGGGGGTAATGTAGGGGGGGGTAATGTAGGGGGGGGAAATGTAGGGGGGGGGGGGGTAATGTAGGGGGGGTAATGTAGGGGGGGTAATGTAGGGGGGTAATGTAGGGGGGGGGGTAATGTAGGGGGGGGGGTAATGTAGGGGGGGTAATGTAGGGGGGGGTAATGTAGGGGGGGGGGTAATGTAGGGGGGGTAATGTAGGGGGCCTGCAAACCAGCTTTTTCTGTGTGTGGATAGATTGTGAGGACCTTTTTTTTTTTTTTAGAGATTCGATTGTGGGACTCTCCCATTCCAGGACTGGAAAAATTAACCCCTCTGGCTGACAGAGACCCACATGACCAGCGATCCATTACTACGCCACTAGTTGGTTGGGGGTAACTAAGCTATTTGAGTGTGCGCCCCCCCCCCCCCCCCCCCCCCCCCAGAAACTAGAGTAAAAAAAAAGTGTATATCTAACAAACACTGATGCAAGAAAAAGTTAGAACAAATTCAAAAAAGAACTGCAAGATTCATAACTAGTGAATATTCCCAATTAACAAGAGTAACACAATTAGTCAAATCGCTAAACCTAGAAACACTAGAGGACAGAAGGGCAAAGAGTAACGTAGTAATAATAGGCCTACAACCCAATAACAACCTATTGCACAGCTCAAATAAACAAAAAACACTTTCCTTATCCCCTATGCGAGAACAAATGCATATAAGTACTCTTTCTTCCCGAATGACATTCGGGCATGGAATGGGTTGCCTGACCAAACCAGGAAAACCAGTAACTTAACATCATTTATTACATTAATAAAAATGCAAGACTAGACTCGGATGAGCGTAGGACGCAATAATCTTCTCTATATAAGGAGCGTCTGTAATGTATAAGATAAGATAACTTTGAAAACAAAAGGATAAAAAAAAAACGGGTTATAATTTTGTTACCTAATCATTGCCCATTGCCCCGCCCCCCCCCCCCACCCCCGCCTCCAAATTTAGGCCCTTGGATCCATTCTACTCTCACAGTTACGCTCAATCTATGAAGCGTGACTGGATGTAGAAAGCGAGCAGCCTTAAAGTAGTTCTTACGTCCAGATATATTTATTTTAAAAAAAAATGCCTAGACTGTGCAGGCAAAGCTTTCTACCCTTTTCTTTTCTAAATGTACATGGAAGGTGAGCTACAGATTTTAAGAGTACACATAAGAAAATAATTTTTAAAAAACTAAATAAATAAAGGAACGAAAACCACTGGAACGCGCTGACACACTGGCACCCAGTGACTAGGTTATCAAAAGAGTGGTGATGGAAATCTCAGTACGCCTTGCAAGTTTTGGAGTAGTGCTTTTTCACTTTTTAAAAAACATTTTTCTTCCCTCAGCTGTGTGAAAGAGTTGATTCATCTTACACGAGCTTGTGATAACATTTTGAGAAACTTCATTCAGGGGCGAGACTATGGTAATGGAAAACAATTTAGAAGAACGTTTTTTTTTATAAACAGCTGTTATTTTTTTTATACTTTTTGTTTGGTAAAGTTGTAAGAAAATTGCATTATTCCTGGAGTTGTGGAGTTGTTATAGAATTTTGTAGATTTTGAGATTGGATTTTGAATATGTTGGTTTATTTTGTATGTGTGTAATCTACAGCTGATGGAATATTCAATTTCTTCGTTCCTCGTGCTGTTGTGGTAAAAAGCAGAACCGCTTTTTTTCCCCCAAGGAACTATGTCCGAGCTGCAGCAAACTAGGTAGTACTAACGGGGGAATCTTACTCCACTCCAAAAAACAAACAAAAAAACAACAACTAAGGGTCGACAAGAAATGTTGAGATTAAAGACAGTGGCGTAGATCGAGGCGGGACAATAACCTCTTTATCACCCCACCCCCCACACACACACTAAATGTCTTGTTTTGAACTCCCTACGTAAATGAAGTATTGTAAATAAAAACAACAACACAAGTTTGCAAAAGAATGTTTGAATTAATAAGCACTGGAAGGAAAATGTACACGTAAAGGAACATGCCCAGCAAGGAAGACAAAACACAAAGTACGGGTCCATCAAAGAACAATTTATTATATTCCAGTCAAGAACCCTCAACTAACATCTAAACAGTTAATATAAAGTTAATATAAACTTAATATAAACCCAACATAGGCTACCCAAAAAAACTGCAGATATCGCCCACAGCCACAATGAAACTGTAGACCGCATGACTTACTGGAATGATGATGATGATAGTTTATATATATATATCGCTTCACTCCGTGCTATAACATTAAGCATGCTCAGTGCTCCATGCTACAAGCTAATGAATCTCAAGATATATATTATTACCCCCCCCCCCCCCTTCAACCGATTATTACCAACACAGTCTATTACAATACAGAAAAGCTATTTAAAAAAAAAAAGACATACATTTTTGTTTGTTTGGCATTGAGTGCAACAAAGCCAACAGCTCTGCAGCCGGTTTGGGGGAAAGAAGAACTTTAAAAGTCTGAATACATCTGACTTTCCAAGCTTTTAATCTAAGATAATGTTTTTTTGTTTGTTTGTTTTTGTTTGTTTTTTTGTTTTTTAGAATGCCCAGAAATGATGGGGTGAGCTAAAGGTATCTGTAAGCCGAAGTGCCAGACATCACACACTCCTAGACACCTAGACACGGTTACTTTGGCAAACATTTGCATCTACCAAATCTGTTTTTAAGTGCGAAACATAGATCTAGACCGTATATTATAGACCGTGTATATTATAGACCGTGTTCACACCATGCCATCTTTTTTTTTCTTTTTTCTCCCTTTCTATTAACTTGTATTTGCTGTCTGTCTGCCTGTCTTGGATGTTTGTTAGCAAAACTTTGCATCGATTTTTCGACCACTTCCCGTCGTCCAATCAAGCTAAAACTTGGGCAGCAGACTTGTCCAGACTAACAATACATTCTATCAAATTTTCAGCATAGTAGCCTTTGGAATAGTCACTAATACCTTCGACCAATTTGCGAATCGAAGAAAAACAACATGGCTTCCTATACAGGAAGAGACGGAAGTAAATAAAATTTCCGGATATGTTCGTTTTTACGAAATAAATAGAATGAAAACGACACAATATAGCTGAAACAAAGCGAGTTTTCATTTTATGGTTTTTGCGAGCCAAAGCTAGAACAAAACAAAAAAAAAAGGATGCGCAAAATTTTAGTGTGGAAAATCATAAGGTATTATATCACTTATATTTATTTTAATCTATCAAAATATAAATTAAATATAAACTTAGTTTACAAAGAAAGGGAGTATAATAAAAACTCTGTTTTTATGGGTTAGTTTATTTTCTTTTCCATGGAGATTAAAATTGCATTCCAAAAACTTCCATAAGTTCAAAAAGGATAAAAGAAATTATGAACTTTTTTTTTTTTCAAAATTGAAAAGCCGAAATTCCGGACGCACAGCTTGAAAACAAATGATCTTGTGACTAGTTTCAGTTTTTTATAACATTACTTCTGGCTTATGACCTATTAACCCATATCTTGTTAGGCTGATTTATGATTGTACTTTGTCGTTTGACTAATATATTCATATAATCCTAAAAATGAAAATTCATAGCTGGCTACTTATAATGAATGGGTTAACTTGAAAGGGTAAAGGATTTAGTATACGGTAGGTAAACTTGACAGATTCGTAGCTACTTATGATGGTGTTGCACTTATTATATGCCTGTGGACATTCAGCGAACAGATACTATAAGCCAAGGGGGATTTAGACAACGCAAATATAGACACTATATTATGAAACAAAAGAATATTTAGAGAACAGTCATCATGCTAATACAACCAATATATGCTGCTCTGTCCCCCCCCCCCCTTTTTTCGCCCCCCCCCCCCCCCCCCCGGCAACTTTTTGTTGTGTTTAGTTTTTAAACTATAAGCGGTAGAACATGTATTTTATTCTCAATTCATAGCCTTCTTTTCGTTATTTATTTATTTCTGGCGTCTAAATAAAAGTATTTTTATTCCCTTTCTATTAACTCGTACTGTCTGCTTGTCTGCTTGCTTGTCCTGTTGCTTGCTTGCTTGGAAAACTTAGCATCGATTTTTTGACCACTTCCCGTCGTCCAATCGAGCTGAAACCTGGGCAGCAGACTTGTCCAGACTAACAATACATTCTATCAAATTTTCAGCATCATAGTCTTTGGAATAGTCACTAATACCTTCAAACAATTTGCGAATCGAAGAAAAACAACATGGCTGCCTCTACCGGAAGAGACGGGAGTAAATAAACTTTTCAGATATGTTCGTTTTTACGAAATAAATAGAATGAAAACGACACAATATAGCCGAAACAAAACGAGTTATCTTTTTATGGTTTTTGCGGGCCAAAGTTAGAACAAAAAAAAAAAGGATGCGCAAAATTTTAGTGTGGAAATTCGTAAGGTATGATATCACTTATATTTATTTTAATCTATCAAAATATAAATTAAATATAAACTTAGTTTACAAAGAAAGGGAGTATAATAAAAACTGTGTCTTTATGGGTTAGTTTGTTATACGAGCTCATATTTACCCTCTTACACTCTCCTCTCCTCTCTTTCATCTCTTGTTTTCTTTTTACTTTGTGCCATAAAATGTCACCCATTCAATTTTTTTATGGTAGTGATAGGGCTTTTTTTTTATGAACCCTTACAGTCCCGGGCGCGTATATAGCAGAACTGAAGGCAGCAAAGATAGAAGTAGGTCGGTACGGGAAGGGTTAATACATAAATTTTATAAAAAAAAGTTATTTTGTCATATCTTAAATATTACAGGCGCTCCTTTTATAAAGAAGATTATTGTGTCCTACGCTCATACGTGGTCTCAGTCTGGTCTTGCGTTTTTCTTTAGTGTTTTAAATGATGTTAAGTTACTGGTTTTCCTGGTTTGTACAGGCAACCCATTCCATGTCCGGATGCCACTCGGGAAGAAACAGTATTTATATGCATTTGTTGTCGCAAAAGGGACAAGGAAAGTGTTTTTGTCTTTATGTTTATCTGAGCATTGCAACAGGTTGTTATTGTGTTGTATTTATAAACTATAGTTTAAAGTCATATGTATTACGACTACTTTACTCTTTGTCCTTCTGTTCTCTAGTGCAGGGGTCGACAACCTTTGCCATATAGTGCACCAAACTCTGATTTCTACACCATTCAGCGTGCCAACAGCCTGAAAGTAATTATTTATTTAGCACCGTAGCAAGACCGAGGTTAAAAGCCAAAGTATTTTATAGATACAATCGTTATATATTAAATTGTAAAAAATTAACATAGTTGTGATTATCATCTTTCTTTTTTGTCTTTTTGCATTCATAGCAAATGCATAATTACTGAACTTTAACATTAATGGTTAATCTCTAAAACATAAATTTAGTTGTCGAGATTTAATTCTAGAACCTGCTAATATTCATTTTTTTTATCATTCGGAGGCGCTTGGAACTCTTTTGAACTTCTTGCCCCTCCTGTGGGCCTTTCGGGGTATATATGGTGCATGGTATCAGCAACTTCACTAATACCCGTACTGACTTCCCACCCTCGAAAGGAGGGTCATAAGTCGTGGATAAGCTAGTTCCAACTTCTGTACAAGAGCCGAGTGCAGACCAGCTGTAGTCCGGGCCGACCATGAATGAGAGCCAATGCGAGAAAACTGAGCATGCTCATAGTCTCTCAAGGCTCGGACAACATACCGCTACCGGGTGTATTGTCCGCAACCGTTCCTTCCAGGTGTCAACTCGACCGCCTTTTGAGATTAGAATGTACGACACTCTGATCCTGTCCAGAAAGGCAAGAAGCGATCGCAGTGACTCGACTCACTGTACTCCACACACTTTTTGTAGAGAAGCCAGAGTTTCATTATATTTTGATCTCATCCTGAGATTTTATTTCTTGTTACCAAATTATAAATTATTACGTTGCAAAGAGAGCCTTGTGAGTAAAGAAAAGCGGAAGAGATACATTGTAATCTTACAAAGTGAGTAGTTAATGTAGTGTTTAAAGTTTTAAAATGTACATAAAACTTTTTCACTTATATAAAAGTTATATATTTCAACTACCTTTAGTTTTAGCATTTTAAAACTATAATTGTAAGCCATTTATTGTTTTACAAAGGAAAGAAAGAAAACGTTTAGAAATTTCAACGCAAATAAGAACGGGTTAATTATCTCCCTTTAATAAAAGTTTCCACATTTGGCTTAGGTTTTTAGTGACGTATATGTGTAAATATAAGAACCCACTTGAGGTACAAATGTAACGTGGTGAAAGTGAAGTTGTTCTTTATCATGCAAAATTCACATCTGAATATTGGCTATCCTACTAAAAAAAAAGGAGGTAAATAGTAGTACTGTAGATTAATTGATTAATGTGATTAGGCTAGGGCCGGCAAGACCTATTTACACTTTCAATTTCACTTTATAGGCCTACACTTTTAATGTTTCGTAGGCTAGGCTACGATGTCAAGTGATAGTGTTGGTGAATAGGCTATCTAGTCAAGTCACTAATAGGCTCACATCGTCTATGATCTATGTCTATGATAATAATAAAATGGCCTATTTTATTTCACATACATAATACAGCTTAAATCTTAATAAGACTTAAAACACAACACATCATTTAAAAAAAGCTCGAGCCCATATGAAACTTTATTAATACAGCGGCCATTATTACTTGTACACCATTACTCAAAGTAAACACAAATCACGTGCTTTTTGTAACGTGATTGCAAACGCCCTATTGGGATACCAACCAAGTTATGTTTCGTAATATAACATAACTTATTAATTTTTTTTCCATATATAAATCTAGCATTATGGTATTTATCTCAACTAGTAATTAAAGTTATAAAATTAATTTATGTTAAACAGTTGTAAATAAATATTTCCTGCATTAATTGTTAAAGTCGATTTTAGGGGATTTTTAAAAACATTATAAATTCCAAAAATTAAATAATTTAATGCTAGTTTATAGGTCTCTTATGTTTATTTAAAATAATAAAACAAATAAAAAATTGTTTATAATAAATTGTATACTATTTATGCTTAATTAAAGAAGACAAGCATTAAAAATCTATTAAATGCAATTAGCATGTAGGGTAGGCCTACAATTAATGAGAGGTCACCCTGGCGCGCCACTGAAAATCGCTCTGCATGCCAATTCTAGCACGCGTGACTTAGTTTGCCGACCCCTGTATCTGGTGTTTCAACGCTTAGTGATTTAACTATTGTCTTACTAGTTTGAAAAAAATCCACATACGAGAAAAAAAACAACCTACCAGTGGCGTAGCTAGGGAGGGGGAGGGGGTCCCAATTCGAAAGTCCCCCCAGGCCCCTACTTGGGGGGGCCCCCAAAGGAGTGTCCGAAATTTTTTTATTTGCAGGCGCCCCTAAAGAGGTCAAGCCCCCGGGCCCCCAAATCAATGCCCCCCTACCCCAATTTTCCCCTACAAAATTCTCTTTCAAGCAGAGCCGAAAACAACGGGCGGTATTGTCAGGTGATCATAGTCATCTTTAAATAAAGAAAGATAACTCTTTCGAATAATTTTTTTTGTACAACGATTTTTATACAAAAAAAAAAAAAAACTAACAACCTTTAACAAGACAGAATGGCTCAGTTGGACATGTTCCATGTGTATTCAAAGTCAAGGCTTATGTATGTAAAAAATTAAAAAAAAAAAGACTAGGGGAGAAAACAAAAAAAAAGCTAGTATTGCATTATCTCCCTTGAATAAGTAAATAATAAAAGAAAAGGAAATGGGGAAGGGCAGGAGGGTAATAAAAAAATGTAGTTCTTATGGCGGTGGCCCAAATGTACGCATCGTGGCGCTAAGTCAGATCAAAAAGTTCATCATGAATAACTCAGCGGCAATAAGTTACGCCTGGGTGCGTCTCCTTATTATTCGTCGTATAAAAAAAGTGAACAGTGGAATTTTTTATAGTCATAAAATGAAGAAAGAAAAGCGAGATTTTATCTTCGGAGAATCATTACAAGATATTCATTTCAAGTCCGATATATCAAGCCCATTATTTCAAGTCCAATATTTCAAGCCCGTCATTTGAAGTCCATCATTTCACGTCTATCTTTTCAAGTCCACCATTTCAAGTCTATCATTTCAAGTCTATCGTTTCAAGTCAATAATTTCGTGTCCATAATTTCAAGTTTCAAGTCTGTCATTTCAAGTCTATCATTTTGTCCATCATTTCATGTCAATAATTTCAAGTCAATAGCTTCAAGTCATTCCTTTGAAGTCTATCATTTCAAGTCAATAATTTCAAGTCAATCATTTCAAGCCAATCATTTAAGTCAATCATTTCAAGTCAATCATTTCAAGTCAATCTTTTCAAGTCGTTCATTTTAAAACCCAAAAATTTCAAGTCAATCATTTCAAGCCAGTTGTTACGAAATCGATTGTTTATGTTTCAGTTTCGCTTATTAAACTTTGGAAAGAAAAGGAAAGAAAAAAAAAAAAAGGGGGGGGGGAAGGGGTCTGCAGTCTGCTTTGTTGGGGGGTCGTTAGCAGACATAGATCTAATTATTAATTTCGTCAAATCGAAATGGTGTTCTCGCGAAAAATGACAAGATCTCGTATTGACATTTTACTTGCCCAACAGGTTAGGATAGTTGGTAAAAAAAATAGAGAAAAAAAAGTAAAATATCTCTCTTTTAAACCATATTGTACCATGGAACAAGTTTTCTTGGCTGTGACATGCAAGTGGATTGTGTGGCTTATGGCGCCTCCGTTAAAAAAAAAAAAGAAACAAATGTTCAGCCGAGGCTGAAAATAAACATATGTTTGCAGTCTACGCAGATTTCTGGTTTATGTCCCGTGTGTTTCGGTACAACTTTGAGATGCTTCTTATATAGAAAAAAAAAATGTGGAGCTCACGTTTTATTTTTTTCTTAATTTCAAGTCATGTCTAGCAATCAAGAAAAATAGTTTTTTAATTCAGTAAATCCTTGTGGGATTTCGTCGGCAACCCATTACATGTCTGAATGCCTCTCAATGAAAGAAAGATAACTTTATATGTAAAAATGAAACGATTTCTTATCCGAATGTTTATTTCAGGATCTCTTGAGAAAGATGTTCTTCTTCTTCTTATGCATTACAGACGCTCCTTCTATAAAGAAGATTATTGCGTCCTACGCTCATCCGTGGTCCGAGTCTAGTCTTGCATTTTTATTAATGTCTTAAATGATGTTAAGTTACTGGTTTTCCTGGCTTGTCCAGGCAACCCATTCCATGCCCGAATGCCACTCGGGGAGAAAGAGCACTTATATGCATTTGTTCTCGCATAGGGACAAGGAAAGTGTTTTTGTCTTTATGTTTATCTGAGCTGTTTATGTTTTCCATCCACCTGCATACGCGTGCAAAAGCACTTTGACTGTTTGTTAACTTCCTTCAGTCTGTTCCCAGGCTGACACAAGAAATACAAAGGACATGTAAAGAAGGTTAAGCTTTCTTTGAACTGACCCTAAACTTAACTCGGGACGGTTGTTAATGGCACAATTAAACTGCACTAGGTCACGTGATCAGTGAGGGTTTTTTTTTACTACTCGCAACGACGTCTCAGATACACACACTCCCACACACTCACACACACACTCACACACGCCATCCTCAAATCCCCCCGTTTTCAATCCGCCCCCAAAAATGTACGTATAGTTTCGAACCTCTGGGTCGTTTATCCCCCCCCCCCCCAGCGCTCTAAGCCAAATATACATAATATGTTGAGCTGAGAGGGACACTTCACATAATTAATTAGACATCATTTAATTATCATTTTGTTTGCTTGATGGAACTCAGGTCCTTGATGGAACACAGGTCCTTGATGGAACACAGGTCCTTGATGGAACACAGAGTCTTCTGTCCAAGCACGCTTCTCTTCACGGGTCTCCTGCTAGCCTCTTAAAATGTCCGGTAAAATTCCAGGTATTGCCTGCAACATTTAAAATTCCAGGTATTGCCTGCAACATTTAAAATTCCAGGTATTGCCTGCAACATTTAAAATTACATGTATTGCCTGCAACATTTAAAATTCCAGGTATTGCCTGCAACATTTAAAATTCCAGGTATTGCCTGCAACATTTGAATTTCCAGGTATTGCCTGCAACATTTAAAATTCCAGGTATTGCCTGCAACATTTAAAATTACAGGTATTGCCTGCAACATTTAAAATTCCAGGTATTGCCTGCAACATTTAAAACTCCAGGTATTGCCTGCAACCTTAAAAATTCCAGGTATTGCCTGCAACATTTAAAATTCCAGGTATTGCCTGCAACATTCATTAAAAGTCAAATACTAAGCAAAGACTACAGAAGCTCAATGGAGAACATGGGCACGGAATGGGTTGCCTGAACAAACCAGAAAAACCACAACATTTAAAACATTAATAAAATGCAAGACTAGACTCGGACCACGGATGAGCATAGGACGCAAGAATCTTCTTAATAAGAAGGAGCGACTGTAATATATAACATAATATTATTTGTAGCTGACTTCAATCTTAATTGAAGATAGTTAATGGTGAAGATCAAAGTAAAAGTAAGTTTTTTTTTTTCTTTACAAGCACAGATTTCAAATTTTACGATGCAATGATTTCAACTAGCTTTAACTAGAGAGGTTCAAATCATTAAACCGCTCTTTGTATCGTTTGAAATTATATATATGTATATATCGTTATGTATATATATATATATATCGACGTTAAAAAGAAAGTTTAGGTAAGGGGAAAAATAGTAATTTATGGTGAATTTCACGATGCATAGTAAAATTTAAAGAGTATCCCGAGCCAGGCCAATTTGATCAGTAGGTGGAGGAGCGATCACAGGTTTCCGTGACCTCGGCATACTAGAATACTGTGTAGCCAGTACATACATTGTCCATTCGCCTTTTTTTAACAACTAATGTCGGGTAGATTTAGGGACACCCTCCAGATACAGGAGAAAAAAAAATTAAACTTAGCCTTCAATCGGGACACAATTGTTGCGCCGTGAAAACAGGATCTGACCCGAGGTCAAGCCAGTGGACAACAAACTCTACGAGTGTAACTGTGACTGTGGGGGGGGGGGGCGGGGCGGAAGGGGGGGGGAGTCTGTAACCAAGGCTCGCTCTGTCACTGGACTAGAACTTATTTTGTGACAATATCCAAAATGTCAGTTTTAAAAAAATATATACGGAATAATTTTAAAAAATAAACCTATAAATTGTGTTGCATGTTCAATTTGATTGGCGTACAAAAAGTTTATATGCAACCAAAAGAAAACTACTGTTGTAATCGTTATGGCTGTTTGTTGTGTTGTTTCCCTTGTGTGAACTGTGAGAGTGCTTTCCCTTTTGTTGTTGGCCCAGAATTCCCTAGTGTGGTTAACGTTTATTCAGAATAAAACATTTTGTTAAGTACTTAGGATGTTTTCACATTCATTCATATTACTATTAGTAGTATTAAGTTTCAATATATTACAACTACTTTCATTCATTTAGCTACATAATCTTTTTTTTTTTTTTACAAATTCTTTTAAAACCAAGATTGTCATACAGTATAGTGTTTCCCTCTTCTCAATCCAATCAAACCAACACAGGAGAAGTAGGAAGACACGCCTTGACCATCTAATCATATCAAACGTCTGGAACCGCCGCCACCAGCCCCCCTCCCTATCACGCCCACCCCCCTCCATCTGTCAACCAATAACTTCTTACGCTGGAAAGGTCACGTTGAAATAAAGGGGGGGAGGGGTGGAATCAAAGGAGCCCATTACGGCAATGAAGACGGCTAGAGAGCGCCCAATATTTGAAACCTGGAGGAGCTCCCCATGAAACAGGATCTGAAAGGTCAAGACCTCTGTCCACTGGCAAACATGTCGTGGTCGCCGCAAAAGGACCTATTCGTTAGGTCTTATATCACTTTTTTTTTCTCCTATTTGTCACGTGACGCACGGGTTAAAAGTTTTGCGGTGATGAAAATGAAATAGAAGGGGGAAAAATCTTTAATTGAATTGGTCCTATTCCGGAAGTCTTTGTGATGACCACAAGAGCCAGATGTTTGTTAACTTAAGTTCCTTTCATAGGGGGCGAGGCTGTAAACAACAGCACATGCGGCGCCTGACCGCTAGGGGGGGACAACTGGACATAGGGAATTAATTGAGTTAGCCATTAGAGCCCATTATCTGAATGAGGGCTTAATGTTATTACATCCTGCTTCTGCCCTTGCCCTGGGGGACTGGACGGGTGAGTTACATTCTAATGTCCATGTTGATAGTTTGATTTATGCGCCCCCCTCCTCTCTTTTTGTAAAGAATCCGACAGACCTAATTAATCAAAGGGATGATGGACGGTTAACCAGTTTCTGTGGCAACGGCATTATAGGGGATTGTGTTGCCTGCACAATGCCCATCAGGAGTTACTTTACCCCTTTATAATGTCGGGGACAACTTCCCAGTCCCGGGAACGAATCCTAGCGTTCACCAGGATTCGAACCCAGATCCTTCGGTACTCCCAGCCGAACGCGCTGCCGGCAGCTTAGCGACCGTGTCCCTCTTTTTAGAAACACTGAAATGGGTGCCACATTGGCACTTTGCTCCCAACGCGCCTCTTTAAAGATATAAACTGGTATGTTATAATTAATGTTTAGGTTTTGTTGGCTCACAGACTATGAAGATCGTAACAGAGTAAATTCAACAAGTCCCGCGGGACGTCAACAGGCCTCCCATTAATTTCCAGTAAAAGTCAGTCAGACGCGTTAGGCAGGGTCACGTACAACCATGGGTCGGTCAGTCATTATTTCACCACTCCACACCAGACCCGCGGGTCACATATGGTCCTGACAAGAACTCCTTATTTTGCACTGACAGTTGGGGATTATTCATCACCCCCTTTGAGCATCTGGGTGTTTAAAACTCTGAGGTGGAGGTTAAACTCTGTTTAGCAGGGATCAGAGGCGTATGTAACGGGAAAAAAAAGGGGGGGGGTCCTTGGCGCCATCGTGAAAGAGGCGAAAAATAATTTGGGGCTCCAAAATTAGGCTTACTAACTATACAGTTAGATGCAACTTAGAAAACGGGAAGTGTGGCGGTGGCGAAAATTGTATTGTTCGGCTCCCGGTGCAAGATATCTTAGCTACGCCTCTGGTTGGGAGCATTAACATAAAAAAAAACAACTGTCTGCAAGATAAATCAACAAATTTATTTCTAAGCTACTAAGCCTGTCGCATATAATTGGACAAAAGATACACACTTTAGACAAGATCCCCATATACAAGAGTCTATAATACATGGCATTAACTGTAAACACGTGAAACAATCCATCTCTAAAATTACATTCTAGACCAGGGGTCGGCAAACTATTGCTAACAGTGTGCCAAACTAGGATTTCTAAATCATTCAGCTTGCCAACAGCCTGAAAGTCAACCGGCAAATCATTAATGATTTTTCGATACCAGATTTACTGAGATATTCTTTTTAATTATTTAGAAACAGAAACTGTCACCTCATTATCATTAAGCGGAATAGATACATATTAATCATACAAACTAGGTAGTTAATGTAATGTTTAAGAATGTACATATTATAAATTCTTTAGTCATATTATATTTACAGAATTTTCCACTATCTTATACAGTTTGATAATTTTTAATTTATAAATTGTAAACCATTTATTCTTTTATAAAATAAAAATATGAAACATATTAGAAATATTAGCGCAAAGAAAACGGGTTAATTATCTCCATTTTATTAAAATAAAGTTTCCAAATTTGATTCTGAAGACTGATGCCAAAAAATTTATGTTGTTGTTTTTTTTAAACTGATATTACTTTTTAATTATTATTTCTTTATACAAATCTAGGACATTGATGCCTTTTTTTTAGGGGGGGGGGGGGGGGAGGGAAAGGTTAAATTCAAGTTGATGCGTCTTGAAGTGATCATTGTCCCTCCACTTAAAAAATATAAGATCAACATTTAAGAATTTGAAAGTCATGCTTTTGTTATAAAACTCAACTTTGAGTGTTTCAATATACTTCTATATATGCCATAAATTATGGGAGTACATATAGTTAAGTGTTTTCAAATTGAATTAACGACAAGATATGTTCAATGCAAATCCGGTCCTGTGGTCTAACAGTTCAAGTGCTGTTTGACCCCATCCTTGTATATGAAAGCTCAACTCACTGAAATATTCGCTGTCGTTCAGAAACATCGGCTTCAACAGTTCAACTCATTTAATATCGAAAAACAAAATTCAGCAGGACACACCTCTTGGAGGTCTCTCGCGTGCCATTTAAAATTGCTCTGCGTGCCAAGTCTGGCCCGCGTGCCTTAGGTTACCGACCCCTGTTCTAAAATATCTACGGGTAATAGAGTAAAACTTTTTCAATGTTTGACATAATTTACTTCTAAGCTCAGAATAAATATAGAACAGAATGCGCAATCGCAATACCGACGCCATACTGTTTAGACTCAGCGGACCTGGTTACACTATATATTTATGCTTATTTACAATGTCTTTTTCAGAAAATCTACAAGTTCGTACACACAAAGCTAATGTTTCTTGCAAAAGGTACAAAGGCTGTTGTGTAAAAAACTGCAACAATGATGCGAAAACGATTGATTATCGTACAAAAAAGCATGTCAAACTACATGGCTTTTCTGACCCCTTAAAGGATAAACAACTCTAAGTTGTAACCTCATATTACTTAATATTAGTAGCCTTGCTTTATTCCTACGCTTGCTAAGACTAGATATCAATAATAAATAAGCCTTTCTCATTTTACTATAGTAGCGTCTCTAGTGATCGCTGCCTTGAGTCAAAAGAAAATGGCGGAAGCCGAGCTTCACTTTTAGTGACTGCGCATTTAGGGATTGCGCATTCTGTTCTATACCTATTCTGTGCTTCTAAGTAGAGGCCGACCCAAATTCGGTTACGGTTTCGGCGCCGAAAGGAGGCAATTGGCCTTTTTGGCGTAGTTTCGATTTCGACCGAAGCCAAAAAAAATGTTAGCTTATCGGTTTGCTTTCGGTTTAGGCCGAAACGGATATTTACTTTCGGTCATTAGCTGAATTTCTGTTAACTTTCCAAATCTGTAAGAGTATTCAATCCTGAATAAAAATGATAAACAATACATGTAGGCGTATATGTAACTGTAGGCCCTATATAGACGTACATGTATACATGTGCTATGGTTTACTAATAGAGTAGGCCCTACCCGTAAACTAGTTAGTAGGCTACGACAAAAAATGTGCAGTCTTTTATAATCTCTTCTTGGGTAAGTTTGGTTAATCGTTCAGTTTCGGCCGAAGGTGTACTCAAATTTTCGGTTTCGGCCAAACGTCAATTTATAACTTTCGATATGGTTTCGTTTTTGGCCGGAACCAAACATTCGGTTTCGGTCGACCTCTACTTCTAAGATAAATACATCTGCCTTTCTAAGTCCCAGCCACTGAGGCCAAACGGTTCCTTATAGCTTTTTTTTTTTTTTTAAAGCTTTCGAAAAATGTCGGTTAATAAAAAATCTGATTGAACTTATACAAAAATTTTATTTTTTTAAAGATGGAAGAAAGAAGAAAAATGTCTGCTTCAAGATTCTCCGCGCGTGGAGTATTATTTGCTAATTAAAGTTGTCAACAGTTGCTCGCGGGTCCATCTTATAAACTTCCGGTCCGATTTCCCCCCCCCCCCCCATCAACTTCCGGTCTGGTGCAAAACTTGCAAGGCCAGACTCTCAGACTCTCAGAGAATGTTGTTTTTTTTTTTTGGCTTTAGAATAAAAAAATTTTCTTGGGTATTTTTTTCGCTGGATTGTTGAAGTTTTCTGAATACACCACGTGACTGGTTTAAAACAACAATACATTAAAAAGAGAACTATGTTTTTTTTTTTAAAGGATAAAAAAACTAAATGAGAGAGACAGACAAACAAAGAAAGAGAGAGAGAGAGAGACAAAGAAAGAGAGAGAAAGGCTGCGAAAGACAACGATTGAGAGACAGAAACTAGGAATCAAAAAGAGAAACAAATAGAAAGACAAAGATTGATGAAGACTAAGAAAGAAAGAAATAGAAATGAAGAGATAGTGAGAGGGAGAGAGACAAGGAAACTGTAGAGCAAGTACATTGTGTTTATATAGTACGCCCGCCGGGTCCAGTTCAAGATCCCTGCGGACCGAATGAGGTCTTTGTTGCGTGTTTTGAGCAGCTCCATACTCTATAATATGCACTCAGTTATAATTAACTCCCCCCCCCCCCCAGTAATGATCAGGGGTCGGCAACCTATTGCTAACAGTGTGCCAAACTGGGATTTTCAAATCATTCAGCGTGCCAACAGCCTGAAAGTCAACATGCTCTGTTATACTTGTTTTTTTTTTTTTTTATAAGACAATTAATTTAACGCCGTAGCAAGACCAAGGCGAAAAGTGGGGGAAAACTATGGAGAAAATCGTTAAAGCGTTTTATATTTAATAAAGTAAATAACATGTTTGTCATTATCATCCTTTTTATTTGTTTTTATACCAAATACTAAAGTTTATTACCAAACTTTCACAATTACGGTAACTATTTTGTAATCATCATCATTTGGTTATCAAGCTAAGAATCTTGCAACTGATAATATTGATTATTATATTTTGTTCTCAGAGGTTTTCTTTAATTTTATTGGTGAAGGGATAGTTGAGACACTGATCGTTAAGAGAAATTGATACGTGGTAATCATACCTAGTGGGTAGTTAATATAATGTTTGAAAAATGTGCATATAATTTTTTAGTCATGTAATATTTATATAATTTTAAACTTCTTTTTACAGATTGGTCATTATAAAGTTATAAGTTCTAGGCCATTTAGTCTTTTATATAAAAAAAAATAATTTGAAACATAACCTGATATTCGAAATATTAGCGGAAATAATATGGGCTAATTATCTCCCTGTAATTAAAAAAAAGTTTCTAAATTTGATTCAATAGTGATGCCAAACAAGTTATGTTTTGTAATATAAGAAATAATTAATGACTTATTATTTTTTCTTGATATAAATCCAGCATTAAGGTATTCATTACAAGATTTAATTATTTTATATATAAAATTGATTAACCTTAAGAAGTTTATCTTTTAAACATTAATAATTACAACAATTACAATGCTATTTAAAAGTATCTTATATTTATTATATTGACAAAAACAAAATTAGTTTTAGAATTACTTATATTTATGTTAAATTATAGAAGATGAGCATAAAACGCGTAAATGTAGCTAGTTTGTATCAATAATTAATGAGTGCCTTAGGTTGCCGACCCCTGACCTAGATGACAACAAGTAGGCCAAGACAACACCACGTGCCACGACAATTATTAGGTCGCGCCACAGATTGTGGGTCAAGGGAGCACATGCAGTGAAATGTAGGTCACGCACTACAAGTCGTAAACAAGTAGGGCATGCGAACACACCGCTCTAATTAACTTTCTAATACATAAACAGGTGGGGAAAAGTAAACAATTGTCAAACAAACAAAAAATACAACAACGCTGTAAAAATAAAAATGTAAAAAATGTGTACACAACATCGAAACTCAAAAGCTACAAACTGGCTGGTAAACGCAAAGAAAGTCGGTTAGAGTAGGGGTCAGCAACATACGCAACGCGTGCCAAACTTGGCACGCAGAGCGATTTTCAATGGCACGCGAAAGACTTCAAAAACGGAACTTAAGTAAGTTCTTCAAGTCTCGTCTACAAACAATATAGTGCCAGAGCATGATGACTTCGTTTAGGATGTTGGCACGCTGAATGAATTAGAAATCCAACATTGACACACTATTATCAAAAGTTTGCCGACCTCTTGGTTAGAGAGTCAGGCCGAAATAAAACTCGAAACTATTTGTTGTACCCACTGTAATTTTATACAGACAGTTGATAATAGATTATGTACTGTTTAATTCGACTTATTCAGTGTTACAATAAACACCAGGGGCAATGTGGCCTAGCCGGAAGCGCGTTCGGCTGGCGTACAGATGGTCAATGATTCAAATCCTGGTGAAGGCTAGGATTTGATCCCGTTCATGAGGTGTGTCCCTGGAGCGTATATCCAGATCTGATGGGTACCTGACATAAATTGGGGCACGGTAAAAAAAAAAAGGGCCACTGGGCATTGTGCTGGACACTAGGGCCTCACGGGGTACTAATCCGGCCCTGTTATTATCTTACCCGGATCTTAAAATAGATAAACACCGGACTGTAACCGATTGAGTTAGAGGAGGTAAGAGTAGGGGGGTGGTGGGTGGTGGGGAAGGGTATTAACGGTAGAGGCTACAGTTTACAAATAGTTTACATGTTCCCGACGAACCCCTCCACCTCCTCCACCCCGCCTTTCATGCCTCAGATAATGTACAATCATCAGTACAGTTGCCTTCTTGTGGGGGAAACAAACATCCCTCTTCAGGGTGTTACTCCCTACTTGACTTTACCTCTTCATATAAAGGTGACCCTTCTCCCTTCACGGGTTATCGTCCCCTTGACCGATTGTCCTGAACACTATTTTTTTTACTGTAAACCTTTATTTTATTGACCATTTCCCCCCACATACCAGTGTGTTCTGTAATTCATTATATTATTATTATCAACAAACTGAATAAACACTGTCTAGGACTGGGCTTGAACCGTGAGCCTCTGTTGTTTGGGGGGGGGGGGGGGTGGGAGTGGTGGAACCCTAGTTTTATTGTTAGCAATTTTGAGGTCCAAAATACACGAAAAAAAAAATGTCCTAAAAAAAGTTAAGTCTTACAATATATCACAAAAAAGAATTATAAAAAGGACCTGTATAAATTTAAAATAGGCCAGGGTCAACGGGTCAGGGTCAAAGTTAGGCCATTTTTACCGCTTTAGGATATTTTTGCCATTTTTACCCTTGCCATTTTACCTTGCCATGCAAATTCATACCGTCGCCATTTTTTGCGTTGAATTATACATTCAGTAAACTTTCTGAAAACCCCTTAAATACTGAGGACGCCACATCGACGTCATAAATAAATAAAGAAATGGTAAAAATATGCAAAGTCAGCAAATATTTATATTAAAAAGTAAAAACATGCATTAGTTAAAGGGCTTAAGTAGACTCGTTTTTTTTTTGTTTGCGAAAACATTCTCCGCCATTTCACCAGTTTATGCAAGGGTTTTACTGTATGTAAAATGTACACCATAATGTATTATTCTAGAATGCTAACTATGGAGGTCATAGCTTCCTTTTTTTCTCTGTCCTTTTTCTAGTTTGCGCCTTCGCTTGAAAAGTTTATTATGATTAGTAAAACGTGCGGTTGTGACGGTATTTTGGTTGTGAGGGTGTGGCCAATAGGAAGTTGGGGGGAGGGGGGAGGATAGGAATCTTTCTGTATTCATGTCCACACGTCTGAAGGTGGACCTTGGTCAGCTGCTAGACAAACAATGAAGGTATGTTTGTGTGTAAGGCTTTGGGGAAGGGGGGGGGAGAGGGGGAGGAAGGAAGAGGGGGTTAGGCCTTCACTATGACTGTCTTACATGTCGCCCTGTGTACGTGTGAGTGAAGCCGTCTCGAAAGAGAAAGCAATTGGGAGGGGGGAGCAAAAAACAGTTTATACAAGAGAACGTAACGATAAGGCGAGGTGTGGTGGAGGGTCGGGGTGGGTGGGGAGGGAGGGAGGGAGGGCGCTAAGCAGTTATGGAAAAGGGGGAGAGAGGGGGGAGAACAAAACACCAAGGCGGTAGAGAAACATGAGATTGACCGAATGCAAAAAGTGAGAGAAATCGGAAGAAAGTAAAAGAGAAAGAGAGAGAGAGACATGGAGAGAAAGAAAGAAATAGAAAGTTAGACGGAGAGAAATAGAGAAACGGAGAGAAAACAGAAATCTTTAAGAAACAAAAAGAGAGACAAGGAAAAAAATGGAAAAAGAGAAATAAAATACGAGAGAAAAAGAGAGAGAGGGAAATGGAATGAGAAAAAGAAAAGGAAAGTGAAAGCTAAATAAAAACTGAAAGAGAAATAGAGAAAGAGAAATTAAGATCTATAGCCTAAATGACCAGATAATTGGGTTCACATTCACAACTGGATAATGGCGGGAAAAATGTCCGAATTGGCAGTGGCATATAGATCTAGTCATGGCAGGCATGGTACAAATTAACTTTTACAAAATTCAACAATGACGTAAAGGTCATAAGCATAGGACATGATCCTAATAAAAAAAATGAAAACATAAGTGAAAAGAAAAGGACATAAGAGAAGAAAAGACACTAGAGAGTTGCAGGACATAAAGAGTGGAACAGAACATACGAGAAAAACGGTGCTCGGTAAATTTGGTAAGGATAAATTTGTGCAGGTGTCCCTAATACTTTACTTAATGGACCACATATTAACTTAATCCAGGAGACAACATAGCTTCAAGCCATGAACTTCATTTAGTAGACAATACTGTAATCATATCACCAGTTTCAATAAAAACAGTAGATATTATACGTTTGCCAATTTTACCGTCTTGCGAGTTTTGCCGAATTTACCTTTGCCAAAATTACCTTGCTGAAAATACCGTGGCCGAAGTTACCCTTGCCAAACATTTAAAGTGATTCGAGAAAAATTGCTACATCAGACGACGAGAAACCCATTCGTTTAATAAACTGCCACTGACCATCATGGAAATAATATGTGTGTGTGTGTTGTGTGTGTGGGGGGGGGGAGGGACCCACAAGTCCTTCTGCATCTAGTTAACACCGCTCCCCCCCCCCCCAACTCTTCCTTTCGCCTTTGATAAGTCTTATTCCATCCCTGAACATTGTTTTCAAGATGGATGATACCATTACCGAGGGGCGTTGAGTAAGTGATCACCCCCCTCCCCTACCGACCTCCACCGTACAACTCCCTCCCCTCTTGTGGGGAGAGAGAAGGGGGACTACTGTTGTTGTCTGTGGGAGACCGGGGGGGGGAGGGGGCGCGTCAAGTTCTCGTTAATTAAAGCCGGAGATTAATGGTGGGCTCCGTGGAAGGTGTAACAGCCAGGTATTATAGGATTACTACATGGCGCCCCCTCCCCCACACTACCGCCACCGGGGCGTGACACTTCTATAGAAAATATGTCCCAAGGAGACCATGAGACCTGGCACACATTTTAAATATGCGAGGAGGGGGTGGGTGTGTGTGGGGGGAGGGGGGTAGGGGGAGAAGTACAGGTTTCCACTGTTCCTGGCATGGGATTTTTAATTTTTTTAAAAGCGCGTGTTTGGGCTAGTTCGGAAAACTGGAGGAGGACCCCGGGGTGAGGGGGGGGGGGGGCAAGGACGTTTCGGTGATGACAAGCTCACGATGACCCCGTTTGGTATATCTAGGCTACGTGTATCTGTGTGTGTGTGTGTTTGCACGCCTGCGCGTTTCCATGTTTGGACATAGGACCCAGCGCCTGTAAAGAAAAAAAAAGCCAAACCAATTTTCCCATAAGGCAGCATTTGTTTTTTAATTCGTTTTATTTAACAAAGTCTGAGTATTTTGGGAGGCCGGTTGGTCCTGCGGTTATTTCACCGGACTGTCAACCGACATGCTGCGGGTTCTATCCCTGCCGCCGACCGCTTCCGGTCGCCCTGCTGGGGTTTTGGTCCTAGCGGACGTAATAATATCTTGGGGCGCACTGAGCATGCTAAAATAGCATGGATAGAAGCGCTATATAAATAACCATTATTATTATTTTACGATGTTCATTTCGCTCAATGGGATATTCAACCTTCTGGGCTAGCTTATTACACCTCAAAGCTGGCTACGTGTGTTGACCCCCGATACGCCCCCATTAAGAGTAGGCCAACAACGGTGGGATTTAACGCATTGGGGGACAGCCCCAGTCCCTCGTCCGAGATTTCATTGCACAGGCGAGAACCTCCGAGGCTCGGTGGGGGGAGGAAGCAATATGCGCAACAGCCCGTCTCACCAAGCCAGGTGTCCGGATGTTCAGACCTACAGCCCTGGATATTGTGTTATTAGGACGAAAGTTCAGAAATACGAGCGAACGATGACGTTAATTATCGGCTTTTAAATACAATACAAATAAATCAATTTTTGAAAACTATTTGTTTAGGCTTGTTTAAGAGAAGAACTAAAGCAACAATACAAAAGAAAGAAGAAAACACAATTAACCCTTACAGTCCCGGGCGCGTATATAGCGGAACTGAAGGCAGCATAGATAGAAGTAGGTCGGTACGGGAAGGGTTAAAATGCTCCAGTTGAGATGTTTGATGTTTTTTTTTGAGAAGCCCTAAATTATTGGGTTTAAATCAGCATGTCACGAGCAAAGTGCGAGGGTGGGAAATAGGAAGGGGGGGGCGGTAGATCGTAGCTCACGAGGTAGAGTAAATCACCGCTATTAGTCGATTGGCAGCTACGTAATCACAGAGTACGGTTGAATGACTGCATGCTGTAACCTTGGCCCCCCACTCGATACTGCATCCCGCCTCCCCACCCACCCACACTTTCCCTATTTGAAAAAAAAAACACCAACAAAAAGCGCACATGTAAACAGCCATTTAAAGTGTTCTCACAAACTATTAGAAGGTACCCCCCGTTAGATTTAAAACAGGGGCGGATCACTCCTCTATTTTTTTTTTTTACATGAATGGGTGACCTGTTTTCTTAAATCGTATGACAAGCACAATGCTCAGACGCCATCACTGTTCCCCAGCTAATGTCAGGCACCTGTCAGAGTTGGGTAGACCCAGGGGACATATTACCTCTGTAGTAAAGTGGTTAGATTTCTTGCCTTTTACGTGTGTGATTTGGGTTCGATTCCACACAGGATAATATTTGGTATTTTTCTATAATAACAATACGAATTATTTTTTCATGATTGCAACCTTTTTGTTTTTAAGATTGTGAAGATGTTCAGGATTTTTAGTTTTTCTTGTAGTAATTGATTTCAATAAGTAAAAAAATATATATTATTGTTTACATTTCATTATAGTTTTGGTATCGTAAGTCTTGAATCTAAGAATTTAGTGTAATAAGTATATGATTTTTTTTAAGGTTGGACATAATACATCATAAACACATTCTTTAATACCAATATGTCTAAATCTATATTATCTCAATTATAATAACTACTTCATCATAATCATACTGTTTAAATAACAAATTTAGGTTGCTAATGTTTATATGTTATCTACCCATATATAATATTAAGTTGAACGGACGTGTCACTTTGCGCTTCAATGTAAATTGTTACCTCTGGCAACGCCGGGTAATTTTGCTAGTCTTAGATGAACGAGTAATACACGTCTGGAACGACTAACTCTAAGATATCCTTTACGTCTTGACTTAAATAAAACTAATCTAATTAAAAACAAAAAGACAACAAAAAAACAACATAAAAGCCAACACTAGAAAAAAAAAAAAATAAAACGAAACAAATAAAAGATTCAGAGGAAATAAAAATGTTGGAAGTAATAGATAACAGAAACGAAAAATACAAATTTCTAAGTAAGTGAAAAAGTTGGGAGTTGGTAAGTCGATGACGGAACAGAATAGAAATCGTGGGCGTCGAATCGACGTTTGGGAGTGTTTGTCTGATCATTGAACAGTAGAATAAAGTGTCGCTATAGAACTATATTTAGATTTTAATTGACGGAAGTTATAACAGGTCTGGAATCTTCTTCTAGCTTCTAATCTGACGTTTAATTTTAGGTCAAATTAAAATATTTGTGAATTACTTTTTATATTATTATTTTTTTGTTATTTTACAAATACTTTTTTGAATTCAAAGGAAAGTTCTTTGTAAAATTTTATTTTTTTTTAAATCTTTTTTTATATACTGTTATTATATATTTTTTTTTTTTTTAATCACTGTATGTTTTAACTCGTTATTGGATCTAGATTTTTTTCCTGTTGTTTTTTATGGGCGAAATTGTTGTTGTATTATTATTATTATTATTTTGGACAAATAGTTGGCCGGCAGTGCCAATATGTTAAATTCCGTTCTCGGTGATATTTTAAATAAATCCAATTAATAAATACAAAAAATGTTGGGGTGATGTTTTCGGATCATCAGAAGAGAGATGGAGAAAAAAAAAGCGGAAGTACAAGATAGACCAACTTGGTTTCACCACCTAGCGATATATAACATTACAAAAAATATATATCTGTTTCTCTCACCTTATCATACCCACAACCCTTTCCCCAAGAAATAATTTATTGAGGACGTATCTTATATGTTACAGCCGCTCTTTCTATACAGAAGATTATTACATACTACGCTTATCCTCAGTCTAATCATGCATTTCGATTAGTGTTTTAAATGATGGTTTTCCTGGTTGATTCGGGCAACCCATTCAATGCCCGGATGCCACTCGAGAAGAAAGGGTACTTCAATGCATTTGTTCTCGCATGTGGGATAAAAAAAAACGTGTTCTTTGTCCTGAAGTTTATCCGAGCATTATAATAGATTGTTCTGTGTTGCACTTCTAAGTTAGAATTGAATGCTTTATGTATTATTACTAATTTTCTCTTTGCGCTTGAACATAAATATAGGCCACTGTATAGATTTATTTAGTTTAGTTGTATAATAACTTTTGTTTCTGTTGAACGATTATACCATTCATTTTCAGTTCTTGTTCTCTACTCCACATAAACCCAACAAAAGCGCTACATTTAAACTACTTTAACAAAATTAATTAGCTGTACAACAGTTCATTGATTAATTACAGCAACACAGAGAATAAAAAAAAACGAAACGAAAGTCCCGTATTGTTTCCAGTAGTCAAACTTCCGGGCTGTTGACGCAGACGACAATGGGCCATAACTCCATAGATCGATCATGCGATTAGCAGAGTTGTCATTGACTTTAAAGAGCAGAAGAGAAAAATAGAAACACATTTAAAAAGGGGGGGGGGATAAATGATGACGTTTAACATGAAAGGGCTTCTGCTTTTTCATTTTTATTACCAAGTGACACATTGACAATCTTATTCAATTTTTTTTACTTCTATGGTCTTGAGCAGAAGTTGTCAACCTACGGCGCGCGTGCCAGACTTGGCACGAAAAGCAATTTTCATTGGCATGCAAAGAGGAAGATTCTTTTAAAAAGGCAATTAAATTACCTTCTATAAGAAATTAAGTTCTAAACAGGATAACTTTTAGGCTTTTGGGACGCTAAATGAATTAGAAATCTAGCTTTGGAACACCATTATCAAAAGGTTGCTGACCTCTGATCTAGAGTATAGATGCATAGTGTTGGATTTTCTATTCCTTTAAAAATGTTTAGGATTCAAATTGGGCGATGTTATAATTATTCCCACCACCTCCTTCTTGTGCTGAAGATCTATAGCTTCGAATGGCTGGCTAGACATTGTCCTAAACAAATAATCCGACTCATATACCATGGTGAATAAACTGGTATACTTTCTTAGATTTCTATTTCTAAAACTCATTATTATTAGTATGAATCTATTTGCTCTATTGGGTTGACATATTCAAATTACGCATTACTTAAAATAGACTTAAATAATATGCATTACACACAAAACGATGCAAAACCTCGCAAACCTGCAAAACCTCGCAAACCTGCAAAACCTCCCAAACCTGCAAAACCTCCCAAACCTGCAACACCTCCCAAACCCCGAAAACCTGCAAAACCTTTCCCTCACAGATATAAAAAAAAACGAGATCTTTGTCAATTTCCGGACTGCTCTCACCAATATCCGGGCATTCAAAAGTCCATCTAAAGAGTGTTTTACTATGGGCAACTACTCTGCAAGTCAAATGAAGTCCGTGAGGCGATATAACCAATCAGCCCAGACGACAGAAAGTAATGTAACAAAACGGCGAGTGTGCAAAACAAAAACAAACAAAAAAATGGATGTTGGTCTGTGTGTTCGTCTGTGTGTTCGTCTGTGTGTTCGTCAAATGACGTCAAATGTGTCAAAAGTAAAACTGGAAATTTGAGGAGATTTGAAAAAAAAAATGCTTTCATCTAAAATTTAAATTATGTAAAAAAAACAAAAAACTTTCGTTGCTTGGTCCAATGATGAGTCATGATTTTCTTTAGTTCTTTGTCTGTATGTGTGTGTGTTATGTGTGCGTGAGTGTGTGTGTGTGTGTGTGTGTGTGAGAGAGAGAGAGAGAGAGAGAGAGAGAGAGAGAGAGAGAGAGAGCGTTGTCGGTTTAGTAAGGGGACTAAAGTAGCTTCCATCAATGTCCAACATCCCAGCTGTCTCCAGAAATGTTGTTGATATTCATTTAAACTGTTTGTACAACAGAGTCTTTCCTTAACCACCTGTACGCCTTTCCTTGTATCTGATGTAAACTGTAAAGGCTGCAGTTGCTTTTTTATTTTTTAATGACTAATCACTGAGTTTTTTTTTCTTTTGCTTTAGATCAGGTGTCGGCAACCCAGGGAACGCGTGCCAGACTTGTGCCAGACTTGTGCCAGACGTGTGCCAGACGTGTGCCAGACTTGTGCCAGACTTGTGCCAGTCTTGTTCGGAAATATCAAATCAAAAGGTCTACCTTATTTATAGTCTTTGGTAATTTCGCGTGTGGAGGTTTTCTACTGTTGTCTTCCTCTCCCCCCCCCCTCCAGACTCTTTACGGGTGGTGATTGGTAAACCCACCTCCCCAAGACCTTTTTAGACTTGCGGCTATGGAAATGTAAATGATTACCAGGAATAGACAGAATCAAAAGACGCAGAGTATGTGAACTACTCTCATGCTTTGTAAAAATATCAGGGAAAACAATTAAAAAATAAAAAATAAAACTGGTCATCTCCGATTGATAAAGCGTCTCTTGGTTGGTCAGGCAGAGAAGCTTTCGCAATTATATTAGAATCATGCATAATGAACACCCAAGCTTACATGATAATTTAGCTCAAGCAAATATATACATCCTATTGGAAATTGCCCATCATGCAACATAATTTATACACTTATAGAGTCAACTCTGACATTTCAGCTGTTGTGTGTGTGTGTGTTTGTTTTACAATGCTAATTTCTTGAAGACCGTCTTGTATCCAATTTACAACACAAAAAAAAAACTACAATATTATACATTACTCTAATGAAATATAATGAGTTACAATTTCAGCTTATTCTAGTATTGATGAAAAATTTAACGAAGTCAGAAATGTGACATAAAGAAATGTTATATTAGATTGTCATTGGAATATAGTCTAACAGTAACAACACTAATATTAAAATATAAAGAGATTACATTAAAAAAAATATTTTTTAAGAAATTGGCTTTTATTGACATTTCCTTTAATTTATCGTCTTTATTGAATGCATTGATTTAATTGTTTAAATTTTCTTAGTTTTCGTATCGTTTTATGTTTTGTTACCCAACCGCTTAGGTCTTATAAGAATAGTTCTAATACTTCTATTTCTAATTGTAAGAACAGCTATAATACCTCTTTTTCTTATTGTAAGAACAGCTATAATACTTCTATTTCTAATTGTAAGAACAGCTATAATACCTCTATTTCTAATTGTAAGAACAGCTATAATACCTCTAATTCTAATTGTAGGAATAGCTATAATACCTCTAATTCTAATTGTAAGAACAGCTATAATACCTCTATTTCTAATTGTAAGAACAGCTATAATACCTCTATTTCTAACTGTAAGAACAGCTATAATACCTCTAATTCTAATTGTAAGAACAGCTATAATATCTCTAATTCTAATTGTAAGAATAGCTATAATACCTCTAATTCTAATTGTAAGAACAGCTATAATACCTCTAATTCTAATTGTAAGAATAGCTATAATACCTCTAATTCTAATTGTAAGAATAGCTATTATAACTCTATTTCTAATTGAAAGAATAGCTATAATACCTCTATTTCTAATTAAAAAAAAAAGCTATACACTATACACCTCCATTAAAAATCGTTCTCATCATTTGTGGTCTCAATGTTCAAAAGATTTTTATGCATGTAAAAATAACAGATAAACATATTCAACATTTTTAGAAAGTTTTGCTTCGGTCGACAGAAAGTATGCAGGAATTAGGAATCAAGTATTCGACCTTTTTTTTTTTTACCTCATTCGAGAGATATCGATACCAGGGAACGATCTTTACAGAATTAAAGGCAACGGACTGTCAATCCCTTACGACTTACGTCCGATACACAAGAGACTGTGGGTGTGACGTGTGTCTGATTGTCCGGATATATGAAAATAGGAAAATTGATAACTGGATGTGGGCGGTTTATCTGTACGAATGTCTGTCTTGCTTCCGGAAGATATGTGCAGGATTAAGATTAGAGTATCTATTTATTTTTTTTCCTTATTTATAGTTCGGTCTATCTACCGATAATCTATTTATCTATTCATTTATTCACATGTTTATGTATTTATACATTTTCTTGTTTTACCCTTTCATCTATCTATCTATTATCTCTCTATATTTATTTAACGATCTATGTATGTATGTATCTATGTATCTATTATCTATTATCTATAACTGTCTTACCAATAAATCTATGTATCTATCTTTCTATTTATCTGTCTAGCTATCTATCTATTTATTTATCTATCGGTCTGCCTATCGATCTATGTATCTGCCTATTTTCTAGTTATGAATCCATATGTTTATCTATCTATCTATATATTTATCTGAGTTGTATAGGCCTACATTCATTTACTTATAGAACTTATAGGCAGAGAAAGCAGAATTTTTCGAAAAGCAACAATAGAAATACTTAAAAATAAAGATCTCCATTCTCTCCCTTTTCACGGGTAGTCTGCCCTTACAACGGGTAAATAAATACTCAAAGGATTAGACTGGGGAGTTGGGGGGGGGGGGGGAATTTTAACACACAATGTCTGATCCAGGTATTTCTGTTGCAGACATTTGAATTAGACGGTAAGGGAATCCAAAGTCCCCGGTGTGTGCCCAGACCAGATTTGTTTTTTTTAGCCGCTGAAAACATATTTCTAATGAAGACTACCAGCCTTTCTAAAGACAGTCAATGGCACATTTTCTGTGTCATACAGATACGCCCATGACGCTAAAAGCAAACTTTGCGCAAAGTAGTGAAAGGTAAGTGCATCGATGCTGATTATCACTTCTCTCCCTCACTCAATTCATTCTGGTGTATGGTGAATCATATGTCTTATTTTTAATGGCAAGAAAACCAAAAATAATCCCAGCTATCAGAGCATGATCGAAGATAAGATTAAATAACAACACAATTCTGAGATGATAATAATTCTAACACTATAATATATATATATATATATAGATATAGATAGATATACCAACGTAAGGTTTTGTCCCTATGTAAAACCTTGCCACCCATCCCTTTATGTACACAGCTTCCTCCACCCTTCCTCCCTCTCCTTTCAGCCCTTATTTTTCAACTCCATCATTCGTGTGTGTGAGCTAAAGCTTACGTATGTTGCAAGGTCTATGATATCAGGGAGGAGATGGTTTGGTTGGAGAGGTCAAGATAAACTAATGCAAGACAGGGGGGGGGGGGGGCAAAGATAAGCACTGCTTGTAGTGGCGAGAGGTGAGGTAATGGAGAGGTGGGGGGTGGGGTGGCGGGACGGGTTTGACGCTAGGAGCATGGAGACTATGTGTGCATTTGCGATTTAAGACCGTGTGAGCATATTCTGGGAACAGGGCACAATCTAGGTCAAGCACCTCTAGTCTCTACCTCTCCCCCCCCCCCTACACCTTGTTGCAACAGACAGGAAAGAATGCCTAGAACGCAACTGCTTTGTGTAAAAAAAAAAAAGGAAAACGTTTCTGTGGCCATGGCATACTAGGGGATTGTGTGGCCAGCAACTAATGTCAAGTACCCATCAGAGCTGGGTAGACTCAGGGACACCCGTCAGACCAAGACCATCGAAAGTACTTACTTCTGTAAGTATTTACTTCTGTAAGTATTTACTTCTGTAAGTATTTACTTCTGTAAGTATTTACTTCTGTAAGTATTTACTTCTGTAAGTATTTACTTCTGTAAGTATTTACTTCTGTAAGTATTTACTTCTGTAAGTATTTACTTCTGTAAGTATTTACTTCTGTAAGTATTTACTTCTGTAAGTATTTACTTCTGTAAGTATTTACTTCTGTAAGTATTTACTTCTGTAAGTATTTACTTCTGTAAGTATTTACTTCTGTAAGTATTTACTTCTGTAAGTATTTACGATGGTCTTGGCCAGAACCGGAAAAAAATCCTAGCCTTCACCATGATTTGAACCCAGGACCTTCGGTAACGCCCTTCAAACGTAGCTCGGCCGCCTTGCTCCTAACATACATATATTATTATAGCAACTGAAAATAAAAAAGATTGTGTCCTTTAGCGAAATTCTGTGCGACTGTTTTGAAGTTGAACATCTGCACAAAGATATGGCGATTAAGTGTTTTGTGTGTATTTGTGTGTGTGTGTGTGTGTGTGTGTGTGAGTGTGTGTTTATAAACTACGAGAATTGAGATGCATGTGACCTGACCTATCTCATTTGAATCTAATGACGTCATTTGCGCGGCATCCAGCGTGGCACCGCAGCTGCAAGTCTTTAAGACCAACCGCCACGTGCGGCAGTCGCGGGTGGGGACGGAGCCGGGGGGTCGTGTATATAAATATAATATAGAGGGACATGAGAGAAGGGAGTAAACGAGACAGATAGAGGGATGCAATTTGAGAAAAAGAGAGGACGGATGAAGAGATAGAGAGAATGAGAGAGAGCGAGAGAGAGAAATAGAGGACATGTGAAGAGATAGATAGAATGAGAGAGAGAGAGAGAGAAAAGATAAGAAGAGTCAGAAAGAGAAAATGAGAAAAGATAAACATATAAAGAGAGCCATGGTCAATTGAGAGATAAAGATAAAAAGAAACACAAGAGAGAGAGAGAGAGAGAGAGAGAGAGAGAGAGACGTGTGGAAGATGTTCTAAATTTATCCCATCTACCCCACCCACCGTATCCTAACTCCCGTTGACCTACATTTCTGCAATGTTCAAACGGTAAATGAGTTCGCAGGCATAGTTAATTAATGAAAGGGAGTTAAGCCGACTTGGAAATAAATTAAGGGTCACAGAGTTGCCCACATTAATTTAACTAATTAACTTACTTTTTTCCCCCCTTTCTACGTTAAAAAAATAATTTCAAACTTGTCAAAGGCAAATGATAAAAATGCTCTACCCCTACCCCCCTCCAAAATAAATAAATAAAATATACAAGTATAAATATAACGGATGCCTTATGGCCAGATTACATTTCAACATAACCTGTATAACTAGTTAAATATAAATATTCGAATGATTCCAAAATAGGATGCGCTGATCACAATATATTCCCGACTGATTTCAAAATATGCCCAATTAACCCCAAAATATTCACGACTGATCCCAAAATATTTTCGGGTGATCCCAAAAAATCCCCGTCTCATCCCAAAATTATTCCCGGTTGATTTTGGGACATTCCCGTCTGGTCGTAGGTTCTTGCTTGGTCCCAAAATGTTCCCGACTGACTCTAAATATGTCTGACTGATCCCAAATATAGAACTCACATTGTTTTCAGAAGCATCACAAAATATGTCTCACTGATACAAAAAAATATTTGTCTAAATTTTACATTTCATGACCTGTACTAGTAATCCCAGATTGAGACCCCTAAGCTCAAAATTTTCCAGAAGGGATCCTAAATATGCCCTCTACTGACTGATCCCATGAGTACTTGACTGACCACACGTGAGGCCCGCTGACCTAAGAGAATCCTAGTGACTCAAAAATGTGCCACACCTGATACAAAAATGTGTCCTACAGCTCACAAATCTCTCCCGAGTATTTCCAAAGTTTGTGTTGCTGATGCCAGGGGGGGTTAATCCCAGTGATAACCAATATGTCAGACTGATATTCTAATAATAAATATTGCCTGATTCTACACGTTGTCCCCCCCCCCCCCCCTTGACTGAGCCCAGGTGTGAATGTATTGTCTACAGATCGGATCTCCACACAACGTCTGGTGACTTCCCCACAAACTTAGTGTAGGATAGAACATGAAAACCAGTCACACATTGACCAATGACTGTTCAGTGAATAAATATAAGCCTCCTATCAGCTGCAAGTAGCTCTGGGGTTTTAAAAGAAGATGAATTAATACGAACTTTAACCCCACACAGTTAAAACAAATGAGTAGCTTAAAGTATAAATTGTGTGTGTGTGTGAGTGTGTGTGTGTGAATGCAAATGATGTGGAGGGTCGAGGGAGGGCGGGAGTCACGTGACAAGTAATACGCCAATTGTCGCGCGTTCTTTTTTTAAAAATTAGTATTTTGTTTCTTGTCATCTTATCATCGATGCCTGCCCTAATGGCTATAATAGTATATAGAATAAAGTATATTGTATATAGTACATAATATATAGTATATATGATGTATATTATATAATATACTATAGCGAGGGTCTGCAACCATTTGCTAATAATGTGCCAAAGAAGGATTTCTAATTCATACAGCGTGCCAACAGTATAAAAGCTACTCCATCAATCGATTAATTGTAGAAGATACTTTAATTGCCTTTTTGGAAAACATTTCGCGTGCTATTTAAAAAAAAAAAAAGATCGCTCTGCGTGCCAAGTAAGCCACGCGTGCCGTAAATTGCAAACCCCTACCCTATAGTATCAATTTGTAGATTGTCGACTGTCGTGTGTGCCAGTTATTACTGACATGTAGCTAAACAGGTTGATGGGGGAAAGAAATGTCTCCACTATTAGCTTGAAAAGTCTCCCGTTATCACTGGAGATAAAATTGGTACAAGGCTAATCTCGGCCGAGGGAAAATCTCTCAATCGCTTAGTTGGTTTTAGATACCAATGTTTGCTGACGTTGAAACTTTTTTCAAATTGATGAGCTTGCTGATAGTTGGCTTAAACGATTCCAAAACCGAAAAAAATAATTTTAGCTTTTTCTGGCTAATTTTTTTTAGCTAAAACTTTTGAAACCGTCACATTAATTTGAGCTTTTTCTGGTTGATTTTTGGGCTAAAAACTTTCAAAACCAACAAATTAATTTGAACTTTTCCAGCCTTTTTTGTTAGAACATTCGAAAACAAACTTATTAATTTGAGTTTATTTTTGGCTGATTACGCCTTTTATTAGAATTGACAAGTTTTATTAATTTTTCTTTATAACTCTCATCAACAAGATGATGCATTTACGCACCAGTTTGTGTACTGAAATTTCAGTAAAATTTTGCATTACAAAATTCATCACCTTTAAGTATTCGTTTGCAAATCTTACACTACTTTAAAAAAGTAGGTCCAATATATTTAATACAGAAGCCGTGGTGTTCAACTGCGTCTGATAGTGTTGCCTACTATTATAGTAAACGGCGGTACTCGTGTGGTCTGATAGTGTTGCCTACTATTATAGTAAACGGCGGTACTCGTGTGGTCTGATAGTGTTGCCTACTATTATAGTAAACGGCGGTACTCGTTTGGTCTGATAGTGTTGCCAACTATTATAGTAAACGGCGGTACTCGTTTGGCCGTGGTGTTCAACTGCGTCTGATAGTGTTGCCTACTATTATAGTAAACGGCGGTACTCGTTTGGTCTGATAGTGTTGCCTATTATAGTAAACGGCGGTACTCGTTTGGCCGTGCTGTTCAACAGCGTCTGATAGTGTTGCCTACTATTATAGTAAACGGCGGTACTCGTTTGGTCTGATAGTGTTGCCTATTATAGTAAACGGCGGTACTCGTTTGGCTGGCGTACCGATGTTCCCGGGTTCAAATTCTGGCGAAAGCTTATTTCTCTTTGCTCTGGAGAGTGTCCCTGGGTAAAGTAAAGTAAAGTCGATTGGGGATTGTGCTGTCCACAGAATCCCTTAGTATGCCGTGGCCACGTAAACTGGTGAACGCTGCTTCACCACCCTTATTGACTTATTAGGTACGACGGGTGATACAATTTTTTACTATGATAAAGATTATCAAAATAAAATTAATGTACTAATAATAATTCAGAAAAAGACCGCACACAAAAAGCGGCACTAAAACGGAAAAGCCACATAAAAAGTCAAAGTTCCATTCAAATTCTGAAACAATAGACACTTGACTTGTAAAAAAGCTTGACTCTAAGTGGAGGAACATAATAGACTAACCAATATTTTAGAACTGCTTATCTTCTCTCGTCTGCCAGATGGCGACGCATACTACTAGTGTTTCTTTGTTATGAATTATGAAATGAATCATATGAATGACGCGAACTTCATTAAACTGAAAGAACTTTTTCCACGCGCCCCTCCCCCTTTTCTCTCGTGGCTACGCCTTTGGCTACAAGACATAAATGTATACTGAAATTTTTTCAATTACAGTATGCTTGTTTCAAATCAAATATTTCATAGTGTTAACTTTAATGTTATTTTTTCTCTCTCCAAGAAACTATTTTTACGTTAAAATCATACACATTTAGTTTGTATCAGAAACATGCTTCATAATAAATGCGCTATCCGCCATTGATTTCTCTAAGACACAAGGCCACACAATCCCGTAGAGTTTTGTACAGAAATAATAATAGAAAGCAATGCCCGTTTTTTTTTTTTTTTAAGTTTATTTATTTATTTTTGGGGGCCGGGAATTGGGGCGAGGAGGTGTGGAAGGGCCATAATTAGCCCAATGGAAACAGGTTGCTCAGCAGCTACTTGAAACTTACCCTCCCCCCTCCCCTTCCCTTTCAGATTCCAGACGCATTCCATGAAGATGTCAGCTTCAAGATAAACCGCTCTTTTGTGACTGATGGCTTTACGACAGCCCCTCCCCCTCCCCCAATGTGTTGAAAAGGGGGCGGATGTGGTGAGTAGGGAAGAGAAATTTCGCTGCAGTTCTGTGTTGTTTTCTTTTTAAATTCCGAATGTCGCGGTGATTAGTTCCCTTTCATGAAGCAAAGCCATCTTGACAACCCTACTCCCCTCCCCATTCCCACCTTCCCAAACCCTTTTTCTTAAATACCACAACAACAACAACAACCACTAAACAACAAAGAGACTTTGGGAATCCGAAAAGTGATTTCTAATGGTTTCATGTCAACTTAGGAAAATGTCGCAGGGAAAAGCCTTATATAAACGTGTGTTTAAGATCTAATTAAGCCTGTGGATCTAAAAACCACTTAGTTGAAACATCGAAAAATGTTTTTTTTTTTTTAAGTTGATCTCTTAAGTCGATATTAGTGCTGCGATGGTTGACTTTTTAAAAAGTCACTTGGGCGATCTTAGAAAATCTTGTTTCGATCTGTATCTTAGATGTTACAGTCGCTACTTTTTTAGAAGAATTTTGTGTTATTAACGATTATCCGTGGTCTGAGTTTTTAAGTCTTACAGTTTGATAAGGGTTTATATGCTGTTAACTTATTTTGGGTTTTACTTTTGTGTTTTGCTAAGAGTTCATGCAACCCGTTCCATGCCGAAATGCCACAACACAAGGTAGCTAATGGACTGAGGCTCAACAGTGTCATTCAGTTAGAGGTCGTAACGCGTATATTTGTGTACAGTTTGTGTAGTGAGCTCGGCAAGGATACACAATATAAAATCATTTACTTTTCTTTTGGTGGCCGTGCGGCTGTCGTACCAAAAGTCCGGGTTCGAATCATGGTGCAGGCTAGGATTTTGTCCCCGGTCTGGAGGATGTTCTCTCTGAGTCTACTCAGCTCTGATGGGTACCTGACCTTATTTGGGTTAAAGTAAAGGCGGCTGTGCATATTGCGGGCCACACAATCCCCCTAGTATGCCGTATCCAAGGAAACTGATGAACGCTGCTTCACCGGCCCTACGGATCAATTTGGCCCGACGGGATACTTATTTTTTTCTACTTTACTTTTTGGTCGCCGTCATTTTATTTTGTTTAGGACGGTATCATTCAGAAGTGTAAGAACCTTCGAGTTAAGGCCATATTGGATTGAAGTGTTGGGGGTGTCATTTCTTGTTTTGTATGTGTGTCGGTGGGGAGTGGGGTAAAAGGGATATACTGTTCTAACCTGCAATACTAATTACAAAGTCCCATTCTCTGAACCGTATTATATACTGTTCTAACCTGCAATACTAATTACAAAGTCCCATTCTCTGAACCGTATTATATACTGTTCTAACCTACAATACTAATTACAAAGTCCCATTTTCTGAACCGTATTATATACTGTTCTAACCTACAATACCAATTACAATGTCCCATTCTCTGAACCGTAATATATACTGTTCTAACCTACAATACCAATTACAATGTCCCATTCTCTGAACCGTATTATATACTTTTCTAACCTACAATACTAATTACAAAGTCCCATTCTCTGAACCGTAATATATACTGTTCTAACCTACAATACTAATTACAAAGTCCCATTCTCTGAACCGTAATATATACTGTTCTAACCTACAATACTAATTACAAAGTCCCATTCTCTGAACCGTATTATATACTGTTCTAACCTACAATACCAATTACAAAGTCCCATTCTCTGAACCGTATTATATACTGTTCTAACCTACAATACCAATTACAAAGTCCCATTCTCTGA
The DNA here is from genome assembly GCA_949126835.1 of Anisus vortex. NCBI lineage: Eukaryota > Metazoa > Mollusca > Gastropoda > Planorbidae > Anisus > Anisus vortex. The sequence continues at coordinate 12,057,296 of OX421504.1, read as the reverse complement.
ACCGTAATATATACTGTTCTAACCTACAATACTAATTACAAAGTCCCATTCTCTGAACCGTAATATATACTGTTCTAACCTACAATACTAATTACAAAGTCCCATTCTCTGAACCGTAATATATACTGTTCTAACCTACAATACTAATTACAAAGTCCCATTCTCTGAACCGTATTATATACTGTTCTAACCTACAATACCAATTACAAAGTCCCATTCTCTGAACCGTATTATATACTGTTCTAACCTACAATACCAATTACAAAGTCCCATTCTCTGAACCGTAACGCTGAGCGTTAAGAGAAGGTTGGTTCGAATGGAATGGAGGTGGGGGAGTCAGCCTCTCTCTCTCATTCTCTTTCTCGTTCCGTATTCTTTCTTTTTGAGTCCTAGAAGGCGCACGTGCTGGCCTCGGTGTGAGCTCACAGGTCTTTATGGACGAGTGTTTAATTAGCGCGGCAGATGTGTTGGATGGATTAGGTAGTTTTTTTTTTCTCTTTCTTTCTTCTTTTCTTTCTATGCAGAGGCCAGACCTGGAGGTTATGATGGATAATACAGAGAGAGAGAGATGGGTGTTTGAGTGTGTGTGTGTGTGGGAGGGGGGGGGAGTTAAGACGGTGGAATAGTAGATTATGAAGTATGTTATATAGAGTGAACTGGGGGGGGGGGAAGGGGAGCAAGGGGGAGATAATCGCTTACAAATATTCGGGCAGCACCAAAACGAGGTTAAATCGAAGTAGCGTGTTGAATGACCTAGTTAGTGCCGAGGATCATGGGAAGAGATTAAAGCGGAAGTAGTCATTAACGTAAGATTGTTGGTATCAGTTTGTTATTAGTATTTTTTTTTTATTACTTTTTTTCATGTTTGAATGGATGGGGTCGCTCTGTGTTTATGCTTAGCTGTAAAGTACGTATTGCTTTAAGCCTGGGGGATTACGCTCAGCTGTTCGTGATGTCCTTGACATTCTCTCCAAGAGATCTGCAGCTGCCTGGTGTGTTTAAAAAAGTCAAAACTCGTAATCGTTGGTGCATAGGTTAAACGAGAGAGAGAGAGATAGCGAGAGAGATAGCGAGAGAGAGAGTGTGTGTGTGTGTGTGTGAGGAGAGAAGGGAACGTGCGGGGGGTCAGTGTGTGGGTAAGAGAAATAGAGTTAGCTGTGGGAAAGAGAGACAGTGGTGTGGGTTAAAGTAAAAGGGTGGGAAAGAGTGAGGGAGAGAGAAAGAAAATTAGAGAGAGAGAGAGAGAGCTAGGAATAAGAGTTCTTGAGAGATTGAGTGAGACAGTGAAAGAGAGAGAGAGAGGGAGAGAGAGTGGGGCTGGAGGGTGTATAAAAGAAAGAGAGGGGAATATAAAGGAGAGCGATTGAATGTGAGATAGAGAGAGAAACATAGAATGGGGGGAGGGGGTGGATACACAAAGAGATAGACAAACAGACACATCTATAGAAGTATGGATGGAGAAAAAAAATGGATGTTTTAGAAATGGATCGATTTTTGTGATAGAGGAGCTGAATGGATGGATGGATGCATGGATGGGTGGATGGATGTATGGATGTTAAAGTTGGAAGACTGGAAGAACGACGAATATTCACACGAATAAATAGTAGTAAGTCGTACCGTCGACAGAAGACTAGATAGATATAAACAGACAGAGAGGCAAAATAGAAAGCAGTCGGATAAACGGATAGAACGATAGACAGATTGACTGTTAGACGGATAGACTTATAGACGAATAGATCTGTTTCTTAAACTAAAAGCCCATCTACTCTAAGCTGTGAGCGAGACGGTCGGTACTAAACAAATGACGAACGAGCTTTCCCACTGTTGACTCTGTGAGCTACACGTCGAGGGCTCCATGGCCTTGAGGCGAGATAGAAAAGAGTGATTGAAAGAATCCGAGAAATAAAACTTTTTTCTGTGTTCTAAGTAAGCCCCACGTAGACAATTATTGAATCAGAAAACCCTAAGGGATTTATAGTAAAATCTTCAACGCCAAAAAACGAACGCAAACTAATAATAATCATAACAATAATATTGTCATAAGCACATTTTTTTATAATGAACCCACTGTACTTACCAAAGGAATTGTATTAAGAATAATAAGATAGGGCAACACTCCCTCTGGAATATTTAGTTTTGCTATACAAAAATTACAAACGATTCCAGTTGCCCCTCTCCCAAGACCATCGTAAGAACGCAAGTATTCATGATAATGTTCAATTTTCTCCTACCTCTCCCCACCAACCTTTCAGACTATAGACATAATAAATTTGTATTATCCTGAATAATAAGTAGATCTAGATCTATCCCAGATGCCTAAGTATAAACCAAATATGTTTTTTTACTCAATCTATTCGCTCTTGCATGCGTATATGTGTGTGTGTGTGTCGTTTTTTAAAAGACCCGACACCTTGAAAGAAAGAAGCGACCTTGACATTGTTCAAAGAAAGAAAGAGGGAGAAAGGCGAAAAAAAAACACGACAATGGGGGGGGGGGGCGTATTACGTCAGATCAATAGACGAAGTTAATGAATGAAAAAGTTACGGATGAATGATTTCAATCAGTTATTTCTGGAGGGTCTTTTCTTTAAAAAAAAAAACAATAATGGAAGCGGGCTTACGGTCTTGGATAATTTCCTAAACAAAAACAGCAGGAATCCTAGGCGCCGTCCGCCTTCGTAACACCCCCCCCCCTCCAAACCCCAACTTCCGTCTCTCCCTACCAGTTCCACCCCTTCATGTAACGATCGAATAGAATCAATGTGGCGAACAAAAGGTAAGAGAAAATTGAACATTATCATGAATTATCTAAACAAAATGGCGCGTGTGCCTACGTGAGTCAGAAAAGTTAGTTATTTACTTTAGTCACGCGGGCATGTTTCTGAGTTTTTGCCAGAGGTGTGTAGTGTGTGGCCAGACAGAGAGTCACAGAGAGGACTCGGGAAGGTGGTGGTGGTGGGGGGGGGGGGTAAAATTAATTTATGATAATAATCAAGTAAAAAAAGTAAAGTATCCCGTCGAATTCAGGGCTGTGGAGTCGGAGTCGAAGAGTCGGAGCCGGAGGAATTTTGGGTACCTGGAGTCGGAGTCGGAAAAACAAAAAAATGAGGAGTCGGAGTCGGAACATATATCTACCATTTATCAGTCGGAGTCGAAGAGTCGGAGTCGGAGGAAATTTTGGTACCTGGAGTCGGAGTCGGAGTTGGAGACGGGAGTACAAAAAAATGAGGAGTCGGAGTCAGAGTTGGAGTCGGAACATTTAACTACCAACTCCACAGCCCTGGTCGAATCAAATTGATCATAGGGCCGGTGAAGCAGCGTTCATCGGTCTCACGGCTTACTACGGGATTGTGTGGCCAGCACAATAACCAGCCGCCTTTACTTTACCCCAACTAATGCCAGATACCCATCAGAGCTGGGTAGACTCAGGGACCACCTCGAGCCCCGGGAAATAATCCCAGCTTTGAACAGGATTCGATGTAGATGTCCATAATTTTCAACAGGATTCGATGTAGATGTCCATAATTTTCAACAGGATTCGATGTAGATGTCCATAATTTTCAACAGGATTCGATGTAGATGTCCATAATTTTCAACAGGATTCGATGTAGATGTCCATAATTTTCAACAGGATTCGATGTAGATGTCCATAATTTTCAACAGGATTCGATGTAGATGTCCATAATTTTCAACAGGATTCGATGTAGATGTCCATAATTTTCAACAGGATTCGATGTAGATGTCCATAATTTTCAACAGGGTTCGATGTAGATGTCCATAATTTTCAACAGGGTTCGATGTAGATGTCCATAATTTTCAACAGGGTTCGATGTAGATGTCCATAATTTTCAACAGGGTTCGATGTAGATGTCCATAATTTTCAACAGGGTTCGATGTAGATGTCCATAATTTTCAACAGGGTCCGATGTAGATGTCCATAATTTTCAACAGGGTTCGATGTAGATGTCCATAATTTTCAACAGGATTCGATGTAGATGTCCATAATTTTCAAACACTATGACAAAAAATAAACAATCATATTTGTCATGCCGGAAAAGGAAATGAGGTACGCTATGTTTCAAAGGCTGTTCTATGAATGCCACTCCCCTCCCACCGGTCAATCTGATAAATCCTTCTTTGTTTGTGTTACCCCGTGTAATGTATTCAGTAGCCGTACAGGCCGTACATCGATAAGGGATTATCACGTTAGCTAGATTAATATCAAACGATAATGTTTATAGTGGTTTATGCGTAATGTATTCAGTAGCCGTACAGGCCGTACATCGATAAGGGATTATCACGTTAGCTAGATTAATATCAAACGATAATGTTTATAGTGGTTTATGCGTTTATTTCACCAGCTGTCTCATTCGTTAATGGCTTTTCATTGTGACCTGTAAGTGGGAAACACAAAGGCTAAGTCGTTCAGTAAGGGCAGCCAAGTCACAAACTGGAAAAGGGGAAGGGGCAACAATAATATCCGCCATTTTAGCTCCACGTGTTCCCTCAATTAACGAAATGATTTTTGATGGATAGGCCATAAAAGAAGTCAAAAAGGGGGGAGCGGTGTGTGATTGTAGAGTGATTGATTCTGATTCAGGAAGTTATGCTTTTTTTTTATCGATGGTGAAGTCAAATCAATAATTTAAAATATACAAAATGTTCAGAATAAGTGAAAGCCTATGTGCTGTTGTTTCATTCTGTAAACAACCTAATATCGATAATAACGTGTCTCTGAACGACAAAATATACTTTACTTCTCGGCACACAAGGAAACAAAACAATCGATAATACAAATTGTTTTTTAATATCCCACACCGAACGAGTGGCGCGGTAAACAACACAACAAGAATAGGGTGAACAGAATCAGTTTATAATTATGCGCATACGACCGGGGGATGAAAACAAAAACCAAAGTCCTAAGTTCGTGACATGAGTCTGGTGGACCTTATTTGTTTTGAACTTACACGTTTCTGGTGGAGAAATGGGGGAAATTGTACATGCCCCCCTCCTCTTAAAAAAAAATGTTGTGTTTTTTTTTTAATCGCCCGGTTAAGATTTGCCTGTATCAACATTTACTAGTGAGAAAAAACAACAACAAAACATTGACGTTTTATGTAACTTTAAAAATTAAATAATCTAAGTAGGCTATTCACTTCTTTAGGTTTACACTCTAACAAACAGTGGCACTGACTTAGAAATGCCAAAGTGCAAGACAGTATTTCGGCGCGACGCTAACAGATAGCTAGTGAATTTGGATGAATAAAGCTTTCCATATCTTGAAAAAAAAAGACAAAGGTATGGGAGGGGGGGAAGGGGGGGAATAACCATATCATCGGAATGAAAATAAAAAAATGGCGAACAGATTCTAGAACATTAAGGATAACGTCAAGGTCCTTTTGGCGAACCTCTTATGGGAGCCATAATCTTGACCGGCAGGCTTCTTAGAAGCATTTTTGTTTTGTTTTTGGGGACAACGCATTGACATTAGTTGATATCTCGTTCGAAGAATCGGGCACATACCGGCTAGTTAGTTGATATCTCGTTCGAAGAATCGGGCACATACCGGCTAGTTAGTTGATATCTCGTTCGAAGAATCGGGCACATACCGGCTAGTTAGTTGATATCTCGTTCGAAGAATCGGGCACATACCGGCTAGTTAGTTGATATCTCGTTCGAAGAATCGGGCACATACCGGCTAGTTAGTTGATATCTCGTTCGAAGAATCGGGCACATACCGGCTAGTTAGTTGATATCTCGTTCGAAGAATCGGGCACATACCGGCTAGTTAGTTGATATCTCGTTCCAAGACTTCTTTGACCCCCTTATGTTTTCTGCACCTCCAGCAGTTAGTGGGTTATCCGGGTGTGTTAATTCAAGATGAGAGCCATGTCAGTAGTTAATCTTATCTTATTCATATCTTATAATACGTTACAGACTTTGAATTGTTCATCTTATTCTCAGTGGGGATTCTAAAAAGTTCCCGCTTTTACTTTACAGTGCTACACTGGCCTCGTTGTGAACATTCACGTGCAGGACACCATTACTCTGTGTCTTTTTTTTTCTATCTCTCTTTCGTCTGAATTTGAGAATCACTGCTTTCTAAATATCACTTACACCGCAAGCAAGAAGAAACGTACATTACATTTCTGATAAGGTGTATGCCTATGGGTGTCTGTGTGTGTGTGTGTTATGGTAAGCATAAGGGTGGCTATGTCCGATGGTGCTGGGATGGGGGAGAGTAAAAAGTAAAAACTCCACACCCTACGTTTTAAAAAATAAACTGCCTTCACTCGGTGAAAACCGAAAGCGCAGTGCTAGGAACTGACGTGTATTAAAATAAAGAGACAGCTGCAGGAGGGGTGGATCTCTGTGGAGAAATCTCAGCCAGGGGCGGATCTACTTTTTAACATTTGAAATAGCTCTGTTGTTTTTAGCTGCCATCAAGTCTCTGGTTATTAGGGGGATTTTTTTCTAAACACCAGAAATGATCGTGATGACTATAGCAACTATTAAGCCTAATTACAAACACAAATGGTAAATGCTAAGGTCATAGCTTTTATTGTTTACATGTAAAGTACAAAGTAAATTATCCCCGTCAGACCAATTTGATCAACCGAGAATGTGAAGCAGCGTTCACATGAGGTTGTGTAGCCAGCACAATGCCCAGTCGCTTTTACTTTACCCCAACTAAAGTCAGGTATCCATCAGAGCTGGGTAGACTCCAGACTCGAGGAACAAGTCCTATCAGTCCAGGATTCGAACACAACACTTTCGGTACGTCAGCCGAAAGCGCTGTGCTCCACTTTAAATGTAGTAGTCGACTTTCAATATATCTTTCGCCAAGTTCTCGAAACGTTGATCCATGCCAAGATTGATCTAAAAGACTAATATTGTAAATCCATTTCCGCTGATGGAAACCACGAATAAGACGCATTGGAGTTTCTTCCGGATAAAAAAAAAATTGCTGTCGAGCAGTCGAAAAAAAAAGATATGTACACAACGAGACTATGGTCAAGTAGTGAGTAGACTTGGGGCGCGACGTGGGTAAGATATAATGTGATCCAAGAGTACATGGTAAGAATAGGGTGAGAAATTGGTACCAGCGAGGGCGAGAAATGGATAAAAGAAAATGAGGCGAGGAGTGAGTAAGAATAAGTAGAGCAGTGAGTAAACAATTAGAAGAAAAATTATGTAAGGACGATGCCATAAGCATGTAGAAATGATGCGAGAAATTGGATATGGGCGAGGCCAAAAGTATGTAGAAATAAGGCGAGAAATTGGATATGGACGAGGCCAAAAGTATGTAGAAATAAGGCGAGAAATTGGATATGAACGAGGCCAAAAGTATGTAGAAATAAGGCGAGAAATTGGATATGGACTAGGCCAAAAGTATGTAGAAATAAGGCGAGAAATTGGATATGGACGAGGCCAAAAGTATGTAGAAATAAGGCGAGAAATTGGATATGGACGAGGCCAAAAGTATGTAGAAATAAGGCGAGAAATTGGATATGGACGAGGCCAAAAGTATGTAAGATGATGCAAAATATGGGAAAGGATGATACCAAAATTGGATAACATTGAGGCGAGAAATAGGGTAAAGGAAAGTCCAAAAGTTGATTGAAAATGAGAAGAGAAATTCGTTAAAGAAGATGTCAAAAGAGAGCCAAATTGAGGCGAGAATTACAGTAAGGGAAGAGGCCAAAACTGGATCAGATTAACACGGTAAAAGGGTTAGGAATGAGGCGAGCAACGTGTAAGAATGAGACTTAAGTGAAATTGAATGGTACTCACTCTTGCAATGATGATGGTAATCCATGCAGCAGTCGCCCATGATGAGGCAGTTGCTGTCGCAGTAGCACCTGGCGGAATCCTCTGACCGGTCCACTCTCTGGCCAAAGACGAAGCACGTGTTATTCTGTCCCTGGCAGCACATGTCGGCCTCACCGCAAGTGCGAGGGTTCGGCCTCCTCTCCACCGCGTTCCCCTCGGCGAACGCCACTAAGGCGACGACAAGAAGGGCCACTAGGGCGCCACTGCTTTTGACTGCAGCCATATCTTAAAGAAAATAACAATGATTGGCACACACTGATCAAGTAAAGATCAGATAACTCCGATAAATACTCCAAGAGTTTATCTCCGTGCGTAGTTACTGTTACTGCCAAAAACACGAACTGTCCTGCCCTTAGCGTCAAACGAGGTTTGAAAGTGAAAGGCTGGCAGAATGATCTGTAATTGGACAAGAGCATTGAATCATTAGCCAATTATTGATTGCTTCTTAATTTAAGAAAGAAAAAGAAAGCCGACATGTGTATTTTACTTATAGAATTAAAAAAAAATGCATTTTATATACAGGAAATATATCAAACATCTAAGAGGCAGTCCATAAATGACATACATAAATGTTAATCCCCACTCCCCCCCATCGTTCGTCACAGGGCATCACACACAAAAAATCAGACGCCCCTTCCTTACAAATATGATAAGACGTTACAAAGCTAAAGTCCTAGACTTATATTTTTGAAAGATGCACATAGTTTGATGTGACGTCACAGACACAATCCCTCCCCTCTCGTCACAACTTGTCACGCAAATGTTTGACCCTCCCCCCCCCCCCCCCGTCTCTTGGTACGAAACATCATTTATGGACGGCGCCCTACAGCCCCCTACAGCCCGTACAAGCACAAAACAAAATACGTTCTATATTGTTTAACCCTTCCCGTACCGACCTACTTCTATCTATGCTGCCTTCAGTTCCGCTATATACGCGCCCGGGACTGTAAGGGTTAATATTATTTGTTCAACTGTACTAGTTCCATTGCAGGATTGCAGAACACATGCACACGAGAGATTGTTTGCTATGAGTTGACATGGCCCGGTGTCCTGAATATGTGTCAAACCGCAAGTAGGGCAACGGAGAGATAGACAGACAAGAGGGTGCAGAGGGTTAGTGTCGGGAAGGGGTGCTGTGGGGTAAAGCGGTATTATCAGAACATTTTGAGATGAAGAAAGAAAAAACGAAAGTAAAAAAAAAAATATAAAAAAAACACATGAAGAAAAAAAAAATTGACAAGAAGTTGATAACATGGAGTCTTAGATAAGTAAAGGTTTCAGTATCATAGACAACGCCTGGTGTCTTTTCAAAGGCGTAGTGCTGAACGAGTCTAGGGGGTAAGTAAAGTACCCGTCGGACCAAACTGATCATAGGGGTGGTGAAGCAGCGTTCACCAGTTTCTGTGGCCACTGCATACGAGGGGATGTGAGGCCTGCACAATGCCCAGCGGGATTTACCCCAAACTAACTGTCAGGTACCCACTAGACCTGAAGTCCCGAGAAAAAAAAATCCTAGCCTGCACTGGGATTTTTAACCCAGAGCTTTCGGATCGACAGTCGAACGCGCTGCCGCGCTCGAATACCATACTCAGTCTATAGGTGGCGTGGCCTACGTGTTTCCTGGGTTGTTGAATTAAATTTAATTTAACCCTTACAGTACCGGGCGCGTATATAGCGGAACTGAAGGCAGCATAGATAGAAGTATGTCGGTACGGGAAGGGTTAATTAAACTCTAAGCGTGTTTTTACCTTTCTTTTTTTTTTGGGTGGGGGGGGGGTGGAGGTGCTCAATCGACTGTGGGGGGAGAGGCTAACTATAACTTTTTATTATTTTTTTTAAATCAGAGACAAAACAGACCTACTTTCATTATTAGTAGCATACTGGGAGTAAGGAGAATAAAGGGGAACAGTCAGTGGGGGGGGGGGGGGGGGGTAAGAGGGATACACGTAGAGGTGGGACAAAGAACGAAGTTACGTTAATATTCTAATCAGGGCGCATTGCTATCCCGATTCCAACCGCTCTCGCCACCATCTCTACCCCCTTACCCACATCCCGGCCACAAAACAGATGTTACACAAACCGTGAACACTGCCCCCCCCCCCCTCCCTTTTTGCTAAAGCAATATTCTGTCTGCGTTTTAATTCGTTTTGTGTGTGTGTGTATGTGTGGCGGTCGTAGATGAGCGTTTTGCAATGGCGTAACGTGTGCAAGGGTAGGTTAGATGAGGGATGTACTAAGCAAGGGGGGTGGGGAGTAGGTAGAGAACCTGTCCCTTCTAGAAACACTGAAAGTACTGAACATAACAAGTACCCCCCCCCTCTCAAATACACACACCACTTAAACATTAAAAGAAAACCACAAATTATGTCCATTCCTTTCTGCCTCCCCAATTCCCCATTTTAAAAAAAGTTTAAAAGATGGCCATGGATGTATAGGTTAATTTGAACAGGCAAATTGCAATTTGTAATTTAAAAAAAACAGCAACTCCAAAAAGTAAAAAACAAAATTTAAAAAAAAAGTACAAGGAAGTATAGGCCGACCGAAATTCGGTTCGGTGCCGAAAGTAGGCAATTGGTCTCTTTCGGAGTAGTTTCGGTTTCGACCAATGCTTAAAAAGTTAGCTTTTCTAACTTTCGGTATGATTTCGATTTCGGTCGAAACAAACAACAAATTCGGTTTCGCTCGACCTCTACAAGAAAAACATACTAAAACTAATAGATAAAATGAATCACACCGATTAGTTAAAAAAAATATCACGTTTTAACACTAACACACAAAAATTCTAGAGGCGAAAAAAAACATATTTCAGACATCTAATATTACTAATAACTTTTTTTTTCTTTCGGACCACCTGTGATTTTTTTTAAATATTCCAGGTGGTCTAAAACAAACTTTGGGGCATGTGATCTCGTTTACTCAAAAATAGACAGGAGGGTGTGTGTGTGTGGGGGGGGGGGGGGGTTAGTGTGTTTGTGTGTGTGTGTGGAATTCGGACACACGTTGACCTACATATTATAATAAACTCTGGCAAACACTGTTTGGCGTGGATTTCTGGTTACGAAAAGACACGTCTGTAGTGGGTTTTTTTTTTTTTCGAGCAGCACCAAAAAAAAAACAGTTTACTTCTGCAATAAATTATCTCCCCTGCCCCTCTTCCCTCCTTTTATTGTTGGTTTTGTTTTAATTCCTTACTACACAGTATGTAAAGAAGAGAAAAACTGAAGTTTTACTTTTTAAGCAAATAAAGGCTTGTAGAATGGACAACTTTCCCGCGTTGCACCGTCTGTGTGTTAAACGTATCCAAGGGGGTTGCCAACTCTCCCTTTTTTATTTTTCTTTTCAACTATTTTTCCCTTACGTAGACACTTTTTTTTCTTCAGTGCGTTCTAGATGTAACTTCCTGTGTAAACGATTTTGTTATGGCTTTTCTTTTCCTTATTTAATGTCTATGATATGAAGGTGCTGGAATTATCTTATAGGCCAGGCTAGCTTGCAAGATTTCTGGAAACCAGAATCCATGGAATTTGGAATGGTAGATTATAAAAAGTTCTAAGGTAGCCTAATATTTCGGACCAAATCATTTGGTAAATGGATCATAGGGCCGGTGAAGCAACGTTCACCAGTTTCTGTGGCCACGGCATACTAGATGATTGTGTGGCCAGCACAATGCGCGGCCGCCTTTACTTTACTCTCAACTAAAGTCTGGTAGGCTACCCATCAGCTCATGAAACCGTTGAGGGGTTTTCATTTTAAGCGAAAGTTGGGTCTAGGGAAGGCACGCGAGCCGGGCTGCAGCAAATACGGCTAACGTTATGGGTTCGCATCTTTGTTGAAGCCTAGAATCTGGTTTCGGTGTCCCTGGAGACTCCCCAGCTCAGATGGATACCTGACATAATTGGAGGGGTGGGGGGAGGAAAAGCGTCTGCGCATTGAGCTGGCCACACAATCTCCATGCTTTGCCGTGGTCACACAAACTGGTAAAAGCTGGCTACAGACGGTCCGACGGAATTATATTTTACTTTGCTTGGTTTTGAGAAAAAATAAACACAATTTCTTATTTCATTTCGTGACATAAGGTGACCCAGCAGACGGCGCACTAGGTTACCTTTCCGAAGAGCCCGGATTCGAACCCCGGATAAGTCTATGTCCCCCCCTCCCCTTGTTCTAGGATCTACCCAGCTGTGATTTGCATCCGGGTGAATTTCAAATTGAGAAGCAAGACAATACACTTTGAATACATCTCATGTAGCCTACCGTATCATAAAACAAGGTCTTCCTCACCCATAACCTCCCTTCCCCCATTTCTGCCCAAAACTCACCCCCACACATACATGTAGTTCCGCTTATTCGTTATTTTTATACAATCCTGCAAATGTAAAAAAAAAAATTAACAAAGCAAATGATTGCGTTTTCAATGTGTTTCCATAGTTGGAGAGGATTGGAGAGTAGATCTATACACGTGCAAAGTGTAAGGTTTAGAGAGTGTAGCCTACATGTGTAGAATCAAAGGCGTAGAGGCGAAGCCTGTACACAACTAAAGGCTTAGAGATTACTTCACACTTTCTTATATTATTAGAGATTAGGCCTACACATACACTCGTTTTCTTTTAAATGACATCATTGTTTCGAGAAATGCTGTTAAACAGTTGTTAAATTTATTCTAACTTTAGGTTCATTATAACAAATGCCATTTTATAATGTAACAAAGTGTAGGCCTATTCTTTAAAATATCTAGTATACCAAAAGTATTCCATTTTAAAATACTTAAAATAATATTGAAATGCATTTTATGAGTGGTAAATTCTTTCTTGGTGGGAATGGGGGCTCAAACTTACATAGGCGGCTCCCATATGTGGACATTTTATCTTATCCACCTTCAATAAAACAACAACAAAAAAAGGACCTAGCCGCCCGCTATAGTATTCAGTTAAGTGCTAAACACACATTTACACGATAGGCGAGCAGGGGGATTTTATTTTACGGGAGATTTTGTAAGCTGAACACCGTTATCTTCCGCAATCTTAACCTGGCGCGTACATATAGGTTGGCCTTATCCGAAAAATATATGACGCTATATATCTAAGCCATCGCTTAACGCAAGTGTCTGAACTCTAACTAAACGCATGTGTGCATAGACATCATCTAAACGCAAATATAAACACTTGCTAAACGCATGTGTCTTAACACTTGAACAACGAGTATGTTCAAACAGTAACCTTGCGCACCAGCACAACGCAGATCAAAAGACTTGCTAAACGCATATGTGTCTTAACTAATTTTATGGGAGGGGGGGGGGGGCATGCCTTTAAACAATTTCTAGCAAACAGGTCTATAGTTTATAGCTAAGTTTGAGTAATAATAACAATTAAATATCACTAAAATATTTAATTTACTGATGAATTAAACTTAACACTAGCTAAACTAACGCATCTGTCTAAAATATTGCTAAGAAATTTAAATTAAAACACTTTGCTAATATTCAAAATATCAATATAAAACATCGGGCAATATCTACTATACTACTATAACTAAACACCGAAAAACTTAAAACTATAAACACTGGCTATATAAAATACATCTGAAATTTCTATAGCTGTAAAGGCATAAATCTAAACACATGACATGAGATATGCATTTATCACTTTATCTTAAACACTTCCTATAACTAGACTATAACTGACTATAACACACACAACAGCAACCAAGACCTGTTTAGAACATAAATCCACACAAATCTCGGCACACAATAAAAACGTTAACTTAAAACTTGATCAAATTCACAATAATATTTAACAACAATAACAACACTTATAAATCCTCCAATAGGCTCCAGAGCCCCGCAAACAGAAGCACTAGTCGGAACTAGCCCGTATACATAGTCACATACCGGTAGCCTTTATCTATTGCCTATCTTAGCAAGCCGTGTAGAGAAAAAAACACCTTTGTTTTAAAACTTTTAAACACTCACTCACTAGGTCCAAGCTAACCTGCAACACAAACCTGCGAGTTTAAGAAATAGCTCAAACAAAATGAGCACTAGGGTGAAAAAACTAGGAAAAATAAAGTAACGTTTATTAAAACAAAAACGATTTTGGGTTTCCAGTAGCAAAATTAAAATATAAAAAACAGTTTAGAAATTAAATTAAGACCGTTAAGGTAAACTAACTTGTTTGGTCAAACGAATAAACCGAAAGCACTAAAAAATGAATGAAAGAAAGAAAATGAGACGCGAAAATTATTATTTTTTTTACCAATGCAACACTTCGTCTGCCTTTCAGCGCACAAGACGCAAGGTCTGGGACGTACAACAAGCAGAACTAAAGTCACTCGTCTGGACGAACCAAACGGATAGCCCTCCCTTCCTCTTTCGTTCGTTCGTTGGAGTTTTCTTCTTTTAAGCATCGGGTTAGGGAGTGAGGTGGTGGTGACGAAGGAGGGGGTGGGGGGAGTTTGTGAGGCGCGGGTACCCCGCATCGCTGAATGAGTTCAAGAAACTGTGAAAGAGAGGCATAATCTTTCTTTCTGTAAGTCTGTGTTTTCTTCCTTTCTTTCTCTCTTTTTTCTTGTTCTATTCAACATTCTTCATCTCTCTCTCTCTCTCTATCTCCTCGCCTTCTTCCAGTCAGTCACTAGTCCATTGACTACTAGCCCGTCAGCCGGGGGGAGCGTGTGGGGTGTGTGAGAGGGGCGGTGGTGATGGGAGGGGGGCGACTACATTAAAAGTCACTGGTGGGTGGTTGTGTGTGTGGGGTGTGTGGGGAGGTCTGGAAGGGTGGCGTAGTGACCCTACCGACTACCACGGGGCGTACCATTTATAAAAAAGATAATAGCTGGATGAACTCACGTTACTATTTAGTAAGTTATACAGTAGCAGTGCTTGATTCATTCTCTGTGTGTGTGTGTTAGTTCGAGAAATAGCGGAATGAGACTGGCATTAGGCCGTGACCCACTTTATCTCCCCGCCCCTCCCCCGCCATGGCCCACAGAATAGAAATAATATTATTTTTATGTTATCCACATCTTTAGGTTTTTATAAGGTTTATTTATTGTTGTTACTAGGTTGTTGTTTTATTGTTTTAGTTGTTGTTGCAAAAAAAAGATTCGCCACTGGAGTCCATTTTCATTCCTCTTATATCTTTGTTAAATGTTACTTTAAAAAAACGAAAAAAAAATTGAGCAAAAAATATCGTATAGTATGGCCTACGTCGTTTCCTCAATTAAAAAACTATATTATAACGTTTCCTCCTTTAAAAAACGATCTTATATAGTTTCCTCCATTAAAAAACTGTTTCAATTGTTAAATAACAATGTTATTCAACATAATCACCATCATGGCTGCTATTTACTGAGTTACGTCATCTAAACACCTAAGCCACGCCTATTGCAAATGCTCTATTGAATATAAACATTTTTTAACAGAAGTCGCAATTTTTTATTGTCGCGTCATAATCTTTTCTTTCAAATGTATTCCAGTAGGTAGATCTAGTACTTTTTGAAGGTTTAAAACACATTATTGAATAGTGTAGGGCTAACACTTTTATCTTTTAATAAAAAACAACACCTGATTTAGCACTTTATATGAAAGTGGACTACTCATCATATACACACTTATAGGGTTTAGATTAGACTAAAAGTAAAAAAAAATTTAGAAAAACATGTGTTTAAATGCGTCAAGGGAAAGGGATGGCAGTCTGTATGTGTGTAGAGGTGGAAGGGGGGGGGGGAAGGAGGGTAGGGACATTTCTCATAGTAGGACTTAACACTATAATATGTGGTCCTTATAGTACAATAATGGAAAGGATCGAAAGGTAAAAAAAATAATAATTCCGCCATAAAAATATTACAAAAACATTTTTTTATAATTATCAAAGATAGTTGACAACGTTTCAAATATTAAATGTGACATAATTCAATAAGATAACATTTTACAGTAAGTTTGGTTTAATTTAAATAGAGGCCAATGTATTGAATGGTTTATTACTAATTATATTTTTAATGACTCATATATATATGGCCGGGGGGGGGGGGAGAATTCTTTTTGTGTGGTTAGGGCTTCTCATTGTTTGAATCCGGCCCTGCTTAGCAGATATAGGACCTACAAGTCTAACATGTACTTGCAGTTTCATGAAATCAATGAATACTATTTTCTTAACACCACCACCACACCAAGTGTACTCAAGTCCTCAAATACTAGTTCTCAGACGTGTTAAAATGGTCCCAAGTATGTGGTAATGTAGGCGTCACTTAGTTTAAGACTTTAAAAATGAGGACATTGGAGTAGCTAAGTCTTTCTTCACTAGAAAATAATGGTGGGGGTGGGGGGGGGTCAGAGAGGCCGGGGGGGGGGGGGGAGGGGACGTCACTCAAAGTCAAAGAGATTTAAATATATCTTAAGGTTAAGTACATAATGTGATCTATAAATAGTCTATACATTTTTAGATTGCAGTGAAAAAGCACAATTAAACTACCTCTAAAAAAAAAACTACGTTTTTTTAGTGTCAATAAATTATTTATATGTAATTTTGTTGGCATATTTTTTTTATTTTCTGTCAAAAACCTTGTCAATTTATAGCAAAGCTTTTTTTTTTTTACTACTATATTTCCCCTTGAAAATTGAAAAACAGGAAAGCAATTTTCTGTTTTCTTTTCTTTGAAAGACAGAAACAATATTTCTGGGGGGAGGTGGGGGGGGGGGGGGTAGAAATATACATATTTTGTATTATATGGAGGGTGATAACTAAGCAGAAAATCTGGTGTCTTTGGCAACGAGACTATGAAAGGGTAATGTGATCCTGTTTGAACGAATTGGTCCGTAGGGCCGAAGAAGCAGCGGTCACCCAGGTTCTTTGGCCACGGCATACTAGAGGGGTTGTGTGGCCAGCCGCCTCAGAGCTGGGGCCTATACTTAGGAATACCCTTATCCTTCCCCTGGTTTCGAGCCCAAGGCATTCAGTAGGCCATGCCGTGCGCTTACGCTCGGCTCCAGTGAGAAGGTGGGACACGGGTCGATTAGCATTCCACTGATGTTTGCTTTCTGGGGATGACGAGACGCGAAGTTATTATAAAGGATGCGTTGTTTTTTTTGTTTGTTCGTTTGTTCGTTTTTTTACAGAGATTGTGAACTAATAATATCAGTTATTTTGTGTATCTCGTGTTTTGGAAAAAGATGACAGTGTGTGTAATATAGGTAAGGAAATTTCTCATAGTATATATAGTTCAGTGGAATAAACCAGCTATAATTAGAACAAATCGATACTATCAACAGCAAAGCCATATTCACTTACGGCGCACGGTGGTTGCGCGTTCGACTAACATACCCAAGGTCCTGGGTTCGAATCCTGATCCTAGGATATTTCCATAGACTATAGAGTCCCTGAGTCTACCCAGCCCTGATGGGTAATAGACATTAGCTTATGTTCGGGCGATTTGGTGGGTATTGTGGTGTCCATTTAATCGTATGTCGCGGCAACAGAAACTGGTAAACGCTGCATCACCGGGCCTATGGATCAATTCGGTCCGACTGGTACATTTCATTACTACATATTCACTCGAAATGTAGGAAATAGTAAAGGTCACTGGGCATTGTGCTGGCTACAAAACCTCCCTGTACGTTGTGGCCAAGGGTGTTATGTGTGGATACTATAACAATAATTTCTGTATAGTTTATATATGGACTTTATTGTATTTGAGATTGTCTCGCTAGTTCATGTCGAGTTGTTTATTGACATTTGATTTTGGTGTAGAGAGCATGTTTGATTTAATTGAAATATATTTATTTATGATGACGTAATAAAATTATGTTTTCTCGTAGTATCTTCCACTTTCTATTACGCAGTTTCTTTTGCATTATGAAGGCTTCGGAAAAATCCATTTCTAGTACTTTAAGCACGAAAAATCTATATAAGTGGATTCGTGCGGTCTTTTGGGATTGTTGATGTCTTCGTTGTGTTTATATGTGCATAGCGACCAGTGGCGTTATACTGTACATAAGTTCAATAATTAAATGCTTCTTTCAAATATAATTCGAGTGGCTTGAGTTATTATAATAGTGAACAAGAATCTAGAGTCCTAGACAGAGGACTCGTGAGGATATAATAACGGAGACTTTTTTAAAACGTTGATTTACCTGCTTCGCATAGACCGAAATGGTTTAAAAAAGAAACATTACTTACACGCATACACACGCATACACACATACATTCACACATACACATACAAACATACATACATACAGGCATACGCATGTGTACACGTCTTACAAACACGCACCCATACTGAGAGTAACACGTGAGTAGATCAAAGGCCAGAGGGCTATTCGTACTCGAGTGAGTACTTCCGAGTAGAGTACTCAGGGAGTGTTGAAACGAGCCCCACCCCCTTCCTTCTCCTTCCACGCTCACCCACCCACCCCAGCTTCCCAAATTACTGTTCAAGTGAATGTAAGTCATTGTTTGAGGTTAGGGTTAGGGTTAGGGTTAGGGTCTGGAGATTTTATTTCCCAGCACTGTGTGTGTTTGTAATTGTGTATAATAATAATAATAATAATAATAATAATAATATTTGTATAGCGCTGCCAACAAACATAATGTAAGCTCAGAGCGCGTTTAACATACAACTAAGAATACGAATATTACCCTAGGCCAGGTGACAGAGCTAAATTGATGATTAAAAAAGACAAAACACAAATAAATGTAGTATAAAAAAAAAAAAAAAAGTACTAGAAATGGATTTTCCCGAAATATTTAAAAAATAGTATAAAAAGTATGTATGATTGTGTATATGTCTTTATGATTGTGTATGAATGTGTATACGTCTTTACGATTGTGAATGAATGTGTATGCGTCTTTATGATTGTGTATATGTCTTTACGATTGTGTATGAATGTGTATACGTCATTATGATTGTGTATGAATGTGTATAGGTCTTCATGATTGTGTATGATTGTGTATATGTCTTTATGATTGTGTATGAATGTGTATACGTTTATACGTCTTTATGATTGTCTATGAGTGTGTATGAATGTGTATACTTCTTTATGAATGTGTATGATTGTGTATACGTCTTTATGATTGTGTTTAATTGTGTATACGTTTTTATGATTGTGTATAGTTGTGCATGTTTGTTTATGTTTGTTGATTATTAATTATAATTGCGTATGATTTTATATGAGTGTGTATGATTGCGTTTGATTGTGAATGATTGTACATTATTGTCTGCGATCTAGGGATTGGATAAATAAATATGTTTTGAAACCTTCAGAAACTTGTGTTATCGAAACAAGCAAAAAATTAGTCTACAATCTTTGGAAAACTCTATAGAATTAATTCATCCATCCAAATAATATAGAGTCTACCTTAAGCCACACGAAAATAGCGCTTCAACACAGCCCACCAATCATTCAAATATACATTCAATTCCCCTGTAGGATTAGTATACATTAAAATGTATTAACTTGTGTTGGTTACTCAGTTGTAAAGTTGTATCTAAATTTCAAGTCAAAGGTCAAAGCTCTAAATGCGCGTGCTACCATTGGGAGCACTGCGCCTTACAAAATGGAGGATCAAAGAGTGCACTGAGATTATATCAGGATTAAAACTTGCGTTCGTTGGAGCGTGGAATCAACATCAGATGTTCCCCGGCACACGGGGGGTTGCCGAGAACCGACAGTGCTTGAGTGGGAGTTTTGCGCGTGAACACGACGTGTGTGTGCGACTGTTTAGGTGTGTGTGTGAGTGTGTGTATGTGTGTGTGAGTGTGTGTATGTATGTTAATGTGTGTGTTTAAATGCGCGAGACAGCCGTGCCCTTATTTTAACGGACGATAACCAACGATAAAAATAATTGCGACTGTTTAGTGTTGAGTCAGATTTTTAAAAGCCAGATATGCTAGTGTATAGCATGTAATGCATCCTTGTTCAGACCGCGTAGTTTCATAGGGTTAGTGAAGGTGCGTTCACCAATTTCCGTGGCCACTGCAAACAAGGGGATTGTGTGGCCAAAAACAATGCCAAGCCACTTTTACCCTTCCCCCAGCTAATGTCATTGATGTGTAGACTCAAGGTAAACTTCAAGATGCAGGATGCGTTCACCAGTTTCCGTGGCCACTGCTAAGAAGGGGATTGTGTGGCCAAAAACAATGCCAAGACACTTTTACCCTTCCCCCAGCTAATGTCATTGATGTGTAGGCTCAAGGTCAACTTCCAGACCCAGGATCCTTATCAAGTCAACTCGAACGCACTGTCTTATTTTAGTATATAGCATATACTACTAGTATTTTGTAGTATATAGTATGGAGATGCCTGGCTACGAAAACAATAGCTATATTACAACATTTTGACAATGTTGTCGGCCCGATTCGCTCGATCACGCAATGACGAATATGAAGGTGAAAATACGGATTTTCGTCGCCAATTAAGTAAAGTATCTCGTCGGACCAAATTGATCCATGTGACCGGTGAAGCAGCGTTCACCAGTTTCTGCTGCCACGGCATACTAAGGGATTGTGTGGCCAGTACAATGCCCAGCCGCCTTTACTTTACCTCAGAGTTGAATAGACTCAGGGGTACCCTCCAGAGCGAGAAGAAATCCTAGTCTTCACCAGGATCCGAACCCAGGACCCTCGGTACGCCAGCCCAACGCGCCATCGTGCACCATGTCGCCAATAAACTCAGACATTAAAACAAAATTGTTTACGTGTTAAAAAATCCAGAAAGTATTATAATTACAAGCCGATCGCATTTTTGTTTGGTTAAATAATTTCCATTTTCATGAATATAAAATATAGTAATTAATTATATATATTGATGATATTTTTTATGACTAAAGAATTTATCTGTACATTTTTAGACATCACATTAACTACCTAGTTTGTATGATTACTAAGTATCAATTCCGCTTAACAATAATGAATTGGTGCTTCTGGAGGTATTAAAGAGCGATCAAATCATAATTTATTATTAATCTATTGAGTCTAGATACAAAACTAGCATCTTTTATTTCAATGCACTCGAGGGCCGCAAACAATTAGTTGTCGGGCCGCAATGCCTTTAGTGTTAGAGCTTTTCCACGAAATGAAAAGGCTTGTATTTTTCTATTTTGTTATTTGTTGTTATTCGTATTGTTTCTTTTTCTTTGATGCTTTTAATTAACAGTTGGCACTTTTCTGGGGGGAAAGACGTACTCCAATTAGAGTCCCATTTTGTGTAATTCATCTAGGTCTTTTTGTTAAATTCCAGTATCTTTTTCCATCTCTATTGATCGGTAAGGTGTGCAGTCATCTGCAAAAAAAAACCTTATTTTTGTTCCTGTATTGATGCCATTGAGTTAGTGTTAATTTAAATTACAAATTGAATCTAGTAGAAACTCATCAGTTTACACTTAATGGTGCTGATTCAAAGCCAATACTTATGAAGTTTTTTCTCTACCTATCAGAAAGTGTCGAATCCATTGATTTTTATAGTAATGAGGAACAAGATGTTTTACAAAATTTAGTTGTCATCTTAGTATGATTTACCTGGCCTGTAATAGAACGAATTTAAAATGTGACGTTTTAATGAATGTAGACAAACGGCCTCTTTCGGCGTAGTTTTGGCTAAATTTCTTTTTCTTTTCGGTTTCGGCCGAAACAGATATTAAGTCGGGACATTAGCCGAATATGTTGCATTTGTCATTTTTTGTGTTCTTTTGTCATAATTTTATAAAAATTATGTCAGAATATTTAGAAAAAAAATCTTATATAAAGTTTATATTGTCTTTTAGGTTATATCTTAAAGAGTATTCAAGTCTGAATAAAATGGTATATAATACATGTATATAAAACTGTATATTGCATATTCTATCGTTTACTTAAATAGAGTAGGCCATAAAATAGTTAGTATTGCACATAAATGTGCAGTCTATTATAATTTTGCGTTTGGCAATTTAGTTGTTTTTTTTGGGTTTCGATTTTGGCCTAGGAGGGCATAGTTAAACTTTCGGTTTCGGCTTGGGTTTCGACCGAAGTCAATGTTTAACTTTCGGTATGGTTTCGTAATTGGCAATTTCAAGAAATAAGTACAAGTATTAAAACTTCTACTTTAAACGGTCATCGAGTGGCTTGAGTTTATTATTTAACAAGCTACATTGCCCGGCGTTGCCCGGGTGAAAAAAAAAACAAGACTGTATAAGTTGCAGATGAAAAAATTTTTGAACTACACTTAAAAGAAAGCTATACATTTTATATTTAATATGTTATGTTTTTACTGAAGACTTTTATGAAAGTAATTTAAAATAAATATTGTAATCGGGTAAAAAACATTGGCAAGTATGTTTATTTAACAAAAATCTAAATTGCCCGTAGCTTTACAATGTCTTTTGTTTTTAAAAGTTTGAAAAAATTTTTTTCGAAAAAGAAAGGGCTAGTGTAACTGGAGAAGCGAACCCGGGTCGCACGCATATCAGTCTACTACGTTTACCACTGAGCTAGCGAAGACAGATGCCCGATGTGAAAAAATTATTAGACAGTATATAGGCCTAGGCCTAAATAGGTCAGTGTCACAAACTCACGTGATTTCAAATTGACCAATGGGGATCCGTATGCGGACAAACAGTCTTATTATATATATATATAGATAGTCAACCAAACCCTAGACGCCCTAGACGGAAAGCAACCCAAATACTGCCACACATAAACACATACACACACAATGAACGGCGAGGCTAATATATCTGGGCAGTGACCCTCCCCTCCCCCCCCCCCCTGAAAATAGATCATAACGATAAAAAGGGGAGAAGGGCACGTCCCTTAATATCAAAAGATTTTCACACCTCGGCAAAGCTCGGACTGGAGGGAGAAAAAAAGCAGTTGTTGTTTTTTTTTTCTCCGCACCGGCTACAACTCGTGTCTTGGACACGTGACCATCCCACCACATCCAGGCTGCCAATCAGAATCTTTCAACCCCTCGGCCATGTTGGAAGTCTTCCCCTTCCACCAACGCTATTATGATTTTTTGTTCATCTTCTCTCTCTCTCTCTCTCCCTCCCTCCCTCTTTCTCTTTGCCCTACCCCCACCTCCCTCCACCCCGTCTTCCCTCCCCTCCCCCCATCCGCCTTTGCTCATCTCATTTTGTTTTCCCCCTTTCGGGCGAGTACGGACGCGAGACCCCGCGAATGACCCCCTCACGGAATATTTCCCGTATCAAATTGCCAGAACAAGTTTGTCAAGAGGCTGACCGCGGGGCATTCGCTAATGGACGGCCGAAACCGTGATTAGTGGCGGACGTGATGTTGTCCCTTGGTTTGTGTCTGGTTGTTTTTTTTTGTTTTTTTTCAAGGGGGAGACGATACCATTGTCCCACTGAGGGGAAGGGAAGTAATTTGAAATGTAGGAGTCAGGGGCCCGTTCACTTTATGAGCCTGGGCTAGGGGCCGATTGACGTATGGAACGGGTGGCCGAGCGGAAGTGCGTTCGGCTGGCGTACTGCAGGTCATGGGTTCGTATCCCCCTGGTGAAGGCTGGGATTAGTTCACAGGTCTGGAGGGTGTCCCAGAGTCTATCCAGTCACTGATGGGTACCTGACATTAGTTGGGGCTAAATAAAGGCGGCTGGGTATTATGCTGGCCACACAATCCCTTCGTATGCCGTGGCCGAAAAAAACACTTTTTAACGCTGCGACACCAGCCCTACAGATCAATTTGGCCCGACGGGATTACGTCAGCATGTTTAGCAATATTGATTATTATTGTATTGGGAGTGTTATCTCTTCCAATTCTTTTTTTTTTTTACAGATATAGATCAGGAATGTGCGAACCACGGCCCGCGGGCCGCATGCGGCCAGGCTACGATAGGGCATTTAGAAATAAAAAAAAGAATTCTTCGTTTTTATTGTACAGAATTTCATATTATTATATCGTTATGATGCTTTTAACATTATTGAACATAAAAAAAAAATGCTAGAACTAGCAGTTAGGGGCCTACATACGTCTAATTAGAAATCAATAATTGTGTGTAGATTAAAGCCATTGATAAAGAATATAAAAAATTTCAAATGAAAATTGTAAACTCTTGTCATCACTCACTCTTGTATTGGCCCAACCCCCCCCCACACACACACACAACCACACACGCCTATGGTACTACTCACGACAGAGTTTTCATCCAGCCATCTCCCCCCCTCTCTCTTTCTCCACCTCCACATCCCCATTTACTGTAGTACACGAACGCGGTTTCCGTATTGCATTTTTTTTTTTAAAGTCATACCCTTCCCCCCCCCTATCCTTTCCCCACCCTAATGTGTTGTTTTTCTCATCTGTGTGACACACTAGCTACTTTTAGATCCACCCATTTAATTAGTGTCAAACTACTAATGGCGTCAGCTCAGGGGGGAGGGTGGGGGGGGGGGGGGGGACAAACAGCACGCGCTGACTAGTCATCGCTTCCCATATCTCCTCATTCCTCTTGGTGACTTAAGGTACGTTCAGTAACTCTTGTCTCTGGAAGCCTTTTCAAAATAAAAAACGGATTGTGACGTTGGGGGGATGGGAGGGGTAGAGGAGGGGGGGGCGACTCTGCGTGCCTTTTTTATTTAATAGTCTGCTATTATCTCGGGGAGTCTAACGATGGTCGACCGAGGTCTCATGCCATCTCACACACGACCAAACTTCATGACACAGTAAAAATTGTCAACCAATGAAGCGGGAAAAAAATTGGGAAGTATAATGAGAGGGGCGACGCCTGTACATTGTATGCTGTTAAAAACATAAAAAGAGGGGGAGGGAGGGGATAAACATATATTATAGCCAATTTTAGTAGAGTTATATTTAGCGAAACCTTCTTTCCGTTGGGGCAGGGTGCAAACGCGTGGGCACAGCAAACCGCGAACTGAAGTACTTACATTGGTATTAGTACTAGTAGGAGTCACAGAAAAATACAAGCAGACGACATGCAGGGCCGGCTCGTCCTTATAGGCAACCTAGGTCGTCGCCTAGAACGTAAATTTTTTTGGAGGCGCATAATTGAGGATTTGTTTTAATTTATGGATTTACAAATAATATATACTTAATTAAAGTTTAGTAGCCTACTTCTGCGCGCCACAAGCATAGGAAGACGAATTGTTAAGGAATGAAAAGCGAAGGGCATTTTATTTAAGTTGTCTTAGAAAATACGGAAAGTATGCCCTAACCTTTTTTTATAAAAAAAAATTCATAAGGTTACGAAAATTTGACCTGATTATGAAATTACCAATTTAAGAGAAAAATAGATTAAAATTTTTGTCGCCAATAATTTTTGTAATAAAATATTACTTTGTGTGTTTTTGTTCAAAGCCTGGAATTTTTTTAATTTATTTTTGTTTTCATTTTTTGGCCAAAAATGTCTAATTATGTGCATTTACACATGTATTTTTTTTAATTAAAACCTAAATCCGAAAGTTAAAATGCATTTCCTACAATTAAATTGTAAAATGTGTTAGACCTTTAGAGGTGGAAAACTTGCTTCATAAATAAATGTCAAAGTTTAATTTGGAAATTTGGTAAGAGATAAATACAACAACTACAACAGAAACATTTATTGATTTATCAATGTGATGTTCATTATTGAAAAAATGTTACAAACTAATTTAGACTTAAGTTAATGAAGTTATTGAAACTATTAACACGTTGAGACTAAATAATGTTAAGCTACATTTTTAAAATTTTAAATATATGTATTATAAAGTTAATATAGGCCTATGCAATTTTGTCGGGTAGGTCTATTTCTTAACATTGATGTAATGTTTCAAAATAAAAGATAGCTACAGCAAGTAAAGTTTTATTGAAAGTGATATGTTAATTTTAAAAATGGGATTTATACATCTTGGGTCCAAATTGCGATTTTGTTCGTGGAATTATGATTTTTGTTTCAATTAACTCTAAGTAGGCAGGATCAGGGGCGAATCCAGAAATTTTTTCCAGGGGGTGCTGAACTTTCGCGTGACAAATATTTACCAAATGCCAAGGGGGGGGGGGGGGGGCGGCTGAACTTTCGCGTGACAAACATGTATACAATTTTTAGCGAATTTAGTACATATTTTTTTTAATCTGTTCAAAAAGATTTTTTTTTTAAATTCCAGAGGGGTGGGGCTTAGCCCCTTAACCACCCCCCCCCCAATGTGACTTCGCCCTTGGGCAGATTTTCATATACCGGTAGGTCATATATTCTTTTGTGTATCATTACTTTGGATAAATGCAGTGGAATCTCGGTATACGTCTTATTAGATATTCGTCATGTTCGATATAAGTCCAAAAGGTATGGGTTTAAGGAAAATTAGCAATCACTCAACACCATTACATTTTACAACCCTTACGAAAATGCGAGACTCGGACTTAAGCATCGGATAACACGTAGGGCGTAAAAAGATGTTAGCTTTTACTGAATATCTTTTTAGTGGGACTAAAGTTTATTTATAATATTTAAAAGTTGAATTAGTACAAAACAAAAAGTTAGCCCGCGCAAAGTTTTTATTTTAAGACGTAAAAAAAGTTTGTCTGAGTTTGTTTGAAAAAATCCGAGCATTCGCTCCAGAAGAAGTCAGAAATACTCCTGACGAGGAGGCTTTGAGTAATCAGCACTAGGCACATAAGGCAAATATTTTCAAAGATGCATTCGCCCTTGCAGGCGTTCTACTATTACCATAGCTTTAAGGGTTTGGGCCTTAAAAGCATTGATTGACCACAGTCGATGACCAATGGTTGACTACGCTCTGTTGATTTAATTTTACTCGGTCGATTAATGCTCAGTCATGCGCCATAGTTGCCGCCGATATGCCAACACACCAACTCCATCACACTAAATTGTGTCTCTTTCCCCCCCCCCCTTCCCTCCTTTCTCACCTCTTCCGCCCACTTTACACGACAGCTATCCTCCTCCCTTTATTTAAACAAGAGTAGCTGGGGAGGAAAAGTACCGGCGTTGGTCATCCGTTCCAAGTCAACAGAAATGTCCATTTTCATTTTTTTTTTCGGAAACCTGATCCTAATACTAGTCGTAGACACGACTGACTTCAATAATTACCTTTGGTCTTGCCACGACACACTGGTTCTTCAAGAATATACAATGAGGCTGTGTGACCACAGCACACTGGTTCTTCAAGAACATACAATGAGGTTGTGTGACCCCTGACCTCAGCACACTGGTTCTTCAAGAACATACAATGAGGTTGTGTGATCACTGACCGCAGCCCACTGGTTCTTCAAGAACATACAATGAGGTTGTGTGACCACTGACCACAGCACACTGGTTCTTCAATAATATACAATGAGGTTGTGTGACCACTGACCACAGCACACTGGTTCTTCAAGAACATACAATGAGGTTGTGTGACCACTGACCACAGCACACTGGTTCTTCAAGAACATACAATGAGGTTGTGTGACCACTGACCACAGCACACTGGTTCTTCTAGACCATACAATGAGGCTGTGTGACCACTGACCAATACAAAAAATGTATAGAGCCTCATAAATAAATAAGTTTTTTAAACTATTGAAGTGAGAGGAAACTACAATTTTATACTTCTTCACTGATCCATATTAAAGACTATGTCGACAGTGGATGGCTTGTTTCTGTGACCACATGTTACTAGGAAATTGTAGATGACATGATACGTGACACTATATCTACTTACTATTTTTATAAAGTTAAAGAGAACTTAGATTCAATGTGATATAAATGTCTTTTCAAAATCAGCTGGGTTGGCCTTAGATGGCGCTCGAATATCATGGCCTATATTGGCCCTATATAATAACTGGCAAACCTTGCTTCAATACCACAATAAAAACCCAGCTTACTTCAACTATAATACTGTTTTATTTTGAAAGAGTGGGAAAAAACGTGGAAAATGATCGCAACAAAACGCCGTACACACACACTTTTCATTGATT
Source organism: Anisus vortex (assembly GCA_949126835.1). NCBI lineage: Eukaryota > Metazoa > Mollusca > Gastropoda > Planorbidae > Anisus > Anisus vortex. Next base: position 12,029,568 of record OX421504.1, on the reverse strand, counting down.
ACTTACAAACAGCGATCAGTGAAGCTTGCGTGATTCGGACCAATCCAGTCCCGCGAGTAATTAATGAGATTACATCATTGGCCAGCATTGTTAAAGCCTGGCTTGTTCAAATCTATTAGTAAACGTCTGCAAGAGGTTTCTAAGCTCTTTATTCTTTATTTCCCTTTCTCTCTGCTTGTGTTTACTAAAAACTCTCTTCCAAACGTTAATTTAAAAAAAAAATGATAATGCCGAGCACCGTACATTATTACACTGTCTACACAAATTCCCATAAAAATTATTATTCTCGGTCGGTCAACCTTTAAATTGAAAATAAAACTTTATCATGCCTTCTTTTTTTTCTTTTTTTTTTTTTGAAAAAGAAAGCTTATTACAGGCCTTGGCCTACACGTTTTGTTGTTTACTGCATTATTCATCTTCATTACGTCTATGACATTTCTCCCCCCTGGGTTTTCTGCACGAGTTGCAATCAGAAAATAATAACTTTCTGAAATCCAAGTAGTTTCAAGAGGAAAAGGGCAACTACTCCATATTACACTTCAACTCTTGTTGCTGTTGTTGTTATTAGCAATGTGGTAACGATTATTGTATGCTCTACAACAGCGGTCGGCAACCTAAGGCCAGCGTGCCAAACTTGGCACGCAGAGCGATTTTCAATGGCAAGCGAGAAACCTCCAAGAGGTGGTTTTTTTTTTTATTAATGACAAAAACAACAACAATTTCCGGTTCTGAATGAGGAAAACTGAGTGTTGAAGCCGATGTTTCTGAATGATATAGCGACACATTTCAATGAGTTGAACTTTCATTTACAAGGACCACTGGAATGGATTTGCACTGAAACTGGACAATATGTTACCGTGAAATCAATTTCGAAACATTTATCTACAGATAACATCCCTATATTAAGATAATATGTAAAGACATATAGTTAGACTTTTTCATAAGTTCATCGAAGCACTCAAAGCCGAGTTTTCTAATCAAAGACAAGACTTTCAAATTCATGGAGTCATTTTTTCACACTTCAGCCAGCTTAACTGGTTTGATCTTACAACAACCGTCTGAAATGTAGATTTTTTTTAAAGTGGAGGGATATTGTCGATTTTCAAATGCAGCAAGTTGAATTTTCAAACATTTAAAAATGGGTATCCAAATGTGCACATTAGCGGAAAAAATATGGAAGGAAGCTGCTTAGGAATGTCATCTGCATTCGCTCTTCTACTTTCAGCTTTTGGTTAAACTTACACTTGTGAACATATTTTATCGCACATGAAAGCTTTTGTAAGCATACAAAGAGGTCACCTACACTTGACCACTCTGAAGTTACTAAATATGTTATCTGACATTACACAATTAGTGAAAAGCGTTCAAGATAACTCGCTCATTTATTGATACATTTATTGACTAATTACAGTTAAAGACCAAGTGAAGAGGTTTTTCTCAAAAGACCGAGATTTGGAATAGCCTCATACAGCAGTGACGTTTGCGAAGGGAAATAAATAAATAAAAATAGACACTATAAATCTATATTTAACCATTTTGTTAAAAATAAGAACCGGGAAAAGATTCAAAACACGTGATAATATTCATTTTTCCTAGTCGGAATCCCTTCTTTTACGTTACTTTCCTATATTGCCGAAATAAAAACATCTCAAATGGCTACGAGATTTGGAGTTTTTCTCCGAAAAACACACACACATTTAAGTGCAAATATTGAACTAATTACTTAAAATTTATCTTTGATATTTTGTATACATTATTTTTATTAACATTCAGATACTGAATACACTATTTACTATCAAAATCAAATGTTAACTCCATTTTGATAAAAAGCTCTTCACTTGGTCTTTAAAAGCGTTTTTTTTTTAATGCTCATCGTCTTTAATTAAACATAATTATAAAACAAATTTATTTGTATTATTAATTTAATAAATATAATAGACTTATATAATTGCACTATAGTGTGTAATTTCTGTAATTGTTATTATTAATGTTTAAAAGATAAACTCCTTAAATGAACAAACAATTAATGCAGGAAATGTTTATTTGCAGCTTCTTCTTCTATCCCATAACCCGAGTGGGTCGTTGGGGCGCCATTTTTTGACAGTTGTATGATTTTACGCCATTCGTCTCGGACCTGCGCCGCCCTCTGGGAGTCTGCAAGAGACAAGCCGGTCCACTCCTTGATGTCATCATCCCATCGTCTCTTCTGTCTGCCTCTCTTTCTTCCACCTCGCACTGTGCCCTGCTGGATGGTTTTCGCCGGGCTTTTGGATCTTGACACATGCCCGAAACTTCTGAGTTTTCTGGATTTAATGGCGCTGAGTAGATCCTCGTGAGGGCCGATGACGTTGGTGATATTTACAACTGCTTAACGTAAATTATTTTAATCATCTAATAATTAAATCCTATAAGGAATACCATAATGTTGGATTTATAAAAAAAAAAAAAAAATAGTCAGTAATAGTTGTTATACTTCAAAACATAACTTGTTTGGCATCACTATTAAATCAAATGTGGAAACGTGTTTTTAATTAAAGGGAGATAATAAACCCGTTTAGTTTCACTACTATTTCTAATACGTTTCTTTTTTTTTTCTTTTATAACAGAATAAACGACTAACAATTTATAATTTACAAATTATCAAACTGTAAAAAAGTATTTGAAAATAATATACAAATTATAATACTAAAAGGTGTATATGTATATTTTTAAACATTACATTAACTACTTAGTTAGTATGATTATTACATATCTATTCCGCTCAACGATAGTTATTGTATCACTCCTTTGGGTATAAATAACATTTGCAGGCGTTAGACTAGATCCTCGTCTTAACTACCAAATGATAATGTTTAGACGATAAATACTATAAATGTGAAAGTTTACTAATAAAAAAAAATGATATCTGATATAAATGCAAATAAAAAGGATGATAAGCACTAACACGTTAATTTTGTATGAAATATAAAACGTTTTAGCGATTTTCTCTATAAATCCCCTTTGCTTTTGGCCTTTGTCTTACTAAGGAGTTAAATTAATTGTCCGATATAAAAAAAAAACTATAGTAGAGCTGGTTAACTTTTAGTCTGCTGGCACGCTGAATGAGTTAGAAATCCTACTTTGGCATACTATTAGCAAAAGGTTGCCGACCCTTGCTGATTTTAACGATGTCAAGTTATTGGTTTTCCTGGTTTGTTCAGGGAACCCATTCCATGCCCGAATGCCACTCGTGAAGAAAGATTACTTATATGCACTTGTTCTCCCATAAGGGATAAGGAAAGTGTTTTTGTCTGAGCATTGTAAGAGATTGTTTTTGTGTTGTATTTCTAAATTAGAATTTAATGCCTTATGTATTATTACAACTTTACTCTTTGCCCTCTGCCCTCTAGTGTTTCTAGGTTTAGGGATTTAACTATTGGTGTTACTCTTGTACGTTGTGAATATTCGCTAGTAATGACCCTAATGAGCAGAAGACACATAATTATGTCCCGTGGCGCTGAGGTAAAAGGGGCGCCCAAAATTAACATTACAGCGTTATGTTTATCAAGAAATATAAAGTCAAACGTGAAGAGCGCTGATGGGCGCCGATTTTGTAGTTCGTGACCCACAGGGCGCAAAACAATATCCTAGCTACGCCTCTGTATGAAACCGTAGCAGAAGTAAGTAATCAATAAAAGAAAACACTGTTTGGCTGCATTACTTTGTACTAGTTTCTCAAGAAACCAATGTATCTTGGGATGCTTCCATTATGAAGGACAGCAGACAGTTTCCAAAAGGCCAAGAAAAAAAAAAGATGAGAAAAGAATGTCTTCGTTGCCATGGCTACCGCTGTAAACATACTTAGATTTATTAATTGAAGAAAAAAGAAAGAAGTAGAGCTGATCGTCAAGGAAACTTGTTTTATTTTTCTGTATTTACCATTGTGTTGAGTGGATGTTGTATCTATCTATCTATCTATCTATCTATCTATCTATCTATCTATCTATCTATCTATCTATCTATCTATCTATCTATCTATTTTTTATCTATTTATCTATCTATCTATCTATTTTTTATCTATTTATCTATCTATCTATCTATCTATTTATCTATCTATCTATTTTTTTATCTATCTATCTATCTATCTATCTATCTATCCAGCTATCTATCTATTTTTTATCTATTTATCTATCTATCTATCTATCTATTTATCTATTTATCTATTTATCTATCTATCTATCTATCTATCTATCTATCTATCTATCTATCTATCTATCTATCTATTTATCTATTTATCTATTTATCTATTTATCTATTTATCTATTTATCTATTTATCTATTTATCTATTTATCTATTTATCTATTTATCTATTTATCTATTTATCTATTTATCTATTTATCTATTTATCTATTTATCTATTTATCTCTCTATATGTCTGTCTGTCTGTTTGTCTGTTTGTCTGTGTATCTATCTTTTATCCGTCTATCTATCTATCATCTATCTATCTATATATCTATCTATTTATCTATCTATCTATCGATCTGTCTGTCTGTTTGTCTGTGTATCTATCAATTTATCCGCCTATCTATCTATCATCCGTCCATCTATCTATCTATCTCTATCAATCTATCTATATCTATCTATCTATCTATCTATTTATCTATCTATCTATCTATCTATCTATTTATCTATTTATCTATTTATCTATTTATCTATTTATCTATTTATCTATTTATCTATTTATCTATTTATCTATTTATCTATTTATCTATTTATCTATTTATCTATTTATCTATTTATCTATTTATCTATTTATCTATTTATCTATTTATCTATTTATCTATTTATCTATTTATCTATTTATCTATTTATCTATTTATCTCTCTATATGTCTGTCTGTCTGTTTGTCTGTTTGTCTGTGTATCTATCTTTTTATCCGTCTATCTATCTATCATCTATCTATCTATATATCTATCTATTTATCTATCTATCTATCGATCTGTCTGTCTGTTTGTCTGTGTATCTATCACTTTATCCGCCTATCTATCTATCATCCGTCCATCTATCTACCCATCTATCTCTATCAATCTATCTATATCTATCTATCTATCTATCTATCTATTTATCTATTTATCTATTTATCTATTTATCTATTTATCTATTTATCTATTTATCTATTTATCTCTCTATATGTCTGTCTGTCTGTTTGTCTGTTTGTCTGTGTATCTATCTTTTTATCCGTCTATCTATCTATCATCTATCTATCTATATATCTATCTATTTATCTATCTATCTATCGATCTGTCTGTCTGTTTGTCTGTGTATCTATCAATTTATCCGCCTATCTATCTATCATCCGTCCATCTATCTATCTATCTATCTCTATCAATCTATCTATATCTATCTATCTATCTATCTATCTATCTATCTATCTATCTATCTATCTATTTATCTATTTATCTATTTATCTATTCATCTATTTATCTATTTATCTATTTATCTATTTATCTATTTATCTATTTATCTATTTATCTCTCTATATGTCTGTCTGTCTGTTTGTCTGTTTGTCTGTGTATCTATCTTTTTATCCGTCTATCTATCTATCATCTATCTATCTATCTATATATCTATCTATTTATCTATCTATCTATCGATCTGTCTGTCTGTTTGTCTGTGTATCTATCAATTTATCCGCCTATCTATCTATCATCCGTCCATCTATCTATCTATCTATCTCTATCAATCTATCTATATCTATCTATCTATCTATCTATATATATATATATATTTACCTCTGCACCAGGATTTGAATGCAGGACCTTCGGTACGCCAGCCGAACGCGCTGCCGCACAACCACCGTGCCGCCTAAGTGAATATTTATAGGCCTTTGTCTTAGGTTTCCGCTTTCAGAATTAACATGTAATCAAACTATTACCTGCATTCATTTATAACAAAGAAACAAATTATTATTTAGTCAAGTCAGCAATTTCTTTGCTTGCCGCCCTTTACCCCTGCCCGTACATATTGTTTGCGTGGCAACCCCCACCCCCCTGTGCTCGCCCGCGCACCCCGGAGGATACGCGTAGGCTACCCCCATATCGGGAACCACTGAGCTAGTGTAATGATAATCATGATAATAGTGATACATGATAATAAAAATGCAAGACTAGAATCGGACCACGGATGAGCGTAGGACGCAATAATCTTCTTTATAGAAGGAGCGTCTGTAATGTATAAGATAAGATAATAAAGCAATGAATACGAGGATCTGTTTTTAGTTTCATTGTGTAGGTAGCGCGCTTCCCACTTTTTTTTCCTCCCACACACAAAACGCTTTAAAAAAAAAGCAACACAACTTTTTTGTCATGTCAATGCGTCACTGCCACCGTCCATTATGATAATAATAAGCTAAATTGTTACCCCTTGTGAGAGTGTATGTGAGTGTCGCGGCGCCTGTCAATGACTCACCTGAAGTCTAAATTGGCACCCATTCATTTTGGCTCTAGGTTTTTTGTTTTAAATCTTCCTTTCGCGACCCGACTCCCTGAAACAAACACACACCTCTCCCCCTCCCCCCGTGGCGGGTCTCACTTAATCCATCTTTATCCATGTCATTCCCCCCCCCCCCCCCCGCACACACACATTTTGTTTAATTTTCGCCTTTACAGAACCTATTTACTCCCTACCCCCCTTCTCAGGTTATCTGGCTAGAATCTAGAACAGTCCAGGAATGTCAGATATTTCTATGAGTAATCTTATACACGCACACTCTGACACAAACACGAAAACACACACACACTGATACACATACACTATCAATCGCCTAACATCTATCCAGAAGGCTTGTGTTAAGTGTTAATATTCAGCTGTAGTTGACAAAGGGGAGATAATGGAGTCAAATATATTGAAAGTTAAAAAAAAAAAGACACTTTCCCAATACATCATGGGTTTAAGTTTCGTTCTTGACTGCTCCCGCCCCGCCCCCACTAGATGATGCTTGATTCCTGTACCACGCGTTGACAAAGACACCCCGCTTCAGAACATCCCCTTAGTTCCCGTATACATAAGGCATATTCATAAGGCATCTTGTGGGTTTCCCTGAGTCTACCCAGCTCTGATGGGTACCTGACTTTGGTTATGGTAAAGTAAAGGCGGCTATGCATTGTACTGGCCACACAATCTCATAGTATGCCGTGTTCACAGAAAATGGATCAATCTGGTTCGACGAGATACTTTTTTTTTAAAGAAAGAGAAGGGGGAGGGGGCGCGAAGCCTGAAAAGTAATGAGAGAGCGCAAAAAGAGGCGAAAAAAAAAGAAATTCAAACAGCATAGATAGATAGATAGATATTCAAATTTTCTCTCAATATAGTGTCTACTAAAAGTCAGACCAAGGTCAAGGTCACAGCGAATAAAGAAGCGTTGCGCGCGCAGAATTACTCAGACTCCCGAACAAAGAGAAAGTTGGAAAGGCAATTGTCGGTAATCTGCCAAGTCACGGGAAATAACCGTAGCGACACACACCCACAGAGCCTCAAACTCAAACACACAAAAATGTCACTTGGCGTTGATAATTGCTTGTCTACGTTTGGGTTACTGGAATGTGTCACGGGACTTCTGGTCCAACCGGACAGTTTCACAGATACCACCACCTCTCCCCACCACCCACCCAGTTTTACCCCTACCCTTCGGCCCTATTCATATCATCTTTTTTCCTACGCCCCATTTTCCGCCCAGCACCTCAGATACTTCTCTTCCTCCCTTCCCCCACAACAATTAATCAATAATGTTGTTGTTTGAGCTTTTTAACTTTAACTGCCAGTTGATTGTGTGGTGTGATGTGAACCAAAGACAAAGAGATCGATCGGATGGCCTTGGCCTCAAGCCACTGACGTCATGCTTGTGGTAAACGCATACACAGTTTCACAAAAAGAGATGGCCTACACGGCAACGCAGTTAGAGATCTTATCTTATACATGACAGACGCTCCTTCTATTTCTATAAAGAAGATTATTGCGTCCTACGCACATCCGTGGTTAGAGTCTAGTCCTGCATTTCTATTAGTGTTTTAAATTATGTTAATTTACTAATTTTCCTGGTTTGTTCAGGCAACACATTCCAAGCCCGGGTGCCATTCGGGAAGTAAGAGTACTTACTTATATGCATTTGTTCTCGCATAAGGAATAAGGAAAGTGTTATAGTCCTTCTGTTTATCTAAGCATTGCAACATATTGTTTTGGTGTTGTGTTGTATTTCTAAATTAGAATTTAATGCCTTATGTATTCTTTCTACTTTACTCTTTGCCCTTCTGTCCTCTAGTGTTTCTAGGTTTAGTGATTCAACTATTGGTGTTACTCTTGTCAGTTGTGAATATTCGCCAGCAATGAACCTTGCAGTTCTTTTAATAATTAGTTCTCATTTTTTTATGTTCTTTTTAGATGATGGATCCAACAGAGAAGATTCATATTCCAGATCAGGGGTCAGCAACCTACGCATCGCGTGACAGACTTGGCACGCAGAGCCATTTTCAATGGCACGCGAAAGACTCCGAAGAGTCTCTTGTACAAGAAAAGTGTGGGTTGACTTTGGGGCTGTTGGCATAATGAATAAATTAGAAATTCTACTTTGGCTCACCATTATCAAAATGTTGCCGAACCACATTGTAGATAAGCATATTCCGAGAATATTATGTTTTCCTAAGTTTTGTTTTTGTTGCAGTCCAGGGAAATCTAAAATTAAAAAAAAAAAACATTATCAGCCGAACCCCAACTGTTGTTTTTTTATTTCCCAAAATTGAAGGTTGTTGATGAATATATTTTTCAACTAGAGGCCGACCGAAACCCAATTTTTGGTTTCGGTCGGAAACGAAGCCATACCGTAAGTTATAAATTAACTTTCCGTCTAAACCGAAGCCGAAAATTTAACTATACCTTCGGCCGAAACGGAAAAAAAAACGAAATTACAAAAAAAAAGATTTTAAAAGATTTTACATTAATCACACGCTCTATTTTTCGACATTCTTTGAGGTGATTAAATAATTCGTTTATTATTAACTTCAACTTTCTACCTTGCAACAGTTTAACTTTAACCAAATGAAATTATCGATAAGCAGAGTAATAGATGCAGCACTAGCGCTGCAGTCTGAATTTTGGAAGTTAAAATAGATATTCGGTTAATGACCGAAAGTCAATATAATTTGTTTCGGCTTCGGACTAAACTGAAACTTCGACGAAAGAGGCCATTGGCCTACTTTCGGCGCCGAAACCAAAATTGAATTTCAGTCGGCCTCTATATTAAACACTTATACTGAGAGACGTGGTTTACACGGCAAAGCTTCCTCGCTATTCTATTACTTTTACGTTGCTGGTTTATTTAAATACCTTTTTGAACGCTAATTTTGATACAACTTTAAATACAAAACCAAATTTATCTACTACAACTTAAATAAAAAGGCAGACGGGCGGACAAACAGACAAAGTGACATACAGACGAACTGATGGTCGGTCGGACAAACAGACTGACAGTTGGATGCTGGATGGATGAATAAATGAATATACTGATAAGTTAATTTCAGTCATTGTTGGCCTACTTCATTATATTAGGTACTTCATTGTACTTCATTCTATAAGGTTTTGGGTCGGCTACCCAACCCACAAGTGCCAGACTTGGCACGCCGATGGTCTTACAATGGAACGCGGAGGAGGCCTTAAAAGTCTACTCAGGTCTCTTCTGCAAGAAATTTAGCGCTACAGCAGGATGACTTTTAGGCTGTTGGCACGCTGAGTGAATTAGAAATCCTACTTTGGCCTACTGTTAGAACCCGACAGAAGGGCAAAGAGTGAAATAATTAAAAAAAACATAGGGCGTTAAATTCTAATTTAGAACTATAACACAATAACAACATGTTGCAATGCTCAGATAAACACGAGGACAAAAAACACTTTTCTTATCACTTATGCGAGAACAGATGGATATAAAAACGCTCTCTTCTCGAGTGGCATTCGGGCACGGAATGGGTTACCTGAACAAATCAGGTAAACCAGTGACTTATCATCATTTAAAACGTTAATAAAAATGCAAGACTAGACATGGACGCCATAACTTTCTTTATAGAAGAAGCCCCAGCTTCCCTACCGGCCCAATTTTTATATCATTATTGATCAGAATAAAAGGATTTGAGCTTTCGTAGGCTCGGCAGAATATTTATTTAATAGCTGAATAGTTAAATTAAATTTCGTGGCTGTGCTACTCGCCATTAAATGGAAGCCTCTACTGCTTTCCCTGTAGGCTGTTGTCAATGCGAGGAAATCAAAACATTTTTTTTCAACATCCTGGTTTTTCTGATTGGAAACATTGTGAGAATGCTATCTCACGTCATGAACAAAGCGCAGAACCTCAGAAATCAGTAACAGGAGTGCTCATTCGTAAGCAACAAAAACATCGGATTGACATACAGCTTGAGCATCAATACAATCACGAGCGTGACTACTGGATCAAAGTTCTTGATCGTGTCGTGGCAACAATTAAGTTCTTAGCTGAACGATGTCTGGCAATCCGTGGATCAAATGAAGATATTGGCTCCTCAAGTAACGGCAAATTCCTGGGTATTTTGGAACTGATTGCAAGGTATGATCCATTCTTGTCTGAGCACATACGGAATAATGCAAATCAGGGAAGAGGGCATACGTCGTACCTATCTTCCACAACTTGTGAAGAGATCAGTTTTATAATGGGGCAGCAGGTGTTCTCTAAAATAATGTCTGAAGTTCGCTCATCCAAATTTTTCTCTGTATCTGTGGACTCAACACCGGATATTTCCCATTGTGACAATTTCACCTGCATTTTACGCTATGTATTACCGACTGGCCCAGTGGAACGTTTTCTTCGATTCATAAACACAGAAGGCTACAGTCACACAGGCAAATATTTGGCGGAAAGTCTGCTGACATTCCTGGAAGAAACTGAAATCGATGTTAAAAACTGCAGAGGACACACATACGACAATGCATCAAACATGTCCGGCATATACAATGGAATGCAGGCCAATTTTTCTCAGTTTTGTCCACTGGCGTCGTTTATTCCATGTGCTGCTCACTCACTCAATCTGGTTCGTCAATGCGCGGTGGATAGTTGCCTAGAGACCGTCACTTTTTTTTAACCATATGCAACAATGTTTTTCTCTCTGGATCAACTCATCGTTGGGCCCAACTTATTGAACTGCTTCGTCTACTTCAGTTGTCTGTTGTCAAACGGCTAAGTGATACAAGATGGTCTGCACATGCCGACGCTACGAAGGCTTGTGTGAAAGGTTACACAAAAATTAAACAACTTCTCGATAATCTTTCTAACGATGAAAACCAACCTCAAGATGCCATGCGCCAGGCTGACTCATTGTACAAAACAATTAGCTTTTTTGAAACTGGGATTATGGCTGAATTTTGGTATGTGTTCCTGGACCGAATTAACGCCACCAGTTGTACTTTACAAGACTGGAAGATGGATCTCAATACAGTTGAGACTCTACAAATCACTAATTGAATTTATTGACCAGCAGCGGAATGACTTTGGAACTTATGAACTGCGAGGAAAACTCCTTAGTGATAATTCTTCTTACAGAGAAGACAGGAAACGAAAACGGATGAAACAGTTTAATGAGGGCGATGCTGATGAAACGGAGTTTAATCCTTCTGATCGGTTCAAAACTCAAGTCTTCTTACTTACTCTTGACAAACTTCGAAGTGCCCTAGTACATCGTTTGGCAGCATACAAAGAGCTGAACCAAACTTTTGGATTTCTGAGGAATCTTGAGCTTGCGTCCACTGATATGATTCGGTCAGCATCCTCTCGGCTTCAGCAAAAATATCCAGATGATTTTGAAGATTCTCTAGCAGAGGAATTGCTTCATTTTGCAGCATTTCTCAGAGTGGAATCCTTACAGCAATCTCCCAAGGTTGTATCCTCCAGCAACCGTCAGCCATACTACAATTATTTCTTACCATCGTTGAGAATGGACTGCAGAGCACATTCCCCAAAGTAGAAACGGTTCTCAAACTATTCCTCTGCATGATGACAACAAACTGCAGAGGAGAACGAAGTTTTTCTGCCTTGAAGAGAGTGAAGAACTCATTGAGGTCCACAATGGGAGACGTTCGATTGAACATGCTTTGCTTGATGAGCATTGAGTTTGACATTTTGTGCTACATTGACTTTCATGATATTGTGATTGATTTCGCACGCCGAAAGGCTGGAAAAGTAAATGTTTAATACGTGCTGCAAATTGTAAATAGACGTTTTAGTACATGGTTTACGTTACTGTCGCCAGACCTGACAGGGTATTAAGGAAAGCAAGAAAAGTTTTGAACTAATTTTTTAATGGTCAATAATTGATAACATCCGGCCCACAAAAGTTCTTTGCCCCCGGCCCCCAGGATCCTTAATCCGGCACTGTATATAAGATAAGATAAGACTATTGAATCAAATGTGGACATGTTTTTAATTAAAGGGAGATAATTAGCATGTTTTATTTGTGCTGATATTAATATGTATCTTTTTTTTTCTTTTATAAAAGAATACATCGTAAGCAGTTTATAACTTTAAAATTATCAAACTGTAAAAGATAATTGAAATTTATATAAATATTATATGACTAAAGAATTTATCTGTATATTGTAAAACATTACATTTACTACTCAGTTTGTTTGATTACTACGTATCTATTCCGCTTTATGATATTATATGTAGTATATCTTCAAAGTTTAATGTGATCACTCTTATAAAATACATAAAAGGACTTTTCATTTAAACTGAGATAAAAATGTAATTAATAATGCAGGTGTTAGATCCTCATCTTGACTAAAATGTTATTGTATAATTACCAGAAATGTGAAAGTTTCGTAATAAAATATTGTATAAATTAATATAAATGAAAAATAAAAGCTAACCCATAAAAACAAAGTTTTTATTTTCCTATCTTACTTTGTAAACTAAGTTTACCATCATGTAATTAAATAATTAATTGATGTCGGCAAAGGCATATCTAATTATAACGATTCCGCATTTTAAAAAAAATACCGGTTTCTGATTCCGTGAACATTTGTGCGGCTTTAAAAAAACACGACACGAATGTAACATGAATTAATTTGTTCCATTCATTAACAAAGCTAGATCACATAGTTTGATTACGCCAAATCTCAGCGCCTCCTTTTTTTTACTCCCTTTCTATTAACTTGTATTTTCTGTCTGTCTGTCTGCTTGCTTGCTCGATAGCAAAACTTCGCATCGATTTTTCGACCACTTCCCGTCGTCCAATCGAGCCGAAACTTGGCCGGCAGACTTGTCCCGATTAACAATACATTCTATCAAATGTTCAGCATCGTAGCCTTTGGAATAGTCACGAATACCTTCCACCTATTTGCGAATCGAGGAACATATTATACGAAAAAACATGGCTGCCTTTGACGGAAGTAACTAAAGTTTTCGGATACGTTCGTTTTTACGAAAAAATATGAATGAAAACGACACAGTGTGTTTGTGACACAATGTAGCCGAAACAAAGCGAGTCATCTTTTTATGGTTTTTGCGAGCCAAAGCTATACAAAAAAATGCGCAATCGTTATAATTAGATATGTATTTACCGACATTACCAATTCGAAATTTTAGTTTTGTAGTGAAGTGGAAATGGTAAACTTAGTTTACAAAGAAAGGAAGTATAATAAAAACTGTGTTTTTATGGTTTTCTTGTTTCTAGCTTTACCCGCAAAAAAACATAAAAAGTTGGTCCGGCATTTTCAACGTGAAACCAAACCTTAAACCATTTATCTATGAAGTGGTCGTTAAAATAAAATAAATCATAATTATAGTATAATTAATTTTTTTTAACTGAAAATTTGATAGAATGTATTGTTAGTCGCCATAAGTCTGCTGCCCAAGTTTTAGCTCGATTGGACGACGGAAGTGGTCGAAAAATCTATGCAAAGTTTTGCTAATAAGCAAGCAGACAAGCAGACAGTCAGTACGAGTTAATAGAAAGGGAGTAAAAAGGATGATAATCACAAACACGTTAATTTTGTTTTAAATATAAAACGCTTTAACGTTGTCTTGCTACCGAGTTAAATTAATTATCCCATAAAAATAATTTTAAAAAAGGATAATAGAGCAGGTTGACTTTTAGACTGCTGGCACGCTGAATGATTTAGAAATCCTAGTTTGGCACACTGTTAACAAAAGGTTGCCGACCCTCTGCTGTAAGGTACTTCACTGTAGGCTACTTCATTCTATTCGGCACTTTATTGTACTTCATTCTTTTATGTACTTCACTGTACTACATTCTATTAGGTACTTCACTGTACTTCATTCTATTGGGTACTTCACTGTACTTCACTCTAGTAGGTATTTTACTGTACTTCATTATATTAGGTTCTTTACTGTACTTCATTCTATGAGACACTTCACTGTACGTCATTCTGTAAGGTACTTTATTGTACTTCATTCTATTAGGTACTTCACTGTATTTCATTCTATTAGGTACTTCACTGTACTTCATTCTATTAGGTACTTCACTGTACTTCATTATATAAGGTACTTCACTGTACTCCATTATATTAGGTACTTCATTGTACTTCATTCTATAAGGTACTTCACTGTACGTCATTCTATAAGGTACTTCACTGAACTTCAGTCTATAAGGTACTTCACTGTACTTCATTCTATAAGGTACTTCACTGTACGTCATTCTATAAGGTACTTCACTGTACTTCATTCTATTAGTTAGCCTACTTATATTATGTCGTCCCAGTTTCTCCAAAAGGTACAAGCCTTATGTCCTCCTCTAAACACAATCACCTAAACACCTAAACACCAGCACCAGCATCACTTATGTTGTAATTCAATGACCAGGACACACATTTTTATATAGGTCAGTGGGCGACAGTGGGGCATAGGAAAAAAATGAGAAACAAAACGTGTGTGTATGTATGTGGTGGGGTAAGGGGGTGGGGGAATATATAAATGTTTGGCGCCAGTGAAAGATGTGGCTATGTTTAGTCGTGTTCCATTTACACGCTTTCGTCATGAAGATTTTGTCAGTAACGATGTCACACACGTCAGCGAAGATATATATATATATATATATATATATATATATATATATATATATATATATATATATATATATATATATATATATATATATATATACATTTATAAACTCTTCTATTCGAACATTTTATATATCCTTCTGAATTCCAGAAATGTGTCTGGCATTTATGAAATACAAAGCCAAAATGGCTAAGAGGAATACAAAATTTATTGTTTCCATACATAAGAGGTTGGGGACGTGGTGGTCAACCTACCAACCACATCATTGATGGTTCTAGGTAGGGGGGGGGGGGGGGGGAAGGGATTTTTAAGCATAGTTTGACGTAGGTGTGATATTTTTACGACCTCGATGGAATTGATGTCAAAGTTGCACGTTCTTTGCTAACTGTTAATTATGTAAGCAGCAGACGAAGAACACTAATAATAATAATAATAATAATTCATTTGTATAGCGCTGCCAACAAACATATTATTGTAAGCTCAGAGCGCATTTAACATCAAGCAACGAAAATATACTTAGAATTAATGTGTATACAGGAACTGGGCTAAGATTATCTGGTATACACAAGTCCACAGAATAAGTTGATATAATTGCTTCTATTTTACGGCAGTTGAGCAACTTCCATTATATATGGGTACTTGAACGTACAAGTAGTTGTATTAGTATGTAAAGTATTCCTTACAGGCCAATATACGACAGGTGAAGCAGTGATCGCAATTTTCTGTGTCCATGGCATACAAGGGGATAATGTGGCCAGCACAATTCATAGCCGCCTTACTTGTCCTCAAACTAAAGTCAGGTAGGCCTACCCATTAGAGCTGGGTAGACTCGGGGTCACCCCCAAGACCTTAAACAAATCCTTGCTTTCACCATAATTCGAACCCAGGGCGCTCGATAAAAGTCAGCCAAGCGCACTAGATTACTGTTGAAGAAATGAGGCATCGATTGACCGCACAATCTTCTTGTAATTCTTGGCCGCGACAGCCCGATAATATCGCGTGGCTAAAATACGGGAGATGATAAATAAGTCAAAGTCTTGAGACATAAATTCACCCAATAGCTCGTGCAATGACGTCATTAACTGATCAAACGTTCCATCCACTGCCATTAAAAACCACCATTTTAACTACTTGTGGTGAAGCCAAAAATAGATTCATTCCACTGCCCACCATTTTCCTAACTACCAATTCCATTTCAACGGCCTAACCCTAACCAGTAAAATGGTTTTTATGCCAAGACCATTAGCAAACAGCAAAAATAAGCTCTGAAAAAAAATTGGCTTGGGTATGGGAGGAGGGGTGGTGGAAAAACGAAATGACGGAGAAGGGGCCACGGCTTTAGTCATGTCTAATTTTGTATGTCGCTTGTTAAAAGTTAAAAATCGTGTTCCGATACTGAGGTAGTTAGAAAGAGACGCAGAAATAAAAAAAAAACGCGGGAAAACTGGGCAGAGAAAATGATTTCATCACAACATTGGTTCTTTCGTTCGATGTAGATGTAGGTTTTTAATTTAAATGTCAAGAATGGGTATCTATCATCTATCTATATCTATCAATCCATCTATCTATCCATCTATCTATCTATCTATCTATCTATCTATCCATCTATCTATCCATCTATCTATCCATCTATCTATCCATCTATCATCTATCTATATCTATCTATCCATCTATCTATCCATCTATCTATCCATCTATCTATCTATCCATCTATCATCTATCTATATCTATCTATCCATCTATCTATCCATCTATCTATCCATCTATCTATATATCTATCTAATCTATCTACCTATCTGTCTATCGTTTTATCTATCTATCGAACTTGCTATCTATTATCAATCTATCTCTCATTCTGTCTATCTGTGTACCAACATGTCTATTTACTTATTTGTCTATCTATCTATTTATCTTCATTTCTAATTACCTATCATCTATTTATGCTTCAATAAATCAATTTATCTATTTCTTTATTTAGTTAGCCTATTTAGCTTCTAATGTTCCTCTTTTCATCATTATATTTATCAATCTTTACACCTATCTATCTATCCATGCATCCATCAAACTATCTATTCTTATATCATACTATTTATACATGCAACCTCTTTTTGAAATCCACGTGTTCTCGGTAATTTGCAAAATGTATCCAATGCATTTTTTTATCTTCAATTCCAATGCCTAAATTTTCTAAAAATTAAAATAGAACTATGAACACTTTAAAACAATGAAGACTACATGATGTATAACAAATGTCTTTCTAGTTCTGTGGCAGACATTTTGTCTCCTTGTTTATGACACTGTCATGTCAGGCGGGATAATACGGTGGCAGTTGTGTCTGTCAGTCAATGCCACAGACATTATATCATAGCTGTAAAAAAAACAAATATTTATATTTCGCTGCCAGAAACATATAGTAACACCAGAGCGCATTTAAAACTAAGCAACTTAAACAGACATATAACTAATTTGTATACAAGAACTGAAGCTCAATTCTCTAAGTCAGGGATCGGCAACCTACGGCTTACGTGCCAGACTTGGCACGCAGAGCGATTTTCAGTGGCAAGCGGTTGACCCATTAAAGGGCAATTCAAGTCTCTTCTACATGGAATTGAGTGCTAGAGCAGGGTGACCTTTAGGATGTTGGCACGCAGAATGAATTAGGAATCCTACTTTGGCAAAATGTTATTATAACGTTGCCGACACCTGCTCTAAGCTACATAAGTCTACAAAAAGTTTATTAGATTACATCACGAGGTATAACGGTGTGTGAATAACCAAACACTATAATAAGATGGACCGCTTGCTTTAATATTTCTGCTATTTGATGACTCGAATGACTTCTTTTCGGAATTCCCGATTCCCTTTTGTACTGTGCACTTCCGTTTTATTTAATTGCTATGATTTTCTAAATGAAAAATTAAAATCGAAAGTTGCATACAGCGGAAACATTTAGGCAGACATAGGAGAGTAGAAGTAATTTAAGACAGCGTGATTGGATGCGCACGGAAAAAGAACATATAAGCTCTAATAATTATAATAGAGCAAGCGGTCCATCTTATTAGAGTCTTTTTAAATAACCTACAAATTTAAACATAAGATGCAACGAACTAGAATAGTTTTTAGAAATTGAATATAAAATGACTCAATATAAACATTGTCATTTAGATCTCTTATTAATCACTATTTAATCTAATAGAGAACTCGTAATCTGTTCAAAACGTTAAACCCGCGAGCGGCACTGCACTTCGTGAACATTCGTCTTTAAAAAAAATAATAATAATATTTCCGCTTTTATTCGTACAAGTCCGGGAAATTGACGAAATTGAGAATTGAGGTCCAGTGAATTGAAAATATAATTATGTTTACTTTCAGTGACATATGATCCCTGGTGTTTCCTTGCAGATGACTCATCCAGTGTACCTGCTCGGCTGGCCATGAAAGCGCCAAGACTGGAGTCACCCTTATTTGTAATTTAAAAAAAAAAAATGTTTCACTCCGGAGTCCTTGTCACCATTCCATTTCATGACCCAGATTTTGACTGCACCTGACCTCATTTCCGGGTGGCGTAACCCCTACCCAAGGTGGAAAAGGGACAGGGTGGATTAAGGGGGGGGGGCGAAAAGATGGGCGGGGGGGGGGGGGGGGAGCTAATCCCTTCTGGAATGTTTCCTATTTAGCACGGAAACCCGGGTTAGTCATTTTTTTTTCCTCTTCTCCTCTTTACAGCTCGCGGCAATAGGGCGAGTGCTATTCATACGACTCCGTGACAATAGCCTATAATAAACAAGAGTGTAATAAGTTGAGCATAGACTTCGTGGGTGTCAAGTTACGCGCACGGCAATTTCGTGTTCGAGTATCCCATTTTCTCTTTCTGTTCCAAACAATTTTCGTCAATGAATAGTTCTGTCAGTTCTGAATCACGCTAAAGGCTAGAGTAAGCAGTGTAATAATAACCTACTATTAACAACCTACTTTTAAAAACCTACTTATAGCAATTTACTAGTGCTAATAACAACCTACTAATAAAAACCTACTAATATAACATATTAAATAATAAGAAATAAAAGTAAGTAAAGTACACTTCAGACCAATTTGATCATAGGGTCGGTGAAGACGCGTTCACCAGTTTCTGTGGCCACGGCATACTAGGAGATGTGTGGCCATGGCCAGCACAATGGCCAGCCGGTTTTACTTTACCCCAACTAATGCCAGGTACCCATCAAAGCTGGGGTAGACCCAGGGGCACCGTCAAGCCCCTGGGAAAAAATCCTAGCCTCCACCAGGATTCGAACCCAGGACCTTTGGATCGCCATTCGAACGCGCTGCTGCTAGGGGTACCGTACCACTGTAAAGGAGAACAGTTTTTAAATGACCCACGCTTTCCACCGTGTTTCACCGTAACCATGGCAACGGATGAGCGCTGCTTTCACTCTTCATGCGGACCGAAACATGGCGTGAAATAGATACATTACTTACTTTACCGAAACAAAAAAAAAATATTTAAAATGTTGTTACAATTTTTTATTTATTTATTAGGTTTTTAAAATACAAAAGTGTCCTGAATCTTACCTGTGTAGTTTCTAATCGGATACAACTTTGGCCTAGCTATATTACTGGGTGTATAGTCTTCTAATCCGACACAAGCCCTAAAGAGATTTTTGTTTAAATAAATAATAATATAAATTTGCCTTGGGAAAAATAAAACGGGTATCGTGTTTTAGAAGTTTACGACACGTTCCTGGGATACAATTTCCACCCAGGGAACCCGAAAGTCTGTGTTTGCCTCCACCCCCCTCCTTACCACAAATAAGTATATCATAGGAGACTTTTAATGGCTTCCATTGCCGTAAAGTCTTGTTTGCCCAGTGTCGTACTAAAAAAAGAAAATACACGGCTCAGAAAAAAATATTTTAATTGTCTCGCGCTAGACAGGTGAACGTCATTTCTGACTTCCGTTTGTTTAGTTGTTGTTTTTTTAGTTGACCTAGCAATAAATATAGAAAAACTGAAAACAGAAGTGAATAAAAGAACAAACACTTTAGACTATATGACAGTAAATCGAGAAAGTCGTACTCGGGATCGACTAAAGAAAAAACGAGTGTCAAGCGAAATTCTAGGCCTTTTAAAAAGCTACTTAAACAAATAATGTAAATTTCGATATATATAATGTTACGTCCAATTCCAAGTGGAATGGTGATGACGAATCATTGAGAATTCCAGGATGACATTTCCGGCCGAGCTATAGGCCGATGGAATTTCCCCCTCCCCCACCGATTGTGTGGCCAGCACAGCGGCTGTGACACCTTCATTTTCCCCACCTTCACGTCAAGCAGGGGCCAAAACGGGGGACTGATTTAAGATCATCATAAATAGGTATCTACGAGGGTCTTTGCTGAGGCCCCCCCCCCCCCCCCCCCCCTCTGAGATTTTTGACAAATAAATTTTGTCAATGTTTTGTTTTTTAACATGTACTAAATGTGCGAAAATTTTGATGATTGCTTGTCACACAAAAGTTTAGCCCACTCTGGTAAAAGTGTCTGACTTCGCCCCTGACGTCAAGTACGCACCAAGAAGACTCTCGATGATTTCCTCTTAAACCAGCAGACGTACGTGGGGGTGGAATCCGAGGTAATTATTCATGCAATAATGCAGACACGCACAAAGAGTAAGTTAAAAGCTTGCAACCGGTAAAAAGTCTATGTAAATATTGATATAAACCAGGGCACAATAGTTTTTATGAGACACTCCACAATTTTCAAGATTCATTTTCCGTTTCAGCACCAAGAAAATATCTTGTAAAATTCTTTTACATTTTACGTATGAATAAAGTTTTATTTATCAACACCACAGACGCTAGAAGTGCAAACATCTTAATGAAACAACAACAACTGGAAGAAATAAAGAATTTCAAACATCTAGGAGCAATTATGTCCGTAGACGGACGCTGTGAGTCAGAAATTCGAGGATTGGGACTGTAATGGCGGCAATGGCTCGCCTAAACAGAATCTGGACCAGTAAAAGCATTGGTCTCCAAACAAAGCTCAGACTGTACAGAGCCCTTGTCAAAACTATTGTTCTGTATGGATGTGAGACCTGGACGCTGCTATCAGCAACGGAAAACAAGTTGCAGGCATTCGAAAATAAATGCATGAGAAAAATACTTCCAATCTCCTACATAGAACACAGGACTAATGCTTATGTGTGGGACAGAATATCCTCAATTGCATGCTCTCAAGAAAACATTTATGACAACAATCAAACGGCGTAAACTGACATGCTCCTCCGGGGCACGGTAGAAGGTGGACGTCGGCGAGGCCGTCAGCGCAGATGCTGGTTCGACAATGTAAAATATTGGACAAGGCTGCAGTTAACTCAATTATTGACAGCGGCTCAAGATAGGCAAAATTGGTGAAAGTTGACTGCCAATGTGTCCATTCGCTCCCCTAAACAACCATAACGGTCATGGGATTGATGATGATGAAAGTTTTATCGAATATGCAGTGATATATCTACGCCACTAATTTCTTGGCTTACATAAAGCGGTGTCTACAATATATTTTTTATAAAACCTGTTAAGGTTCGTCAGGGGTCAAAATACGAGAATTTCGTGGTTTCTGTGTCCAATGCTTAAACGTCAAGCAGTATCTCGTCGAACCGAACTGATCCATAGGGCTGTTGGAGCAGCCTTTACCAGTTTCTGTGGCCACGGCACACTAGAGGATTGTGTGGCCAGCCGCCTCTACTTTACCTCAACTAATGTCAGGTATCCATCAGAGCTGGGCAGTCATCCTCGAGTCCCTAGCTTTCACCAGGATTGGAACCCAGGGTCTTCGGTACGCCAGCCGAACGCGCTGCCGCTCGGCCACCAAATGAGTCAACCAAAAAAAAAAAAAGAGAAAATTTCATTTTTTTTAAATTTTTTTTTTAATACCAGGCTTCGAACTACAAACCTTTGTAATAAAGATTTAAGTCTGGATTGCTGTACCACTATGAATTGTTTCTCAAATCGTTATAATAGATCATTTTAATGTTTCCTTTAGAATTCTACCCACTCAGGTGACGTCTCACAAGTGATAAGAAGAAAATGTATAATCACCCTCCACTGCGCGCGCCAAGCCTGAAATATTCTCACAATATGACAAGCCGACAGTAGTGCTTGAATCTGCCAGGTTTTTAGAGTAGTGGTGTTTGGATCTAGTTGCGAAAAAGCTATTCATAACTTTAAAGCCAACACTTTTTGATGATTATAACTCTAGGATAGATACCCCATAGAACTTTTCTTATATATTACAGACGTTCATTCTACAAAGACGTTTATTGCGGCCTACGCTTTTCCGTGGTCCGAGTTTAGTCTTGCATTTTTATTAGTGTTTTAAATGATGTTAATAAGCTACTGGTTTTCCTGATTTGTTCAGGCAACCCATTCCAAGCTCTAATGCCACTCGGGAAGAAAGAGTAGTTATGAGCATTTGTTTTCGCATAAGGGATAAGGAAAGTGTTTTTGTTCTTATTGTTATCTATTGCAACAGGTTGTTATTGTTTTGTATTTCTAAATTAGAGTTTAATGCCTTATGTATTATTACTACTTTACTCCTTGCCCTTCTGTCCTCTAGTGCAGGGGTCATAATAGTGTGCCAAAGTGGGATTTCTAATCCATTAACCGTGTCAAAATCTTAAAAGTCATATTGCTTTAGCACTCGATTCCTTGCAGAATACACTTGTATAGCCTTTTTGAGGGGTCATCGGCGTGCCATTGGAAATCGCTCTGCGTGCAAAGTCTGGCACGCGTTTCGTAGGTTGCCGACCACTGTTCCAGTGTTTCTAGGTTCATTGATTTAACTATGAGTTTTAATCTTGTCAATTGTGAATATTCGCTAGTAATGAACCTTGCAGCTCTTATTGGTCAATATCTCATAAAACTAGTTTCCAGTTTCTTCTGACGTCCATAACTCAGTTTTTCATAATTAGTCATAATGTTTAATCATATGTTTATTCATATGTTTATTCATATGTTTAGTCATATGTTTATTCATATGTTTAGTCATATATTTAGTCATATATTTAGTCATATGTTTAGTCATATGTTTAGTCATATGTTTAGTCATATGTTTACTCATATGTTTAGTCATATGTTTAGTCATATGTTTAGTCATATGTTTAGTCATATGTTTAGTCATATGTTTAGTCATATGTTTAGTCATATGTTTAGTCATATGTTTAGTCATATGTTTAGTCATATGTTTAGTCATATGTTTAGTCATATGTTTATTCATATGTTTAGTCATATGTTTAGTCATATGTTTTGTCATATGTTTAGTCATATGTTTTGTCATATGTTTAGTCATATGTTTAGTCATATGTTTATTCATATGTTTATTCATATGTTTAGTCATATGTTTAGTCATATGTTTAGTCATAAGATCCAACATTTAAAACCCTAAACTTTTATATTAATTGCACAAAACATTTCTGGTTGGCGGGGGACAGACAGAAATTTCGCAAGGCTTGACCTATATAACCGGATTCCCATCAACCCATTGAACTGAAACTTAACACAAACGGGGTGATTATACGGCGGATCTTAATTAGGCGTGACCTTTTGAAATGGAAGAGGTCATGTGCTTCCGGTTCTATTTTTAAATTAATAAACAAAAAAGCATGCTTTGGCTGGTGTTTGACAATTGATTTCAACCTCGACGGCCTGTTCTAGTCTTTTATGCATGCATATTTGTTAAGACTTGTCAATGCCGATGTATAAAAAAAAATGCATATGAAAGGTATAGGGCTATGCAAAAAAAACTTTTGTTCTTTTTTTAAAGAGGTTGTTTAATTTCAATTCTGCTTTTCAAAAAGGACTGATACATCTATCATAACCGTATGTTTTTTAGTGTTGAAATACCCCCCCCCCCCCCCAAACACGATTCCCACGACCCCAAACTAAAAGCCTTTTGGAAGAATAAAAAAAAAAAAAGAAAATGCGCAGCTTTCGTCTTCTAATAATTTCTGCACATTTAGAGCGAAATCGGAAAGATCTTTCCTTCATTTCTATTACCCCCGCCCCCCCCCCCCCCCCCCCCCCCGCCTTTCCAACGTTAATGTTTGTTTAAAGTAGATGAAGTCATTAGCCTATAAGTGGTTTTTTTTTTTATTTTTTTATTTTTTTTTTTTTTTTTTAGTTTTTTTTTTTTTTTTGGGGGGGGGGGGGGGAGGGGATTGGATTTATTTTTGTAGGGTGGCGGGGGAGGGGGGACCCCAATCCAATCATTCTAAAGTAAGTAGTGAAATTATACAATCGTGATTATTATATTAGTTGCTGCGCAAAGGAACAGCAGAAGTGAGATTTAATAATCTCTTGTGGCGCCGTCTAGAGTTTCGGCGAGTCTCTTAAGTTTTCTTGAGCATTACAAGTAGCCTAAGCATACATTTACTTAACACAACTCGATTGCATGCCGTCTTTTCTACTTCAGTAGCCATAAAAAAAAAAAAAAAAAAAATGTGTCTGGATGCCAGTCGCCAGTTAATGAAGTAAAAAATGGAAGTGTCCCACACCAAATTGCACTGTGGCCGAGCGGCAGCGCGTTCGACTGGCGGTCCGAAGGTCCTGGGTTCGAATCCTGGTGGAGGCTAGGATTTTTTCCCAGGACTTGAGGTCTTACCCAGCTCTGATGGATACCTGACATTAGTTGGGCTAAAGTAAAGGCGGCTGGGCATTGTGCTGGCCACACATCCCCTTGTATGTCGTGGCCACAGAAACTGGTGAACGCTGCTTTACCAGCCGTATGATCAGTTTGGTCCGAAGGGTACTTTCCTTTTTTTTTTTTACACCAAAATGTACCACACCGAAAGGCCCCACACCGATATGTCCCTCACCAAAATGTCCCACAACGAAATGTCCCACACCGAAATGTCCGGAAATGTAATTTTCCAACATGAAATATCTCACGCTGAAATGTCCAACACTTAAAATGGCCCAAACTATAATGTCCAACAATGAAATGTCCCACACTGAAATTACCTAAATTAAACTGTCTCACAATTAAATGCGTTTGTCACACCAAAGATACAAGTTAAAATTCAATTTTAGAAATCACGGACTTTGAAAAAAAAAAAAAAAAAAAAAAACTACATTTCTTATTTCTAAATTTCTAAAGGATGAGAATGAGAACAAGGGGTTGGGCGGGGAAGGGGAGGGCAGACTTTCAACTCAGAGAAGACTTCCGTTTTACCAAATAGAGTTAGTTGCCCTTCAGTCTCTTTTCCAGCATTTTAAAATATAGATTTTGGGTTCAGGAACTTTTAAATTAATGAGAGTGAATTCTTCAATCCAAACACGTACATAAAAAAAATAATTAAAAAAAATAAGAAAATAAAAAAACTAGTCTAGATCTCAAAACATTTTTTTAAATGACTTCATAGCCAAAACATTTTCGTTTACATGTATGTTTCTATCGCGATTCTGTTCGCACCTTGTCCAGAACTCGTGTTTGGACTCGGCAATGGCTAGATTCGAATCAGTAACTCAGTCAAGCGAGATAACCCGAGAGACCGAGAGAGAAAGAAAAGTAATAAAATTTAATGTTAAAAAAAAAAAGAATAGAAAAACAGCAAACTGTCGTCTGCTGGCCAGAGTTGTCGTGTTGTCTAGTTGTCTCCCTTGCTGTGTCCAACTTAGTTGTCAGTAGATGTGACAAGCATTTTGAGTGTTTGCTATTTTGTTAAACACAAAGAAACAGTAATCATGATTGAACGTTGTTATATTTAGGGGCATATGTAAACAATTATTGTCTTGTGATAAGTGACTAGGAAATAACATCGAATGTACTATGTACATGTATGAATGTACTATGTACTATGTATGGATGTACATACAGACAAGCCAACGGATAAGAGCAATAGAGAGAGAAAAAGTATGAGAGGTATACAGGTCAACATGGACACACCATGACATGACACGATAATAACATTGATTAAGAGATTACATCGATGTTGACCGTGTTAATCCCGCTTTCCCCATTCCCTGACCAAAATATTTTTATTTCGCCATAATTCGCGCGCTTCCAAAAACTATTATTTTCTTGTTTTATTTGTTAGTCTTAACGGGGTTAGGGTTAGTCTTGTAATGTTTTCTTTTTTTGGTGTGTGTTCATATGTTATTTTTTTTAGGGTAGGAGTAGTCTTATAAGTTATTTTTGTTTGTTAATATTTTTGAAAAAACGAGCAACAGTTGACCTGGAGGAGAAAGATGGATGATGAAGCAAAGGCCACCAATCAAACATGGCATGAGATCAGATGGCTCGCCCAGGATAGGAAGCATGTCGGAACTGTGTTGCTGCCTTATGCTCCATGTGGAGCGATTGTGATTAAAAGAGGGAGAGAGAGAGAGTTGACAACATTTATTGAAACATTAACTTTTAAGTTGGTTGCTATATGTTCTAGTACAGATACACAGATACAACTAGAATATGCAAGTACCGGTCTGAAGAGCTTGCTCGGCCTCTTTTTCTCTTTGCACTGAGTATTACACTTCAGAGCCAGCCTGTAACTTTGTATGGAGGTTTTGGAAGTGTGTGTCCTATCCAGCGTCATCTCCTTGTCCTGATTTGTATCTCCCACAAGAAGCTGGCAGATCCTTCGCTGTCTGCACAGCGCCCTCACATGGGGGGGGGGGGGGGGGGGCAGAGGGGGCATATATGCCGGGGGCGTCACTTCTAGGGGTGGCAAAAACAAATGTAGCACTAAACAAAGCCGTTACAGTGTGCCGGGGGGGCGGGGGGCGCTGAAACTTTTGCTCTTGGGCGCTACACAGGCTTGTGCCGGCTCTGTGTCTGCCTTAGTGATTGTGTCGTGCCGGCTCTGTGTCTGCCTTAGTGATTGTGTCGTGCCGGCTCTGTGTCTGCCTTAGTGATTGTGTCGTGCCGGCTCTGTGTCTGCCTTAGTGATTGTGTCGTGCCGGCTCTGTGTCTGCCTTAGTGATTGTGTCGTGCCGGCTCTGTGTCTGCCTTAGTGATTGTGTCGTGCCGGCGAATCTGGAGAATTCTACCTCGGCAGCTGGGCTTTTCCTGATGATGGCTTTTTGTTATCCACCATGTTTCTGCAGGACCGTCTTTATATTGGTGTTAAAAAGTCGGATCCTCGTAGATAGTAAAAGCCCATAGAACAGGCCCATATCTTTTTTTTCAGCTGCATGAAAGCGGCTTCTTGCCTCAGCTCCATCTTGCTTATCGATGATGCTTCCCAGGTATGTAAAAAAAAATTCCATTCAGAAATCCGTGAGAAATAGGTGCTGACAATTTTTTGTTTTTAAATTCTTGTCTTGAAATCAAGCTTGTCGAAAATGTGGACAACTGTTTGGTAGAGAAAGGGTTAAATTATACAATAAAATGTTTACGCTGTTAAAAAATACCATTAGATAACAAAACAAGTCCTACTTAAACACAAGGCCTCACTACTACTTTAAGAATTTCCAGTTGAAGGCCAAAAGCTCGCATTGGTGTGATCAAATTATCTTCTTCAAGCACTCGCTTTAAATCGATTTAATATCACACGATTAATTTATCCCAGCATCACTAAAATGTGTTTTCGTTGAAAATTAACGAGTACAGTTTTAGAAATGACAAAAATGAACAAATTATTGGTTCGCCTACGCATGTCACGTAGAAACAGCTTGTTGTATAACATCAGAAAACATACTTATAAAATTCATCTTAAAATAAATTAATTTACAGAAGAATTATGACCATACTGTGAAACACACACATTTGTATTCACATAATCTATCTATATATATATAAAATAGACTGCGTGTGTGAATTCCGATCCCCATTGGTTAATTGAAAGACACGTGACCTTATTTGTCTCATATTTTACATTTGCGATGCGGCATGTGTCCTGCCTAGCTGAGTGGTTAGCGTATCCGACTATAATCCGACCGCTATGCTGGCACACTATGTTAGATTCCCTAATGATAACTTTCTTTTTCTTTTTCTACTTTTTTTAAAAACAATTTCCTTTAATATTAATTATTTTTTTTTAAGCTAGTATAGAATTTCAGAACTTTAAGCTTTCCTAAAATGTTTTCAGTAAGTAAAATCTAATAATTTTATTTTATTTAGAATTTTGTTCGATTCTCATCTACATGCTTTTTTTTTAACCCGACTATAAATATTTATTTTAAATTACTTTATTAAATCTTTTCAGTAAAAAAAAAAATTACAATTTAAATATTTAAATTTATAACAGCTTTCTGTTCAGTGTAGTTTATGAAATTTGTATCTGTCGCTATGGGGAATTGTAAATTTTGTTCCCCGGGCAACGCAATTTAGCTTCTTAATTATATTCCATTCACAGTTTTACAAACATACATGTTTTATTTTTTTTTTTTTTTTATTTTTTTTTTTTATTTTTTTTTTTTTTTAAACCGTAAATCTAGATCAAGCTTTTTCTAGTTGGAGCTAATAATGAACAATTACATTTAAATAATGAACAATTACATTTAAATAATGAACAATTACATTTAAATAATGAACAATTACATTTAAATAATGAACAATTACATTTAAATAATGAACAATTACATTTAAATAATGAACAGTTACATTTAAATAATGAACAATTACATTTAAATAATGAACAATTACATTTAAATAATGAACAGTTACATTTAAATAATGAACAATTACATTTAAATAATGAACAATTACATTTAAATAATGAACAATTACATTTAAATAATGAACAATTACATTTAAATAATGAACAAATACATTTAAATAATGAACAATTACATTTAAATAATGAACAATTACATTTAAATAATGAACAATTACATTTAAATAATGAACAGTTACATTTAAATAATGAACAATTACATTTAAATAATGAACAATTACATTTAAATAATGAACAATTACATTTAAATAATGAACAATTACATTTAAATAATGAACAATGACATTTAAATAATGAACAATTACATTTAAATAAAAAACAATTACATTTAAATAATGAACAATTACATTTAAATAATGAACAATTACGTTTAAATAATGAACAATTACATTTAAATAATGAACAATTACATTTAAATAATGAACAATAAGGCCTACATTTAAATTCTGCTTTTGTTTTATTATTTTTGTGTGTGTTGGTTTCATGCTATGTTTATATAATTATAGGGCGTTTGCAATCACGTGACAAAAAAACAAAAGCACGTGATTTGTGTTTACTTTGTGTAATGGTGTACAAGTAACAATGGCCGCTGTATTAATAAAGTTTCATATAGGCTCGAGCTTTTTTTAAATGATGTGTTGTGTTCTAAGTCTTATTAAGATTTAAGCTGTATTATGTATGTTAAATAAAATAGGCTATTTTATTATTATCATAGACATAGATCATAGACGATGTGAGCCTATTAGTGACTTGACTAGATAACCTATTCACCAACACTATCACTTGACATCGTAGCTGCCCTACTTAGACATTAGTCTAGCCTACGAAACATTAAAAGTGTAGGCCTATAAAGTGAAATTTTAAGTGTAAATAGGTCTAGCCGGCCCTAGCCTAATCACATTAATCAATTAATCTACAGTACTACTATTTACCTCCTTTTTTTTTAGTAGGATAGCCAATATTCATAATATGTGAATTTGGCATGATAAGAAACTTCACCATGTGCCATATTTGTTCCTCAATTTACAAATGACGTCACTAAAAAACTTAAGCTCCGCCCATAGCGAACGCTCTATTAGTTTGTTGGTTTTATGCCTTGTTTATATAATTATTAGTTTGGGGTGGGGAGCAAGGAAGGTTAGTTGTTTTAATTTTTTCAGGTAATAATATGGAAATAAAGGGAAATAATAAACGGAGTTGGAAGGACAATAAATAATTATGATATGCTAAGCGTCACGGTTAAGGGAAATTGAGGGGAGGGGGGGTAAAGTGGACATGCCTGGTCCAGACAACCTCGTCGAGAACGTCACTTTTATTTACGGGGCACCCACTTCTATCCCCGGGGCGCAAAGCCGAAACGGTTAATTGGTCAAGACGTCAAGCCTTGTTAGAGGGGGGGGGGGGGGGACAGCGGGAAGACTGACCCGGGTCACTATCCATCAACTTGTCAGAGAGGGTGAGAGAAAAGGGCGGGGGGGGGGGGGGGAACAACGAGTCAGAAATGGCGTTTCAAGCACTAGCGTGTCGGTAATTGTTGTTTGTATTTATTTTTTGGACACGCGTGGACGGACATTGCAAAGGTCCAGGGTTCTGTTCCATATTAACGCTAGGTCTGGAGGATGTTCATGGTCTGACACAAATTGGGGAGGGGGGGGGTAAACGTGTCTGGGCATTGTACTGGTCACACAACCCACTTTGTAAGTCCTGGACATGGAAACCAATGAACCTCTCACTGTTCTCTTTTTTTCGCTTTGGTCAATTTTTTTTTTCGGATCGTGGATGTATGACTCCTGTCCGAGGCATGCCAGTTGACCTTCACACTACACCAAAATCAGTGGCGTTTCCAGGTTTTGACGCTAGAGGGAGCGAAATTTTGGGAAAAAGGCCCCACTTGTAGATTTTTTTCAGATTTATAGAAGAACTAAGAATTCGTACGTATAAAGAGATATAAGAAAATCCTGTGCGTCAGGATACACACGCTGTATAATAGTGCAGTTTTTATTTAACCATTCACGATTATTTTTCTAGCAGCTATTAGTGATGGGAATTTCTGCAAAATTGATTGCATCTACTGCTTATTTTCAGGATGAACATCTAGTACCGAAAAGTATTAATAGAATCAACGCGAATGCTCTATAGCAGGGGTCGGCAACCTAAGGCACGCGTGCCAGACTTGGCACGCAGAAAATTTTCATTGGCACGCGAAAGACCTCCAAGAATATTGTTTAATTAATGCAAGTGAAAACAACGCGTGTCAGCATAATTAGTGAGTGCTGCATTGCGAACTACATGGGAATCACACTAAACTTCGACTGTTTTAGTTCAGGAATGTTTGTATCCGTCATTGGACTTGCAATCTGTGATTGAATCTATTGTTAAGATAGTCAATTGTATAGTTTTTCAAGTCTCTTCTAGAAGAAAGTCATACGGAGTCTTGGATATATTCTTTTCTTGTCAAGGAAGCAATTAAGATGTATTTAAAAAAATCCGTTATTGAATTAGTAAAATTGACTGTTGAAGCCAATTGTTACAGTATTATTATTGATTATTATTATTATTACCGAGGCGTGTAATGTTCTATACTGATAACATGAATAGACTTGAGCACACATTGGATCTGGTTTCAGGCGAAAGTTTATTACATATACAAATCATCGGTGGACGAAGCACAATAATATAATTATACACAAGTTTACAATTGTCTTACAAAATCTTCAATAACAGATTTCTTCAATAATATCTTTATACATAACTTCTCACTCGAGCACTGTATCTAGCTCTTTATAATATACTTTATTTATTTAACACTGTTCAAAGTTTCACTTTGGACTTGAATCAACTTGAGTTTTTACACAATTATTTCAACAGAACTTATTATAAAAATCAACCTTCTATCAACATGTACTGATGTTTGACCCTGATATTCTCTCCCTTGTCAACTCTTGACCACTAATAAAAAATCATGCCTTTCTTACATACTTCTTTTGCACACTTCACTACTCTTTAGTTATTTAGGGGAAAACGTCAATCACTCATTCAACTGTTTAAAATCATGTTGCAGTGAAAAAAAACTGAACTGTAACACCAATGTTTCTGAATGACTTGGCGACACATTTCAGTTAGTTTAACTTCCATTTACAAGACTTGGTCCAAAAGCACTTGAAGTGTTGGGCTACTGGAATGGATTTGTATTGAAACTGGGCATATCTTTCCGTGAAATCAATTTCAAAACATTTAACTCTTGCCCTAATTTAAGGCAAATTAAGATAGATGAGCATTTTCAGAAGTACACTATTAACTCGTTTGGTATCACTAGAAACACATTTGGAGAATTTAATTGAAGGGAGATAATTAATCCGTTTTCTTTACATTAATATTTTTAGTATGTTTCTTCTTTTTTCTTTAAAAAAAATTAATGCCTTACTATTTATAACTCTAAAATGATCAAATTACACAATATAGTTGAAAATTGTATAAATATTTAATGATTTAAACTTTAAAATAACTACCCAGTTTGTATGATTATTTCATATCTCTTCTTCTAAATAGTAATGTTTAACTGCGACGCCTTTATGCTTAAAACTAGTTGTTATGCCCGTCAAAATGACGGGAAAAAATTGACAATTTGGTGTAATAATTTCAATAAACTATGTTAATGTTGTTGAATCTTTGTTTTGTCTCTATTGTGCATGTATATTACTACTATATGTTGTTTTACCAATATGTAATTACTGCTTTTTTATTACGTTGGAAGTTGCGGTTATCATTAAACTGTCTAACTCAATATTGGTAACTTCTTGTCACTCTTTATCGTTCTGGTGACAACCGTATTTCTCAATAGTCTGACAATATTGTCGACACTTATTATCAAACTAAATAATTAGAGACTGATCATACTAAACAGTGATTTACAGTGAACAAACATTAAATAAAATTTACTCAAGAAAGCATAATGGATTTATGGTGAAACATAAATTTGATACCACAATAGTCAATAGCGGTAACAAATGAAATTTTATTTTTCATTTTATTTTCTTTTAATCTAATTTATTTTTATAAACATTTTTTACACTCAACTTTTTATAATGATTAAAACTCAGCAAACAGAATATTTAATGTGTGAGAATCAGGCATAATTCAAAATTCTAGTTGACAACAATAAATACGTTAAATTTGTTTAACAACAATGCGTGCATTATGAAATTCTATATAACCACAAAGCAACTACTTCAAGAAATTCTATTTAATAATAAAGCAAGTATTTCCTAGCAATCCTAGTTAACAATAAAACAACAATGCTAGTATTTCAAATCAATCATAGTTAACAACAAAGCAAGTATTTCAAAACAAATCAATTTTGTAAAAAAAATGACGTTAACGACAAAGCACGCATTTTAAAGCAGATATAGTTAATAACAAAGCACGTATTTTACAATTCTAGTAAACTACAAAGCAAGTATTTTACATTTTTAGTTAACAACAAAGCAAGTATTTTACATTTTTAGTTAACAACAAAGCAAGTATTTTACATTTTTAGTTAACAACAAAGAAAGTATTTTGCAATTTTAGTTAACAACAAAGCAAGTATTTTACATTTTTAGATAACAACAAAGCAAGTATTTTACATTTTTAGTTAACAACAAAGAAAGTATTTTGCAATTTTAGTTAACAACAAAGGAAGTATTTTACATTTTTAGTTAACAATAAAGCAAGTATTTTACATTTTTAGTTAACAACAAAGCAAATATTTTACAATTCTAGTTAACAACAAAGAAAGTATTTTGCATTTTGCAATTTTAGTTAACAACAAAGCAAGTATTTCACATTTTTAGTTTACAACAAAGCAAATATTTTACATTCTAGTTAACAACAAAGCAAGTATTTTACAATTCTAGATAACAACAAAACCAGTATTTTCAATTCTAGTTTACAACAAAGCACTTTTTGTTTAAAATTCTAGTTAACAAGAAAGCAAGTATTTATAATTTTAATTAGCAAAAAAATTTTTTTGTGAACTAAATATTGGATACATGCATAATGCTGAATGTACATAATTGTAATATTTTCAACTGTCATAATAGATTTGAAATGATCTATTTGTTTAATATTTCTCTAATAACCAAGTTTTTTGTGAAGGTTTTCAGATCACCGAGAAGTTTCCCTTGGTATTGAGTTTCCTTGATTAATATTTTCAAATTGTTGGGATTTTTTACCCGTGTTAATGCCACATAGAGCTGTCCATGAGCAAATACTGGTTCTGGTAGATACACACCTACATGTTCAAATGATTGGCCCTGTGATTTATTGATGGTCATGGCAAATGCTGGAATAACTGGAAATTGTTGTCGACTCAGTTTAAATGGTAAACTCTGTTCACTTGGCTGTAGTATAATTCTTGGTATAAACACTCTTTCACCCTTAATGCTTCCGCTAATAAATTGAGCATCAATGAAATTATTACAAAGGGCTTTAACTATCAGTCGAGTTCCATTTAAAAGTCCTTTCTTGGCATTGAGGTTTCTGAGCAGCATGACTATTGCTCCAACTTTTAATTTGAGATGATGAGGCGGCATTCCTGATGGGCATTGTTGATTTATAAATTCCATGGGAAAATCAATAGCATCACTGAGGTCATCTTCAATGACTGAATCTATGCTTGCATATGTACGCTCATCTCCAGCAAGAAGTTTTAAGATATCAGAATTCAGTTCACCTACAATGTCATTTTTTGTGGCCAAAATCACTTTCTGTGCAACTAATGCTATACTTTCTTCTGTTTGCATATCTATTTGATTTCCGAAAATTGAGTCAATGATGTTTTTATCGAGCGCTAAAAAGTTATTTGGAATTTCAATTAAATCTTGATTTAATCCAGCGCGGCTTGTAATCTCCCCATTTCCCAGTTTTAAAACCCACTGATTAAATTCATCTTGTCCTGAAGTTCTCATATTTGATTGTAAACTTCGTTGTTTCACATGTTGCCATAGATGAGAACTTTTCACACATCCCTCCAGAATGTCTGTTATACTGCCATTGGGTACTACAATTGTGGTTTGTCTGAAGTCACCTCCAAGAATCAATGACTTTCCACCGAATGGCCTAACATCATTCATTATTTCTCTTAACAATAAATCAATGATCCTAAGTGAATGCAGTGAGAGCATGGAGGCCTCATCAATGATTATTAATGCCGCTTCGTGCAATTTTGAAGCCTTTTTAGATGGCA
Source organism: Anisus vortex (assembly GCA_949126835.1). Taxonomy (NCBI): domain Eukaryota; kingdom Metazoa; phylum Mollusca; class Gastropoda; family Planorbidae; genus Anisus; species Anisus vortex. Next base: position 11,994,600 of record OX421504.1, on the reverse strand, counting down.
CTTTCATGTTAGACACTGATGTCTCAACTGCCGAGATTGGGATTTTAAATCCACTGTGAGCTGTTCTGCCTCCTATAAGCAAGTCAGCAGCTATCCCAGTAGTTGCAAATGATTCAACTCGTTTGCCTTGACCCCTCAAATAGGACATGAGAGTATTATACAGATAAGTTTTGCCAGATCCTCCAGGTCCATCAATAAAAAAGAAACGACTTGTAGCATTGTTATCATTGACAGCTGCAATGATTTCATGAAATATTTCTTTTTGTTTTACATTCAGTGAAGGTATTAAACGTTCTGCTTTAATCGCTTCCTCCTCTATATTGTACACATGTTCAGTGTCCACGACAATACGTGCTACTGGCAATCCAAAATCACAACCTTTTACTCCATGCAACCGAAACAAAGTTTCCATATCTTCTAATGCTTTGTATTCAGCCATTTGATCATCATAAATCCGTACATAATCTTCTACAATATTATGTAAATGAGCTTGATACAGTTGCAGTGGATTTCTGGGAGAATTGAAGATGCAGATCAAAGCAAATAACTGACGAAATTGTTTCGCCATGTTAAACATGGCTGCTTCTTGTAAGCATCGAGTCCATTCACTGTCATCTTGGACAAAACCACGGTCTACTGCTGCAGCTTTGAAGGTTTCATGTTGTACACCATTGACAATCTTAAGATCATTAAAACTCTTAGCTCCCTTGACATGTTGCAGTAATAGCCTCAAATGAAATCGCTCTTGATCCTTTGGGCTTACAGAAAATATGCGTGAAACAATTTTATCTGCTCCTCGTTGTCGAGTTTTCCATATGGTATTTCTAGAATCAAAAACATAGTGATGGGGAATGTCACAATATAAATACTGTGTAGCATTTTCATCAGTTTCATTCAGTTTGAACCATGCAGTCAAATGGGTTTTTCGAGTGTGAGCTCGTTGTGCTGCCTCATCCTCTTTACCTTCTTGAAAGTAAATCAAGTGTTCATCGGGAAGATGTATTGCTAGGCGATAAACTGCATGTGATCGGTCGTGCATGGGGTTTTCAAGAAGTCGCCACATTGCCTCTGGTGCTGACACATATCTAGCATCCAAATATTGACGTATTTCATCATACGTATCATCTGTACTTTCCCCTTCACCACTGAACTCAACTGAAGCTTTATCGTATCCTTTGTATATGTATTTGAAAATATACTTAATGGCTTTTACAGATTGACACGATTCAACGTTAATGTGGCAAGCGTATTTCTTTGTCAAATACTTGTTGAATGGCACAACATGATTATTGCCTGCCTTGAAGTTTCTAACTTCAACGTGTGCACCTTCTCTGCGACGATATAACGGATAACCATTAAAGTCTGTAACAGTGTGTTCAGTGAACTTTTTAGGAAAATTTTTAATGCACTTTCCATCCGCCATGCAGGGAGCAGCTGGGTTTTCATTTCCACATGGACCATGAATCATTGTAGTAATAACAATTTTGTGTAGCTCTGGATCTGTTTGTTTTTCGGGAATCTCTGCACAAATGTATTCATCAATCTTTTCTGCGGTGTTCATAACATCATCTTGGTGTAATTTGAACAAAAAGTGACCATGGGGTAGACCTCGTTTTTGAAACTCAATTGTGTACATAAATGCCACTACTCTACCAAAAACGGCATTCTTTGTGATGTCGATAAGGAAAGCCTTCAGTTTGATGCTAAATACACGGGCAACTAAATCGGGGCGATCACAGGCTTGTTGTCCGGGCAGCAGATTATCCTCAATTTCTTTCCATTTGGGATTACAAGTCATTGTAATAAATAGGTCGGGTTTGCCATATCGTGCAACAATAGCCATTGCATCATGATACTTTTCCCTCATGTTTCTGGGTGATCCTTGAAAGGATGATGGTAAGATGACTGCTCGCCCAATTGAAACATTTTTTTCAGCAGAAATATCACTCAAATGATCCATCAGTCCTCGATATTGCTCAACACGCAAGGATCCTTGATTGTGTCTGATGTAATTTAAATTATTGGCTTCAACTTGTAAGTAGAAATCCACAACCCATTGTTGAAACAATTTTCCTCCATGAAGAATTGGGTTGAATCTATTTGGCCTAATTGCTGTTTGAGCTACCTTCCATTGAAGCATTGTTACTCGTGTTCGTTTGCGTTGTGGTCTATTCTCAATGTTTATCTCAATGTTTGATTGCCATCCTGGTTCCCCAAACGGAAAAAACAACACATACGTCATTGGATCCAAGTGACAACTGAGAATATTTAAATTAATCAGGGGTTGCTCTGGTTGTGGACTGCGTGGGTATACGCGAAAATCACGTTCAAACGGTGGTTCACCATCTGCAGATCTAAAGATCATTCCGATTTCATCTACAGTTGGGGCACTGTACCGTCTACGATCATTATTTCGATCACGCCTGAAAGCCATATTGACAACTGGAACGGAAAGACTATTGTTTTTAACATTGTTTTCTTCTATTTCAATTTCTCTCAGCATTCGATATGCGTGAGCATACACATTATGTTGTCTAATTAGAGAATCTAATTGTTGGAGGATGTCTGCATTTAACTCTTTATTTGCTTTATGTTTTAATCGTTGCTCATTCGCCATTGTTGAATCGATAACATACAGCTGAGCAAAGAGACGATTGTTATCTTCCGGATGCATATGGCACGTAGTGTGATAAATTTGTCCATGAACTTTAAAAACATATGGTCCACGGCCTCTGAAATGTGCAATATGTGCACCCAATGAAGCGAAACTAAGTGCACTGTTATAGCTTCTAATGTTGTCTTTGAAATGGCGATAGTAGGGATGTTCGGGATTGCTGAATAATTCTTTCAAAAATGTTGGAAACTCACGAACTTCTTGTGCTCTTCCTTCTATTAAAACTGTTCCTTTGTGACAACAGTATCGAAAAGTATTGTCAGTTGATTTTTCTGCAGAAAAATTTAAAGAATGACAAAAGCGGCATTCAACATTCATTGCACCACAATCATGGTTTGTAACATTGCTATCAATAAATGAGTTATTATTTGGAATAGGAGCTCTACAGTTCTGTTGTAAAGATCTTCTAGTAGCTTGTCTTTGAGTTTGTGTTTCAAGCCTGACCTGCCTCTGTTCATTTGTTTCTTCTTGTCTTCTAGTAGCCTGTCTTTCACATTGTGTCTGTAGCCTGGATCGATGCTGTTTAGTGATTTTTTGTTCTATTACAGTAGCCTGTCTTTGAGATAGTGTCTGGAGCCTGATTTGTCTTTGCTCTTTTGTTTCTTCTTTTCTTTTAGTGGCCTGTTTATAACATTGTTTCTGAAGCCTGGCTTGTTTCTGTTCTTCTGTTTCTTTTTCTATTCTAGTGGACTGTTTTTCAGAAAGTGTCCGAAGCCTAGCTTGTCGTTGCCCTAAGGTTTCTCTTTTTATTCTATCAGTCTGTCTCTGAGAAAGTGATTTACATCTAGCTTGTTTCTGTTCAACGTTTTCATTATTTCTTACATTAGCCTGTCTTTCAGCTTGATCATGAATTCGTTGATTGTGTTCTTCTTCAGTTTCAGTAGATCTCTGTAGCCGCATTCTTTTTGCCGCGGGAGTCTTCCCACAAGAAGGACGTTTCTTAGGTGGCATAGTTGATTTATGATTTATGTTATTTATAATATTTAGGATTAATTATACCTTTTATGCATTATACATAAAAAATTGAAAATATATAATGCCTTCATAGCAACGTGAATTTACTATATCATAATGACTATTCAATTATAAGTATTAATAATAGTTTGTAGTTTATAGGAACTAAATTATCAAATATAAAATATAATAAGACAGCATCAGCAGCAGACGAAAACGTAGAAACCGGAAGTGCAACAAATATATATATATAAACAAAACGTCATTGTGGTGCGTCCGTTTACAATTAATTAGCGAGAGTTCTCGCAAACGCCAGATTCGGTAAAACCCGATAAGCCGCCTACTACACACAGGCACAAAACAAAGTGCGCAGCGAATAATAAAAGTTTGGAAACCCATCAGATCCCATTAAGCATAATAAGTAAAGATATAAGCCTGCATCATTAATTGTTTGTAGTTTATTCAGTCTATAGTCTATATGAATGTAGATGTCCATAGGCCTATCGTTCAAAATTTTATTAAAAGTTCAAGTTTTTTTTAAATTAAATTTTAAATGAAATGATGTAGCAGCAAACGTTAAATAATAACAGCTATTCGATATCGTTTATAGTAAATAAATTAACTTTTGTTACGATCATTTAAAGATCTGAATACGATTCTTAACATTAGTACAACCCTTTAGACATTTCGTAACACCCCTTTATTCACCATCACACTTATATTTCTCAACATTTAATAGAAAATAAGACGCATTCAACGTTGCAAAAATCATATTATTGTTATTAAGCATTCAATTATACACATAATGTCACACAGAAACGCGATAAAGTGAGTGATTATTATTATTTTTTAAGATTAAGATGTCTATCACCATTTTTTTTATAGATTGTTTTTTATAATTCGTATCATTTATAAATTGTATAAATTCGCCTATTAAAGGATCGGTTAAACAATTTCAAAGATTTGGTTACTATTATATTACTTAAATGGATAAAGGAAACATCTAAAAGGGAAAAAAAACGTGCATGCAGACGTTTCTAAGTCGGATGATTTGATAGACATTACGTCATATGGTGGTATTCTTTAAGAGTACAACCTACAAACTCTCCAAGTCAAATTGCGGGTGCGTAACTTTAAAAAAAAGCAAGTTTTGCAACGTTAATAAATAACTATTAAGAAGTTAATTGGGAAAACCCAATAAGACATCGCGTTCAACATAGTAAATGAACGGAAATGGCCATTTGCTATGTACCGTTATATTTATTTGCATAGATGGATATAACATTTTGGATTTTTTAAATCAACACATTTGTGATTATAAGTGATAAAATAAAATTATCTTTTGGAGGACGTTTCCAATTTATACATTTAATTTTTGGCCCGAATAGTCAAACGGCTTAGGAGCCTATAGCGAACAAACATATATATAAATAAATATATAAACAAACATATAAACAAACTCACGGTAATTATATATGTTGATGATGATAATAATATGTCAAAGTAATTCACATTCTGAGTGTGACATCAAACATGAAATACTTCTTTATAACTAATACTAATAAAATTTCTTGACAACTAAATTCAAATGTTGAAAACTATTACTATTAATGTTTAAGTTGAGTAATGAAATTGTGTATCAGCTATGAATGGACTTTTTTTTTTAAAGTTGATAATAACAAACGTCAATTTTTTTATTAAATATCAAACGCTTTAATGATTTTCTCTATTACGCTTCTTTTCTTTTGGTCTTGTTCTTGCTACGGCACTAATTAAATTGTCTTATAAAAATAATAAAGTTGATCAGTTTGACTTTCACGCTGTTGGCACGCTAATGATTCAAAATGATTGTAATAAAATTAAATTGTTGAAATGCAATTTAAAAAAGAAAAAGCATGAATTGTGCTTCGTGGCTTGTTAAAATGATTAGTTAGAGAATTTTTTTCCCGAAAAGGCCCTTTTTTTTCGAAAATGGTAGTAGGGGGAGCGGCCGCCCCCCCCCCCCCCCTGATATTCTCTCCCTTGTCTACGCAGTGGCTACGCTACTGACCAAAATACCCCCCCCCCCCCCCCCTGAAATAAAGGAAAAATAAAAGCCCATATGGAGTTATGGACCTTTGAGGGTGAGTTAGTTATAAGTCATTCCCATACAGTTATCGATGGTTTATATGAAATTAATATTCTTCTTCTTCTTAAAAATTATTCGAATTGTGATTTTGGGTCTGTGACAGGGTACACGCTGATGTATATTCCCATTTGGTTTTATTATACAAGACAAGAGTTTCTTGTAATTAACTCTAAACAGCTGGAGTTAACCCCCTTCCTTTGTTGTAGTCTACGTGGCAAGGTTTATTTTCCATGACTAGTGGACCCAGATGTTTAACAGGGGGAGGCAACGCTACATTTATTTATCGTATAGCCAGAAGTGGATTTACCCGTTTGTCTCCCCTGACTCTTGTTTACGACTTTTTCAATTGACATTTAATATGTTCCCGTCCTCTTGTTACCTTGCATTAATTCTACATGGATTAATGTATGTCTGTTTGTATGTTCGTTAATGACGCATATTTTATGAAGAAAAAACTGGCTTTCTTAAATGAAGTAACTTGACCTTTGTAAGAAAATATTAAATCCACAAATATAGGCCTCTTCTTATCTTATATATTATATATCCTACGCTCATCTGTGGTCCGAGTCTAGTCTTGCATCTTTATTAATGTTTTAAATGATGTTAAGTTAATGGTTTGCCTGGTTGGTTCAGTTAACCCATTCCATGCCCAAATGCTATTCGGGAAGAAAGAGTACTTATATGCATTTTTTCTCGCACAAGGACAAGGAAAGTGTTTTTGTCATTATGTTTATCAACAGGTAGTTATTAGGTTGTATTTCTAAATTAGAATTTAATGCCTTATGCGGTATTACTATTTTACTCTTTGCCCTTCTGTCCTCTAGCGTTTCTAGCTTTGGTGATTTGACTATTGGTGTTACTTTTGTCACTTATGAATGTTCGCTAGTAATGAACCTTGCAGCTCATTTCTGAATTTGTTCTAATTTGTTTATGTTTTCTTTAGTTGATGGGTCCCATACATATGCTTCATATTCTAGTATAGGCCTAACAAATGTGAGATAGCATTTTAGTTTTATATTCTTATTACATTAATTGTATGCATTATCAAACCGTAGGTCCCATCAAAGCTTATTTGACCCTTGTTTTTTTTTTTTTCAATACACAAATATGAAAAGTATAGGAATTTAAAAAAAATATTTTAGAGTTAGAACCCTAGGAGTGGCTCTTTATAACATATGAATAAAACCGAAATGTGGCTTTCGTTGACCTCTGGAATACAGCCTTCGAATGGACGTTCTTTGTAGTCAGCCATTGTTTGTGTATCTGTTTCCACTTTTCGAGGCCATTCAACTGGTAAACATATTTGTGTCTCAGTATTTATTTATATTTATGATGGCAGCAGACAGCTTACTTCCAGCAGACGAGATGTTGACCCCTTGACCTAAATTATTGCCATCGTCCACGTGACCGAATGATATATTATTATTATTATTTATTTAAAAGGAGCAAAGCGAACACAGGCATTGTTGTGGGGTCATAGTCTATTAGTTGTGACTATCAAGACAAAGGGTATCGGGGCTGAATGGCGGGAGGGCTGGATGGCGGTATGAGGTTAATGAAGAACAAATCTCGTCAGAACAAGAGTCTTCCCCCTTTTTTTTATGTTTCAGCTTCCGTAAAACGAAGATGACAAACTTGGGGCAAAAAAATTCTAACTGACCTGCTGACTTCACTGCCCTGTCAATGGCCTGGCACCCTTGTTGTAAATGGGGCACTATGCGCCCTCTTGCATAGTTATTCGTATGCCACCCTCCACTCCCATCCCCTGTTTTCATGATATCCCTTTAAAAAGATAAATAAAAACATTCACAGGCTCAAGGAAGAGTCAACCTTAGATGGATGGGCTGTATTGATCGGTAAACTAATTTTATCGTATATAAACTTATTACAGACGCTCCTTCAATAAATAAGATTATTGCGTCCCACGCTTATCCGTGGTCTGAGTCTAGTCCTGCATTTTGATTAGCGTTTTGAAAGATGTTAAGTTACTGGTTTTACCAGTTCAGGTAATTTTAACCCATTCCATGTCTGGATGCCACTTGGGACGAAAGTGTACTTAAATACATTTGGGATAAGAAAAGCGTTTTTTTCGCTAGTAATGAACCTTGCAGCTCTTTTCTAGATTTGTTATAATTTTTTTAATGGTTTTCTCAAAAGATGCATAGGCGCCAATTCTAGTAGCTTATAGGTCTAACTACTGAAACCTTTTATGAAGCCTAATGTTTTGTTCGATTTTTGTTATTACTTCATCAATATGTGGATACAACGATAGGCCTAATTTATCATTTATTATTACTCCTAAATACTTAAATTTTTTAGTTCGGAATAAGTCTTTTCCATAAATGAAGAAGTTTATAATTATTTGTTTCTTTCTTTTTCGTGTTTAATTTGCCAACCCTTGCCAAATAAATGAGAAGAAAAATCGAAACTCAGAGGCCATATTTTTTTACAATTATTTTTTGGTTAGTCTTTGTTTGTTATTTGTTTTGTGCTCTTGAAAATCAATTTTGGCACTACAAGAAATGAACGGAAATCTGTATGGATCGTATTATTTTCACATGACTCACTTTACAATGGCATTAATCACAGAAATTAAAACTTACAAACTGGCAATCCGAGAGAGATAAAAAAAAAAAAACAGAAGAAGAAAAGGATGTGCAGGTGGTGCGCGCGCATCGAGCAGCAAGGGAGGGGGGGGGGGAACCCACGTCACCAGATAACATCCGCTGTGATTGTCAAACTCATCCACCACCTCCTCTCCCTCCCTCTTCCCATTCATTCCCCCCCCCCCCTCTTTCTCTTTGTTTACCAGGAATTATCCCCCCAAAAGCTTTTGTATCGGTTGAATAATGGTGGAGGATCAAAGCATCTTATGGTCGGGTTTATGCCACACAAAGGTGGATCTGTTGATTGTGTGCCCTGCAGCACCCCCTCCCCCTTCCCCACTGAGGGTGATTTATATGTGGAGGGCGGTAGTGGGTGGGGGGGGGGGGGTGTTACTGTCAGACTTCGTTTGGGAAAGTATAGCAAGATTGATTTCCTAGACTAGGCCTGTGTGAAATCAAACATGGTTCCCTCGAAATAAAGATGAAAAGTCTGGCCTATAGTCAGGGGCGAAGCCACAGGGCGGTGGGGCCTGAAGGGAGGCTAAACCACCCCTGAAATTTTTTTACAATATTTATTTCAACAGTTTTTTTGTTAAATATGTACCAAAATGGCTAAAAATTTGGTAAATGTTTGTCTTTCGAAAGTTCAGCCCAATTCCCCCTAGGAACAAATTCTGGCTTCATCCCTGCATATAGTTAAATAGTTGTAAAACGTAACGTGTAGGCCTACATGGTTTCTTTTCTTATATTTTACATGCGGCCCTTTAATACGACAAATTATTGCAGTCTACGTTTAGTCGTGGTTGTAGTACAGTCTTGTTTATTGATTAGGTTTTTCATTCATGTTAAGTTCTTTGTTATCTTAGTCTGTTCGGCAACCCATTGAAATGCAAAACATAAATAAATAACAATAGTTCTAACAATAGAATATTTATGGGTACGTTTGAAAATGGAATAAGAAAATTAAATACTTTTTGAGTATTATAATTGATTATTGATCATTGCGCAATGATGATGATGATGATGATGATGAAGATGAAGATGATGATGATGATGATGATGATGATGATGATGATGATGCTTGTCTATCGGTTTCGATGAAGACCATCCTCTGACAGAGCCATATTGCTTGTGGGTCCGAATAGGGCTGATGAGGCCTTTTCTTGCCCGAAAGTGTTGGCCGCAACGGAAGCACGAATGCGTTGCTTCATAGTAGGCATGTTAAAACCGGTTTCTTTTCAAAACCGGTTTTCGGTTCTATAAAACCGGTTTAAAACCGGATTTCGATTTCCCCCCCCCCCCCCCCCCCCCCGCACCGCAATGTCACAAGTTACAGGCCGGAAAAGACAAATGAGCGTAGTTTTGTAGGTGTATTTGAAAAATATTTTAAACTTAATAAGTGTTTGCAGAGCATTCAAGAGGTTGATTTGTGTGAATACATTATGATTTTGTACACTTTACCATAACATTCTTTAGAAATAAAAAAAATATGGGCTAATTTATTAAAACCGATAATAGCTTTCAATAGTGATAATTTGTGCCTTGTAAAATAATGTATTGAATAGGATCACGTAGCGCCAATCAAAAGTCAAAAGAATGTGTATTTAATGCTGCCGTTAATAATAAAGCACAGACGCGGTGCGGTGTCTAGCCGAATTGTTCAGGGTCATAGGACAAAACTAGTTTGCTCTCCATTGCTACATCAAAGAATCGTCGTCGGCATCCCTCCGTCTCGAGTGACGATGGTGTAGCTTCATGGGTGAGGTATCCAACTGCACCGCCGAGAATGGCTGTGTAGGCCAACCCGGGAAGGGCAATCCCTGCCGCATTTGAGGCACATCAAACAGTAGCGCACATCTAAACGATGAGCCGACATTTGGTTTGATGTGGTTTTTATCGCAAGCCATAGTTGGTATTTGGAGAAAAAAAAACACAATATCTAAGACTAAATAGTATTAGCAAGGCATTTCAAGAATTGTTTTGCGTGAATCCAACATTATTTTTTTTTAAAATAGTTCCATCAGAACCAATACAAAAATAAAATAAAGGGTGTGCTACTTGAAGTAATGATTACCTTCCAACCAACAAACCGAAATCCGGTTTTAAAAATCAAAACCGGTTTTCAGATTCAAAACCGGAATCCGGTATTCCGGTTTTCGTTTAACATCCCTACTTCATAGCCAGTGGTAGCGGATCTGACTTCGCTGGATCTTCTGGGGTGCCACTTTTCAATTGCGACCCTTCGTCTTTTATCTTCGCGGGTCGCTTCTCCACTGAAGGTCGTAGTGTTGCGCCTGGTTTAAACAAATTAAATGAGCAAAACTAAGATAATTTGTATGGGCTCAAATTATAAACATATTATTTAATAAAAGCTGTTGATTCATTGGCTAAAGCGGTCTTTACTTTTGTATGAAAAGTTTCCTATATTCTTATGCCAGGATAACTGGAAAGAGACAGTTGAGAGGACTTTCCCTTGAGTGAAAAAGCAGTCAACAGTCAACACATACTCTAATACTAAAACTGGCCTTGTGGATAAATAAAGACAAAATTATTTGAATAGCACTACTCTCAATACTATCTCATTTAGCACGCTCAGTGAGCTCATGTCCACAGGTGAGGGCTTGATGTGAACGTTACATGAAATTCATGCAACCATTTCGTAACTCCCTGCTTATTTTAAACCTGCGTCAGTGACAGTGTGACCCTTGGTTGTCTTCTAGTTATATTTAATTTTTTAATTCTTGCGAAAAAAAAAATGTGTAGGCCCCATACATTTCCCACTAGCTAACAAATTCCGTCACCAACCCATCTCATCGGCTATTAAACATGTTTCATATTCTTATCTCATATTTGTATGTTACTGGCGCTAAAATGAAGGAAAAAATACAATGTGTTTTAATCTCCGTGTCTTTCTGAGTATTAGATCTATAACTGATTTATTCTGTGTTGTATTTCTATGTTACATGTGCATGCTTCATTCCACTATCACTATTGTGCTCTTTATTCTTCTTTCCTCTGATGTTATTTAAGAACTTATGAACTATATTTCTTGGTCATTAAAAAAGGCATTAAAAGGCTGTTAATTCGTTGTTGTTGTTTTTTAAATAATTATTCTAATTCACTCCTTTATATACGTAGGCCTATAAAAAAAAGCCACACTAAAAATAAACTAAGTGAAAGAGGAATGCTTTCAAGGGGAAATAACTAATAAAATATTTATTTGCTAAGAAGCTTTCGTTATTACTGTTCCTAACAACCTCGTTTAGTTTTTAAAAATACGGAGTGCTTATATAGTTCCTCACCCCCAATTTATGCAATAATAAATGAAGAAATGACAAGGTGTAGTCTGGGCTAGCATTTTTTTTTTGTTTCTTTTCACACAGTTCTGTCTGGTCGCGCATTTTGATAAGTATGTTTAACTGTTATTGTTATTGGTTTCCTGAACGTCCAGGTAGGCCTATCTCGTTTCATGTCCCAGTGCCGCTCATGAACATTTCGTTCCCGCCCCTATCGTCATTTCCCCTAGTTGCGCCTTTGATTGTATGAAAGTAGTATTTAAAAGCTCCCGTCTGACCAAACTGATTCATAAGGCCGCTTACTCAGTTTTCACAAGTATCTGTGGCAACGACATACTATGGTATTGTGTGGCCCACACAACGGCCAGTCAACTTAGCTTTATCTCAACTAATTTCAGGTAGCCTACCCATCAGAGCTGGGTAGACGCAGATACATCCTCCAGAACAGAGAACAAAATCATAGCCTTCACCAGGATTCGGTGCGCCAACCGAACCACCGTGCCCCTTATAATTTAGGTAGCTGCGCAAGGAAACTTAGGTCTTAAGTAGTCCTTGGTAGCTGCGCAAGGCTACTTAGGTCTTAAGTAGTCCTTGGTAGCTGCGCAAGGAAACTTAGGTCTTAAGTAGTCCTTGGTAGCTGCGCAAGGATACTTAGGTCTTAAGTAGTCCTTGGTAGCTGCGCATGGATACTTAGGTATTAAGTAGTCCTTGGTTGCTGCGCATGGATACTTAGGTCTTAAGTAGTCCTTGGTAGCTGCGCATGGATATTTAGGTCTTAAGTAGTCCTTGGTAGCTGCGCATGGATACTTAGGCCTTAAGTAGTCCTTGGTAGCTGCCTATAATTAGTCATTATAGAAGTTATTTTGATGTTAAGGTTTCGTGACCGTTGTGCTTAATATCTTTATATTCTTAAAGGAATTTATAAATTTGGCGATTTTCACATAGAGGTTCTTCACTCGCTGTGTGCATACTATATAGATTAGGGGCCGTCCATTAATTACGTCAACAAAATAGGGGGAAAGGGGGTGTGTGAAAAATTTGACAATTGTTGACATGAAAAGGGGGGGGAGTCAAGAAAAGTTGACGTCAACAATGCTACTTTTTATAATAAATTTTATAAAAATAATACAAATTATAAACAAAATTCTACATTTATTGTGATTTTGCACTTTATACATAGTAGGCTAAACATGTAAAACGTGATTTCACGTTAATACAAATAGATCTATTTATTAATTATGGAATAAGCCAGGGGTCGGCAACCTTTTGTTTATAGTGTGCCAAACTGGGATTTCTAAATCATTCAGCGTGCCAATAGAGTGAAAGTCAAACTGCTCAACTCTATTATTTTTTATAAGACAATTTATTTAGTGCCGTAGCAAGACCAAGACCAAAAGAAAAGGAGCGTTATAGAGAAAATTATTAAAGCGTTTTATATTTAATAACAAATAAGCCTGTTTATTATTAGCATCTTTTCTTGTCATCCATTCATAGCTAATACACAATTTCATTTATCAGCTAACACATTAATGGTTAACGTATCAACATTTTAATTTAGTCAATTTATAAATCCAATAGCTATGCATTCTTAATAGTAGTGAGCATAACTGAGAATTCAGCTTATTGTCTATTTAGCGGTGATATATATTTTTATTACCCCCTTTATTTTAAGTTGCATTTTCTGTCTGCAATCGTCAATCGTCAATGCATGGTGCAAAAATTGGCTTCGATTTTTCGACCACTTACCGTGGTCCGATCGAGCTGAAATTTGGACAGCAGATTTGTGGCGCCTAACAATACATCATATCAAATTTTCAAAACGACTTAATAATACTACACTTATGACAATATTCATTTCTTAAAAGGAAAGTATAAGAAATATTTTGATTTCGCGTTAAAAATGCCTGTGTAACTTTTTATAGTTTTTCGGCGCAAAGCTAGAAAAAAAAATTATGCGCTAAGATTATTTTTAGAACAATTCATACTGAGTAAGGAGATATTTTTGAGATTTGCAACACAGATATTTTTCTTTGGGGTTTCATTTCCAGTAGTCAATCAATTGTTTAATTACATGATGGTAAACTTAGTTTGCAAATAAAGGGAGTATAATGAAAACTTCGTTTTTATGGTTTTCTTGTTTAGATTTGCAACACAGATATTTTTTCTGTACGTTTCATTTGCAGTAGTCAATCAATTATTTAATTACATGATGGTAAACTTAGTTTGCAAATAAAGGGAGTATAATAAAAACTTCGTTTTTACGGTTTTCTTGTTTACTCCCTTTATTTTAAGTTGCAATGTCTGCAATCGTCCGTCAATCGTGGTGCAAAACTTTGCTTCGATTTTTCGACCACTTCCCGTGGTCCGATCGAGCTGAAATTTGGACAGCAGATTTGTGGCGCCTAACAATACATCATATCAAATTTTCAGTTAAAACGACTTAATAATACTACACTTATGACAATATTCATTTCTTAAAAGGAAAGTATAAGAAATATTTTGATTTCGCGTTAAAAATGCCGGTGTAACTTTTTATAGTTTTTCGGCGCAAAGCTAGAAAGAAAAAATTATGCGCTACGATTATTTTTACTCCCTTTATATTAAGTTGCAATGTCTGCAATCGTCAATCGTCAATGCATGGTGCAAAACTTTGCTTCGATTTTTCGACCACTTCCCGTGGTCCGATCGAGCTGAAATTTGGACAGCAGATTTGTGGCGCCTAACAATACATCATATCAAATTTTCAGTTAAAACAACTTAATAATACTACACTTATGACAATATTCATTTCTTAAAAGGAAAGTATAAGAAATATTTTGATTTCGCGTTAAAAATGCCTGTGAAACTTTTTATACTTTTTTTGGCGCAAAGCTAGAAAAAACAAATTATGCGCTACGATTATTTTTAGAACAATTCATACTGAGTATGGAGATATTTTTGAGATTTGCGACACAGGTATTTTTTCTGTACGTTTCATTTGCAGTAGTCAATCAATTATTTAATTACATGATGGTAAACTTAGTTTGCAAATAAAGGGAGTATAATAAAAACTTCGTTTTTACGGTTTTCTTGTTACTCCCTTTATATTAAGTTGCAATGTCTGCAATCGTCAATCGTCAATGCATGGTGCGAAAATTGGCTTCGATTTTTCGACCACTTACCGTGGTCCGATCGAGCTGAAATTTGGACAGCAGATTTGTGGCGCCTAACAATACATCATATCAAATTTTCAAAACGACTTAATAATACTACACTTATGACAATATTCATTTCTTAAAAGGAAAGTATAAGAAATATTTTGATTTCGCGTTAAAAATGCCTGTGTAACTTTTTATAGTTTTTCGGCGCAAAGCTAGAAAAAAAAATTATGCGCTAAGATTATTTTTAGAACAATTCATACTGAGTAAGGAGATATTTTTGAGATTTGCAACACAGATATTTTTCTTTGGGGTTTCATTTCCAGTAGTCAATCAATTGTTTAATTACATGATGGTAAACTTAGTTTGCAAATAAAGGGAGTATAATGAAAACTTCGTTTTTATGGTTTTCTTGTTTAGATTTGCAACACAGATATTTTTTCTGTACGTTTCATTTGCAGTAGTCAATCAATTATTTAATTACATGATGGTAAACTTAGTTTGCAAATAAAGGGAGTATAATAAAAACTTCGTTTTTACGGTTTTCTTGTTTACTCCCTTTATTTTAAGTTGCAATGTCTGCAATCGTCCGTCAATCGTGGTGCAAAACTTTGCTTCGATTTTTCGACCACTTCCCGTGGTCCGATCGAGCTGAAATTTGGACAGCAGATTTGTGGCGCCTAACAATACATCATATCAAATTTTCAGTTAAAACGACTTAATAATACTACACTTATGACAATATTCATTTCTTAAAAGGAAAGTATAAGAAATATTTTGATTTCGCGTTAAAAATGCCTGTGAAACTTTTTATACTTTTTTTGGCGCAAAGCTAGAAAAAACAAATTATGCGCTACGATTATTTTTAGAACAATTCATACAGAGTATGGAGATATTTTTGAGATTTGCGACACAGATATTTTTTCTGTACGTTTCATTTGCAGTAGTCAATCAATTATTTAATTACATGATGGTAAACTTAGTTTGCAAATAAAGGGAGTATAATAAAAACTTCGTTTTTACGGTTTTCTTGTTACTCCCTTTATATTAAGTTGCAATGTCTGCAATCGTCAATCGTCAATGCATGGTGCGAAAATTGGCTTCGATTTTTCGACCACTTCCCGTGGTCCGATCGAGCTGAAATTTGGACAGCAAATTTGTGGCGCCTAACAATACATCCTATCAAATTTTCAGTTAAAACAACTTAATAATACTACACTTATGACAATATTCATTTCTTAAAAGGAATGTATAAGAAATATTTTGATTTCGCGTTAAAAATGCCTGTGAAACTTTTTATACTTTTTCGGCGCAAAGCTAGAAAAAAAATATTATGCGCTAAGATTATTTTTACTCCCTTTATTTTAAGTTGCAATGTCTGCAATCGTCCGTCAATCGTGGTGCAAAAATTGGCTTCGATTTTTCGACCACTTCCCGTGGTCCGATCGAGCTGAAATTTGGACAGCAGATTTGTGGCGCCTAACAATACATCCTATCAAATTTTCAGTTAAAACGACTTAATAATACTACACTTATGACAATATTCATTTCTTAAAAGGAAAGTATAAGAAATATTTTGATTTCGCGTTAAAAATGCCTGTGAAACTTTTTATACTTTTTCGGCGCAAAGCTAGAAAAAAAAAATTATGCGCTACGATTATTTTTAGAACAATTCATACAGAGTAAGGAGATATTTTTGAGATTTGCGACACAGATATTTTTTTCTGTACGTTTCATTTGCAGTAGTCAATCAATTATTTAATTACATGATGGTAAACTTAGTTTGTAAATAAAGGGAGTATAATGAAAACTTCGTTTTTATGGTTTTCTTGTTATTACTCCCTTTATTTTAAGTTGCATTTTCTGTCTGTCTGCAATCGTCGTGCAAAACTTTGCTTCGATTTTTCGACCACTTCCCGTGGTCCAATCAAGCTGAAATTTGGACAGCAGATTTGTGGCGCCTAACAATACATCCTATCAAATTTTCAAAACGACTTAATAATACTACACTTATGACAATATTCATTTCTTAAAAGGAAAGTATAAGAAATATTTTGATTTCGCGTTAAAAATGCCGGTGTAACTTTTTATAGTTTTTCGGCGCAAAGCTAGAAAGAAAAAATTATGCGCTACGATTATTTTTACTCCCTTTATATTAAGTTGCAATGTCTGCAATCGTCAATCGTCAATGCATGGTGCAAAACTTTGCTTCGATTTTTCGACCACTTCCCGTGGTCCGATCGAGCTGAAATTTGGACAGCAGATTTGTGGCGCCTAACAATACATCATATCAAATTTTCAGTTAAAACAACTTAATAATACTACACTTATGACAATATTCATTTCTTAAAAGGAAAGTATAAGAAATATTTTGATTTCGCGTTAAAAATGCCTGTGAAACTTTTTATACTTTTTTTGGCGCAAAGCTAGAAAAAACAAATTATGCGCTACGATTATTTTTAGAACAATTCATACTGAGTATGGAGATATTTTTGAGATTTGCGACACAGGTATTTTTTCTGTACGTTTCATTTGCAGTAGTCAATCAATTATTTAATTACATGATGGTAAACTTAGTTTGCAAATAAAGGGAGTATAATAAAAACTTCGTTTTTACGGTTTTCTTGTTACTCCCTTTATATTAAGTTGCAATGTCTGCAATCGTCAATCGTCAATGCATGGTGCGAAAATTGGCTTCGATTTTTCGACCACTTACCGTGGTCCGATCGAGCTGAAATTTGGACAGCAGATTTGTGGCGCCTAACAATACATCATATCAAATTTTCAAAACGACTTAATAATACTACACTTATGACAATATTCATTTCTTAAAAGGAAAGTATAAGAAATATTTTGATTTCGCGTTAAAAATGCCTGTGTAACTTTTTATAGTTTTTCGGCGCAAAGCTAGAAAAAAAAATTATGCGCTAAGATTATTTTTAGAACAATTCATACTGAGTAAGGAGATATTTTTGAGATTTGCAACACAGATATTTTTCTTTGGGGTTTCATTTCCAGTAGTCAATCAATTGTTTAATTACATGATGGTAAACTTAGTTTGCAAATAAAGGGAGTATAATGAAAACTTCGTTTTTATGGTTTTCTTGTTTAGATTTGCAACACAGATATTTTTTCTGTACGTTTCATTTGCAGTAGTCAATCAATTATTTAATTACATGATGGTAAACTTAGTTTGCAAATAAAGGGAGTATAATAAAAACTTCGTTTTTACGGTTTTCTTGTTTACTCCCTTTATTTTAAGTTGCAATGTCTGCAATCGTCCGTCAATCGTGGTGCAAAACTTTGCTTCGATTTTTCGACCACTTCCCGTGGTCCGATCGAGCTGAAATTTGGACAGCAGATTTGTGGCGCCTAACAATACATCATATCAAATTTTTAGTTAAAACGACTTAATAATACTACACTTATGACAATATTCATTTCTTAAAAGGAAAGTATAAGAAATATTTTGATTTCGCGTTAAAAATGCCGGTGTAACTTTTTATAGTTTTTCGGCGCAAAGCTAGAAAGAAAAAATTATGCGCTACGATTATTTTTACTCCCTTTATATTAAGTTGCAATGTCTGCAATCGTCAATCGTCAATGCATGGTGCAAAACTTTGCTTCGATTTTTCGACCACTTTCCGTGGTCCGATCGAGCTGAAATTTGGACAGCAGATTTGTGGCGCCTAACAATACATCATATCAAATTTTTAGTTAAAACAACTTAATAATACTTTACTTATGACAATATTCATTTCTTAAAAGGAAAGTATAAGAAATATTTTGATTTCGCGTTAAAAATGCCTGTGAAACTTTTTATACTTTTTTTGGCGCAAAGCTAGAAAAAACAAATTATGCGCTACGATTATTTTTAGAACAATTCATACTGAGTATGGAGATATTTTTGAGATTTGCGACACAGATATTTTTTCTGTACGTTTCATTTGCAGTAGTCAATCAATTATTTAATTACATGATGGTAAACTTAGTTTGCAAATAAAGGGAGTATAATAAAAACTTCGTTTTTACGGTTTTCTTGTTACTCCCTTTATATTAAGTTGCAATGTCTGCAATCGTCAATCGTCAATGCATGGTGCGAAAATTGGCTTCGATTTTTCGACCACTTCCCGTGGTCCGATCGAGCTGAAATTTGGACAGCAAATTTGTGGCGCCTAACAATACATCCTATCAAATTTTCAGTTAAAACAACTTAATAATACTACACTTATGACAATATTCATTTCTTAAAAGGAATGTATAAGAAATATTTTGATTTCGCGTTAAAAATGCCTGTGAAACTTTTTATACTTTTTTTGGCGCAAAGCTAGAAAAAACAAATTATGCGCTACGATTATTTTTAGAACAATTCATACTGAGTATGGAGATATTTTTGAGATTTGCGACACAGGTATTTTTTCTGTACGTTTCATTTGCAGTAGTCAATCAATTATTTAATTACATGATGGTAAACTTAGTTTGCAAATAAAGGGAGTATAATAAAAACTTCGTTTTTACGGTTTTCTTGTTACTCCCTTTATATTAAGTTGCAATGTCTGCAATCGTCAATCGTCAATGCATGGTGCGAAAATTGGCTTCGATTTTTCGACCACTTACCGTGGTCCGATCGAGCTGAAATTTGGACAGCAGATTTGTGGCGCCTAACAATACATCATATCAAATTTTCAAAACGACTTAATAATACTACACTTATGACAATATTCATTTCTTAAAAGGAAAGTATAAGAAATATTTTGATTTCGCGTTAAAAATGCCTGTGTAACTTTTTATAGTTTTTCGGCGCAAAGCTAGAAAAAAAAATTATGCGCTAAGATTATTTTTAGAACAATTCATACTGAGTAAGGAGATATTTTTGAGATTTGCAACACAGATATTTTTCTTTGGGGTTTCATTTCCAGTAGTCAATCAATTGTTTAATTACATGATGGTAAACTTAGTTTGCAAATAAAGGGAGTATAATGAAAACTTCGTTTTTATGGTTTTCTTGTTTAGATTTGCAACACAGATATTTTTTCTGTACGTTTCATTTGCAGTAGTCAATCAATTATTTAATTACATGATGGTAAACTTAGTTTGCAAATAAAGGGAGTATAATAAAAACTTCGTTTTTACGGTTTTCTTGTTTACTCCCTTTATTTTAAGTTGCAATGTCTGCAATCGTCCGTCAATCGTGGTGCAAAACTTTGCTTCGATTTTTCGACCACTTCCCGTGGTCCGATCGAGCTGAAATTTGGACAGCAGATTTGTGGCGCCTAACAATACATCATATCAAATTTTCAGTTAAAACGACTTAATAATACTACACTTATGACAATATTCATTTCTTAAAAGGAAAGTATAAGAAATATTTTGATTTCGCGTTAAAAATGCCGGTGTAACTTTTTATAGTTTTTCGGCGCAAAGCTAGAAAGAAAAAATTATGCGCTACGATTATTTTTACTCCCTTTATATTAAGTTGCAATGTCTGCAATCGTCAATCGTCAATGCATGGTGCAAAACTTTGCTTCGATTTTTCGACCACTTCCCGTGGTCCGATCGAGCTGAAATTTGGACAGCAGATTTGTGGCGCCTAACAATACATCATATCAAATTTTCAGTTAAAACAACTTAATAATACTTTACTTATGACAATATTCATTTCTTAAAAGGAAAGTATAAGAAATATTTTGATTTCGCGTTAAAAATGCCTGTGAAACTTTTTATACTTTTTTTGGCGCAAAGCTAGAAAAAACAAATTATGCGCTACGATTATTTTTAGAACAATTCATACTGAGTATGGAGATATTTTTGAGATTTGCGACACAGATATTTTTTCTGTACGTTTCATTTGCAGTAGTCAATCAATTATTTAATTACATGATGGTAAACTTAGTTTGCAAATAAAGGGAGTATAATAAAAACTTCGTTTTTACGGTTTTCTTGTTACTCCCTTTATATTAAGTTGCAATGTCTGCAATCGTCAATCGTCAATGCATGGTGCGAAAATTGGCTTCGATTTTTCGACCACTTCCCGTGGTCCGATCGAGCTGAAATTTGGTCAGCAAATTTGTGGCGCCTAACAATACATCCTATCAAATTTTCAGTTAAAACAACTTAATAATACTACACTTATGACAATATTCATTTCTTAAAAGGAATGTATAAGAAATATTTTGATTTCGCGTTAAAAATGCCTGTGAAACTTTTTATACTTTTTCGGCGCAAAGCTAGAAAAAAAATATTATGCGCTAAGATTATTTTTACTCCCTTTATTTTAAGTTGCAATGTCTGCAATCGTCCGTCAATCGTGGTGCAAAAATTGGCTTCGATTTTTCGACCACTTCCCGTGGTCCGATCGAGCTGAAATTTGGACAGCAAATTTGTGGCGCCTAACAATACATCCTATCAAATTTTCAGTTAAAACGACTTAATAATACTACACTTATGACAATATTCATTTCTTAAAAGGAAAGTATAAGAAATATTTTGATTTCGCGTTAAAAATGCCTGTGAAACTTTTTATACTTTTTCGGCGCAAAGCTAGAAAAAAAAAATTATGCGCTACGATTATTTTTAGAACAATTCATACAGAGTAAGGAGATATTTTTGAGATTTGCGACACAGATATTTTTTTCTGTACGTTTCATTTGCAGTAGTCAATCAATTATTTAATTACATGATGGTAAACTTAGATTGTAAATAAAGGGAGTATAATGAAAACTTCGTTTTTATGGTTTTCTTGTTATTACTCCCTTTATTTTAAGTTGCATTTTCTGTCTGTCTGCAATCGTCGTGCAAAACTTTGCTTCGATTTTTCGACCACTTCCCGTGGTCCAATCAAGCTGAAATTTGGACAGCAGATTTGTGGCGCCTAACAATACATCCTATCAAATTTTCAAAACGACTTAATAATACTACACTTATGACAATATTCATTTCTTAAAAGGAAAGTATAAGAAATATTTTGATTTCGCGTTAAAAATGCCGGTGTAACTTTTTATAGTTTTTCGGCGCAAAGCTAGAAAGAAAAAATTATGCGCTACGATTATTTTTACTCCCTTTATATTAAGTTGCAATGTCTGCAATCGTCAATCGTCAATGCATGGTGCAAAACTTTGCTTCGATTTTTCGACCACTTCCCGTGGTCCGATCGAGCTGAAATTTGGACAGCAGATTTGTGGCGCCTAACAATACATCATATCAAATTTTCAGTTAAAACAACTTAATAATACTTTACTTATGACAATATTCATTTCTTAAAAGGAAAGTATAAGAAATATTTTGATTTCGCGTTAAAAATGCCTGTGAAACTTTTTATACTTTTTTTGGCGCAAAGCTAGAAAAAAAAAATTATGCGCTACGATTATTTTTAGAACAATTCATACTGAGTATGGAGATATTTTTGAGATTTGCGACACAGATATTTTTTCTGTACGTTTCATTTGCAGTAGTCAATCAATTATTTAATTACATGATGGTAAACTTAGTTTGCAAATAAAGGGAGTATAATAAAAACTTCGTTTTTACGGTTTTCTTGTTACTCCCTTTATATTAAGTTGCAATGTCTGCAATCGTCAATCGTCAATGCATGGTGCGAAAATTGGCTTCGATTTTTCGACCACTTCCCGTGGTCCGATCGAGCTGAAATTTGGACAGCAAATTTGTGGCGCCTAACAATACATCCTATCAAATTTTCAGTTAAAACAACTTAATAATACTACACTTATGACAATATTCATTTCTTAAAAGGAATGTATAAGAAATATTTTGATTTCGCGTTAAAAATGCCTGTGAAACTTTTTATACTTTTTCGGCGCAAAGCTAGAAAAAAAATATTATGCGCTAAGATTATTTTTACTCCCTTTATTTTAAGTTGCAATGTCTGCAATCGTCCGTCAATCGTGGTGCAAAAATTGGCTTCGATTTTTCGACCACTTCCCGTGGTCCGATCGAGCTGAAATTTGGACAGCAGATTTGTGGCGCCTAACAATACATCCTATCAAATTTTCAGTTAAAACGACTTAATAATACTACACTTATGACAATATTCATTTCTTAAAAGGAAAGTATAAGAAATATTTTGATTTCGCGTTAAAAATGCCTGTGAAACTTTTTATACTTTTTCGGCGCAAAGCTAGAAAAAAAAAATTATGCGCTACGATTATTTTTAGAACAATTCATACAGAGTAAGGAGATATTTTTGAGATTTGCGACACAGATATTTTTTTCTGTACGTTTCATTTGCAGTAGTCAATCAATTATTTAATTACATGATGGTAAACTTAGTTTGTAAATAAAGGGAGTATAATGAAAACTTCGTTTTTATGGTTTTCTTGTTATTACTCCCTTTATTTTAAGTTGCATTTTCTGTCTGTCTGCAATCGTCGTGCAAAACTTTGCTTCGATTTTTCGACCACTTCCCGTGGTCCAATCAAGCTGAAATTTGGACAGCAGATTTGTGGCGCCTAACAATACATCCTATCAAATTTTCAAAACGACTTAATAATACTACACTTATGACAATATTCATTTCTTAAAAGGAAAGTATAAGAAATATTTTGATTTCGCGTTAAAAATGCCGGTGTAACTTTTTATAGTTTTTCGGCGCAAAGCTAGAAAGAAAAAATTATGCGCTACGATTATTTTTACTCCCTTTATATTAAGTTGCAATGTCTGCAATCGTCAATCGTCAATGCATGGTGCAAAACTTTGCTTCGATTTTTCGACCACTTCCCGTGGTCCGATCGAGCTGAAATTTGGACAGCAGATTTGTGGCGCCTAACAATACATCATATCAAATTTTCAGTTAAAACAACTTAATAATACTTTACTTATGACAATATTCATTTCTTAAAAGGAAAGTATAAGAAATATTTTGATTTCGCGTTAAAAATGCCTGTGAAACTTTTTATACTTTTTTTGGCGCAAAGCTAGAAAAAAAAAATTATGCGCTACGATTATTTTTAGAACAATTCATACTGAGTATGGAGATATTTTTGAGATTTGCGACACAGATATTTTTTCTGTACGTTTCATTTGCAGTAGTCAATCAATTATTTAATTACATGATGGTAAACTTAGTTTGCAAATAAAGGGAGTATAATAAAAACTTCGTTTTTACGGTTTTCTTGTTACTCCCTTTATATTAAGTTGCAATGTCTGCAATCGTCAATCGTCAATGCATGGTGCGAAAATTGGCTTCGATTTTTCGACCACTTCCCGTGGTCCGATCGAGCTGAAATTTGGACAGCAAATTTGTGGCGCCTAACAATACATCCTATCAAATTTTCAGTTAAAACAACTTAATAATACTACACTTATGACAATATTCATTTCTTAAAAGGAATGTATAAGAAATATTTTGATTTCGCGTTAAAAATGCCTGTGAAACTTTTTATACTTTTTCGGCGCAAAGCTAGAAAAAAAATATTATGCGCTAAGATTATTTTTACTCCCTTTATTTTAAGTTGCAATGTCTGCAATCGTCCGTCAATCGTGGTGCAAAAATTGGCTTCGATTTTTCGACCACTTCCCGTGGTCCGATCGAGCTGAAATTTGGACAGCAGATTTGTGGCGCCTAACAATACATCCTATCAAATTTTCAGTTAAAACGACTTAATAATACTACACTTATGACAATATTCATTTCTTAAAAGGAAAGTATAAGAAATATTTTGATTTCGCGTTAAAAATGCCTGTGAAACTTTTTATACTTTTTCGGCGCAAAGCTAGAAAAAAAAAATTATGCGCTACGATTATTTTTAGAACAATTCATACAGAGTAAGGAGATATTTTTGAGATTTGCGACACAGATATTTTTTTCTGTACGTTTCATTTGCAGTAGTCAATCAATTATTTAATTACATGATGGTAAACTTAGTTTGTAAATAAAGGGAGTATAATGAAAACTTCGTTTTTATGGTTTTCTTGTTATTACTCCCTTTATTTTAAGTTGCATTTTCTGTCTGTCTGCAATCGTCGTGCAAAACTTTGCTTCGATTTTTCGACCACTTCCCGTGGTCCAATCAAGCTGAAATTTGGACAGCAGATTTGTGGCGCCTAACAATACATCCTATCAAATTTTCAAAACGACTTAATAATACTACACTTATGACAATATTCATTTCTTAAAAGGAAAGTATAAGAAATATTTTGATTTCGCGTTAAAAATGCCTGTGCAACTTTTTATACTTTTTCGGCGCAAAGAAAAAAAAATTATGCGCTAAGATTATTTTTAGAACAATTCATACAGAGTAAGGAGATATTTTTGAGATTTGCGACACGGGTATTTTTTAATTACATGATGGTAAACTTAGTTTGCAAATAAAGGGAGAATGATAAAAACTGTGTTTTTATGGTTTTCTTGTTAATATGCATCTAAAAACTACTGTAAAGCAGAATAGATACGTAGTGATAATACAACCTGGGTAGTTAATGTAATGTTTAGAACCGTACATATATATAATATAAATTCTTTAGTCATAGTTATATAATTTTCTTTCAACTATCTTTTATAGTTTGATAATTTTAAAGTTATAAATTGTAAGCCATTTAAAAAGGAACAAAAAAAAAAAAAGAAACATTAGAATTAAATATTAAAGCCAAAAAAAAAACGGTTAATTATCTCCCTTTAATTAAATTCTCCAAAATTTGATGCTAGTGATGCCAAACGAGTTTTACAAAATAATATAACTAGTGTTGCATTTATATTATTATTTCTGTATACAAATTCAGCATTATGCTATTTTTTCATTGTGTAATTAGATGTATAGTATTAATTTACATTGTAATTGTAAATAAACATTTTCTGCATTATCAAAGTCAAGGGTTTTCCTTGAATTTTCTTCGCTAATTGTTCAATGTCAGGTACATATTTAGTCACAGCTGAATGGTCAAGTTGACTCCTACCGTTTAAGTGGCTTATTGGTATGCTTAAAACAGCTTTCATTGAGATAAAATATGTTCACTAGTGTAAATTAAACCAAAAGCTGAAAGTATAGTGAATGCCTTGCAGTTGACAATAGCAAAGGACCTTCCTAAGTAGCTATTCCTTTCAGATTTCCCCGCTAATCGTCACATTTCGGTGCCCATTTTTCGGAAGTTTAAAATGAAATAAAAAGCCAAATTCCCTCCACTATAAAAAAAGATCCAGATCTAAGTATTTTTTTTAGTAAGATCAAGCCAATAATGCTTAATGTGGTTTGGAAACATGAGTCCATGAATTTGAAAATCTTGCCTTTGTTTAGAAAACTCCGCATTGTGTGGTTCAATGTACTTCTGAAAAAGCTCATCTATTTTAATTTGCCTTAAATTAGGGAAAGAGTTATAGTTTTGAAATTGATTTCACTGCAAGATATGTCCAGTTTCAATGCAAATCCATTTCAGCTGTGGTCCAACACTTCAAATGCTTTTCGTCCCCGTGGTCCAACAGTTCAAGTGCTTTTCGACCCCGTCCTTGTGAATGCAAGCTCAACTCAATGAAATGTGTCGCCATGTCATTCAGAAACAGCTTCAACAGTCAGTTCTCCTCATTCAATATAGGATTTTTTAAAATCAAGATACACATTAACTGCCTCCAGACTAGAAACACATCTATCCAAGACGTTGCCTAGAAGTATACCCTTCTAAAAGAGACTTAAGAAACTATAAAAATTACTATCTTAACAATAGATTCAATCACAAATCGCAAGTCCAATGATGAGATTTTTGCACACAAACAGTCGACGTCCAGTGTGATTCCCATGTAGTTCGCCACGCAGCACCAATTAATTATGCTCTCGCGTGCCACTGAAAATCGTTCTGCGTGCCAAGTCTGGCACGCGTGCTTAGGTTGTCTTTTTGTGTTTGTTTTTTAGCATATTAATTTTAGATCTCGAGAACAAGAACGTTCAGTACATCAAAGTAAGCGATAGGCCTACTAGGGCTTGGCAATAAAAAGTAAAAACAACAATAGGCCTATAGGCCCTCTCCGAGACTGTAAATAATGTTTGCAAGGCATTTAATGAAGTGTATTGTGCGAATCCATCATGCTTATATTATTTTAAAATATTTCTTTAAAAAAATTTATTCATGGCCCACCGCATAAAGGCCGAAATAATTAGCATACTTTCCCGTTTAACATCCATAGTTCTGATACATAACTAATATATTTTTGCTAAGTACATTATAATAGGCAGGCCTAAAACGTTAAAATTAGGTCAGCTACATATTATAGATAGGCCTATAGACTTTGTTCAATGCAAAAAGTGCCAGGTCGGAGAGGTAGGGAGACAGTGCAGGCAACTGTGTAGGCCTATAAAGTGAGGAGAATGGGGGGGGGGGGGGTGAAGTCAATAATGCAAGACAGAATAAGCGCTATTAAGTGACCATGGCAATTATAATAATTATTATTATTAGTCAAAGTACGGTGAAAAAAAAAAGGTTGAACTGGTTCACAACTTCCATTAAACTATTGAACAACTAACATTGCACTAAATTAAATTATCAATCATGAAACTTAAAATTAGATTCATTTTTCAATGAAAACAATAAATAGTAAGCAAAAAAAATATGTAGATCTATATCAAGACCTGCGAGCTAGACCCTCTGCCAGGCTTTCTGTTCACCCAGTGCTTGGACAAGCTCCTGCCGTACATCACCGATACCATTAACACCTCCCTCTCCACAGGCATCGTTCCTAACTGTTTTAAATCCGCCATCGTCCGCCCACTCTTGAAGAAATCCGGACTTGATGTGAATGAATGCCGGAACTACCGTCCAGTATCAAACCTCCCCTACCTCTCCAAGCTCCTGGAGCGCATCATCCTTGAGCAATTGAACGTCCACCTGTCCCTGAACTCGCTTATGACGGTGTTCCAGTCGGCATATCGCCCCAATCACAGCACTGAGACAGCGCTACTGCAGATCACCACCGACCTCCTGAACGCCGCAGACAGAGGTCTCGTCTCCGCCCTTGTGTTATTGGACTTGTCCGCGGCCTTTGACACGATCGACCACCACCTACTCATCGATCGCCCCAGCTTCACGTTCGGCATTCATGATATAGCCCTCTCCTGGTTCAAGAGCTACCTCGACGGTCGCTCCCAGACCGTCACTACTAAATCTTTGTCCTCCCAGCCCGTCACCGTCCGCTATGGTGTACCACAGGGGTCCGTCCTCGGCCCAGTCCTCTTCACTTTGTACACCCAACCCCTTTCCTTCGTCATCGAGCGACACAACCTTAATTATCACTTTTTCGCTGATGACACCCAGCTCCTAAACAGCGCCAAGCCTGAGAACATCGACGAGCTCCTTGCTTCTATCTCCTGAAGCTCAACAGCGATAAGACCGAAGCCCTACTCGTAGGAACGAGACAGAAGCTTGCTTCCCTCAGCGTGACTGACCTCCAGTTGGGTGACGCTACTGTGCCCTTCTCCTCAACGGTTAAGAGCCTCGGCATGTTTCTGGACTCCACTCTGTCCATGCAACCCCACATCTCCTTCCTGATCAAAACCTGCTTTTTTCACCTGCGACGTATTGCCACTATCCGTCGCTACCTCACTCCGGAAGCTTGTACCAAGCTCGTCATCACTCTCCTCTTCTCTCGTTTGGACTACTGTAACTCTCTTCTGGCCGGCCTTCCTGCCGCTTCCATTCAAGGACTCCAACGCGTCCAAAACTGCGCTGCCAGACTAGACCTAAAGAAGAAGAAGTCCGACCACATTTCACCTCTGCTCTACTCTCTGCACTGGCTCCCTATTCAAAATAGGATTTTATATAAACTCGCATCTCTATGCTATAAATGCCTCAATGACTCTGCCCCGGATTATCTAATTTCCTGTCTGGAAATGTATACAAAATCACGCCCACTTCGATCGGCTGCTCACAAACTCAATTTGACGATCCCGCGGACGAAACTCGTGACAGCTGGTCAGCGGGCCTTCACCTACTCCGGCCCCTCCGCATGGAACACCCTGCCACTCCAGCTGCGACAAAGCTCGAACTTTAACATTTTCAAAACCGGACTCAATTAAGACTCACCTGTTTATTATTGACTCCTAGCCCACTTACATTTTTAAACATTTGTCTGTTATTGTTATCATCGTTAATTGTAATTGTAATTGTAAATGTTATTGTTAAGCGCATAGAACTGATTGCGGGATAGGGCCTATGCGCTATATAAGCTTCATTATTATTATTATTATTATATAGTGTTAAAATCCTTAGATTTTTTTTTTAATTATGCCATGAGAGTTGGGTATAATAGTCATTTCGTTAAAGAAGTTTAGAAATGCACCCTATTCAAATTAATTATAGACCTTTCAATCCCAATTCTATTTTAAACATAAAATCCAGCATATCTAGGCCTATTTACAATTTTGCTAAATATTAGTCCTATGGGGGGG
Source organism: Anisus vortex (assembly GCA_949126835.1). NCBI lineage: Eukaryota > Metazoa > Mollusca > Gastropoda > Planorbidae > Anisus > Anisus vortex. Next base: position 11,965,421 of record OX421504.1, on the reverse strand, counting down.
GGGGGGGGGTAACGAATTGTTGACATAATTTATAGAGGAGTCTCTGAAAGTTTGACAATTGTTGACAAAGGGCAGGGGGGGGGGGTAAAATTGCCTAGAAATTGTTGACGTAATTAATGGACGTCATCTCATATAGCATAGCCTAGGCCCTATATATAGGTGTAGCCACGGAGCAGAAAGCTGCGGCCCCACGGGGGACGGAAGGGGCGGGGCAAGGTTACATTGACACGTGCATGCCTCTCCTATAAAAAAAACAACATACACATAGATATTAAAAACATATATAGATAAAATATTTTAGCTAGTTTTATGTGGTAAATTAAGTGTGTACTATATTTCCCAACATGCGCCATTTATGCTACCTCACCACCAACCTACCTTGTAGGCCTATTATATCCCCCTCGATCCACCCAACGTGCAGTCGTGGGTACGCCATTGAATAAGCTTAATATTATACTTCTTACATTTATTCTTCAAAAGACATGAGCATTTAACATTTTTAGATATTTAATAGCATTTTTGCGTTTCTACTAGAGCTATTGATTCGAACAGGGCCCTCGAGAGAAAAAAAAAGACGCCGGTACGAGATCTTTTCTGGGCCCCCCTCCCCCACCCCCACCACACACACTTTTTTTCTAACACCAGTCATATCTAGATTATTTATTTGTGTTTCATACGTTTGAAAAATGAGATATCTTAATTTTAAAAAGGTCGGTGGACCATTATGTGCAACTGTCATTTAAGTGTTACCATTTACCATTAGAGTGTAATAATTTCTATCACAGCCTTACAGGCCTGTTACAAAAATATTTTAATCAAATACATAATCTAGTTCTTAGTTTAAATTATTGTAATTGTTCTTCCGCTTCATTGTTGATCTTGAAAAAAAATATTACAAAGATGTGTAAAATGGGAAAAAGTGACTCTCACTTATGATTGATGATTAATTTAGTTGAAATGAACTCCTAGATAGCATTCCTTATGCGCCTATGCCCATTACTTTTTTTCATGTTCAGGAACCCTGTTACTTAATTTCCGCCACTTAGCACGACTTAATGATTTAACTATTGGTGTTACTATTGTCATTTGTAAATATTCTCCAGTAATGTAACGTAGCATATGTTGTGTAGTCAAATGTAAGGTGGGATCTGCTTTGGCATTAGGCCTACAGTTGACACATACATTTCATTTTTTTGTACAGACTCTTCCCAAAATACATTTTGTTAAATGACAAAAAAAAAGTGTTTTAAATTGTCAAAACAAATATTATGTCATTATGATAGGGCCTACCTTTAACCTCCCCTCTTGGCTACTGCACAGGAAGTCATTAAAGTGTAAAAGGATCGACTAACTAGCTTTGACTGCCGTACAAGTACACGTTCAAAGAATACCAAAATTAAGCGCCACGTGAGATTGTAGGAGGTTTTGGGGCATTACCTCTTAGCTTAACAGCAACAATTAAAAACTACTTTCGTAATTGCCAATTTAATTTTACATTTAAATATTTTTGGGCCCCCTAAACTCTTATGGGCCCCCTCTAGTGGGGCCTGGATTCGAAGTAGCCCGTAATGATATCCCTTCCACACAACTTATTGACCCACTTCCTGTCATCCCATTGTTCTGAGACTTGCCACATAGACGTAAAACTGTAAAACCAATATAATAATATGTCAACACATTCTTTCAAACCCCGTCCCCACCCCCTTCAAGTAATGTGGCTTTTAAATTATAGCCTACGGTATGGTGCATACTTATAACTTATTGAATACAATTGTCTGACATAAAATAACTTCTGTCCTATTTTGGGAGGCTGAAAAGAGCTATAAATCTTCGGCATTCTACTTTTGCAAAACAAAATAAATATAATAATATATGCCCATTGATGTATGCCTCTTTAGCCAGCCTAGATCTCACTAGATTCTAGATGCATATTAAACGAAAAACTTAGATCTAGTTTTCGGGGAGGATGTTTGATTTAACTATCCAATAACCGTCAATAATGTGTATGCTTAGTTTTACAGAATGTCACTTGATTTTTTTTTGCATGTTTTGTTTCGTTGCTAAGTTATATTATGGTAATTGTTTCATATTCAGTGACAATCAAGATTTTTAGAGATCAACCAAAATAAACATGGCTACACGAAAGAAGCTCCCTAATTTGAAAATATGTGTAGATAATACAGACTCTACAGACGAATCAGAAGTCGAAATTCAGGGTTCCGAATCTTCGAGCTCAGATGATGAACATATTAGTAATGTAGGCGGCAATCGAAAGAAAAACACTTCAGGCGCTGGTGGAGGGGAAGATGAAGATGTGTTATCGATAGAGCAGGACAGGCCAACTGAAAGACGTTTTCTGTCAAGATCTCTTCTCAAGAATAAAAAACTGCCAACTTATGGAGTATGAGCATTTATATATACTTATATAAAATTATATGGCCTTACATCACATTTCCAGAAACGGTGAAAAGAGAGTAGGCCTACAATGTTTTTAATTGTCAGAAAAGTTCTGAAAAGTTATCCTCCATTGCTTTTGTCAACAACCATTTGCTGTTGCTTTGAAAACCAGCTTTGGCTTTGCTCAGCACTGTCAGCAGGCTGAGCTGGTCCTCAGTCCTAAATCTAAGTCACCACTTTATAAATAATTGAGACAAGTAGACCGGGTTCCCCTAATCCCCATATCACTCTGTGTACATTCTAACTTTAATTTTAATGTAGTAGTAGAGGGATTTTGATACTATTAAAATAATTATTATAAGCCGCAGGCCTAAATTGACATAAATTGTAAATATAATGACAATTCAACAAATCCTAGGCTCTATAATAATACTATATTTACTGTGTAGTGTAGCAATATTAATAGAATGGGGCATCCCCTGATGTTTTTGTACGTAAATTTGAGTAAAAATTCTGGTCAAATTAAACTATATACTAGGCCTATATAATTTTGATATATACCTCATTTTTTTTTAAATTACAAGAGCTGCCCAAACAGTTGATTTTGTTACATGGCTCTAATTTTAATGAGGGAAAATGGCAATGCACTTGTGTAGGAGTCAGATAAAATGTGCTAGAGATTAATGGGTCGGTTGCCATGTCTTCTGTCTAGATCTTAAATAAAAAGCAAAGTATAAGAGTAAGAGAAAACAAGTCACATATTGTAATGTTTTCTACAAATATTTTAAAAATTTGAGAAAGTATATAGTGGGGGGTGGGGCACGGTGGCTGAGCGGCAGTGCGTTCGGCTGGCGTACCCAGAGTCCTGGGTTTGAACCGTAATGCAGGCTAGGATTTTTTTCCCGGGTCAGAAGGGTGTCCCTGGGTTTACCCAGCTCTGACAGGTACCTGGCCTTAGTTGGAGTAAAGTAAAGCGGATGTGCATAGTTCTGGCCACACAATCACCTAGTATGCCTTGGCCACAGAAGCTGGTGAACGCTGCTTCACCGGCCCTATGGATCAATTTGGTCCGACAGATACTTACATAGTGAGGGAATATATACTAAGGATTTGCATTGTAGGGAGTACTATGTGCCAGTTCATCAGAAAACATAAACATCAAGTGTCTAGATTATTAAGAAAAAGCATTAGAAGAAAAGGCATTTGTTAATGTCAGTTCTGATTGGTGGGCTGTTACGGGTAATAATTTAAACAGAATTTTCAAATTAGTGAAATTATAAAAAATAATAATTAGCCTAAAAAGAACTGTAAAATTCCGACCGAATTAAGAGACATTATTATTATTAGACAAAAACAGGTAGGCCTAATAAGAAAATATTACTAAAAGGTCAATAATTAAAAGGTCAATAATAGCAATAATTTTAAAATCTATAAAAATTATGGAGTATAAAACAAAAGACAAGATTTGATGTATTAATTATTTCTGCCATCATTCAAAACATATCATATTGAAGCCATTTCCTGTCAGCCATTTCCTGTCAGAATGAAATTAATATTTTTTTCCTTCAGCCAAAAATTTATGAAAATAAAGCAGGAAACTTTGTGACAGGATTGGACATAACCTCCAAAGTAAGTCAACATTTTTCAATAAAGCTGTAATTTATAACAACTTCTAAAATATATTAACAACACCATGGCTTTTCCAGCCTATGACACTAAAAGGTGATGGTAATTTGATTTGCAATTTCAAAGGACAAAAAAAACTGATAATCACTGCTAATCAGTTTAAAATTGGATTTCTACAAATGATAGTGTTTTTTTTTGATGAAAAAAAAGCAGAACTACATAAACAAATCAATTTTTTTTTAAATCTATCATTAATAACATTTATTGAAGAGAGGCTTGTCTTTATATTTAAAATGAGAGAAAATTTCAAGTATTAAAAATATATAAATGTAACAATTTGATTTAAATATCTCTGTTCTGGTTAAAACTCTATGTAGTCTGAGGCTGTTTAGCATTCCAAGATTTTGCTATTACTGACTTTAAAAGAGTTTAAAGTGTTCTTTTTTTGTTTGTTTGTCATTCCAGGAAGCTGCAGAGAAGAGAGAAAAGAGAGGGAAAAAGTTCGGCACTTTGAGTAACCCCAAACAGCCAATCACAGATGTTGATATTAAAAACCTTTACAGGAGGTAGTTTAAATAGTTTTGGAATTCAACAAAATAAACTTTTAAAATTAGCAGTTTACTTTATAATTAGATTTAACCTGCAATCAAAACCGTATACAATTGAAAGTTTTTTGTAAACGTAGGAATTAGATGATTACAGGTTATCTTCTTTACCACACAGCCTTGGTATGAATATTGAAAAGTTGGATGAGGATCCACGTGGATGGAGGATGGAGGCCATTCTGTTGAGAGGGACGGAAAACATGAGCAGCAAAGATGTGCTGGGTTATTTCTCTGAGTACGCCCCCAAGAACATTGAATGGATTGATGATTTCTCATGTAGGTGTTTTTATTCTCCTCTTAGTTATACATTTTTGATTCATTGTAAGACATGATCACCATCAAGTTTTTCTTTTTGCTGAAACTTATAAAATAATGTTTCTTTATTGAAACTGTTGTTATACTCTATTTTTTAATTTTTTTATCCATTGATATTGTGATGGTCCAGTTTTTTATTTATATAATAAGATGAGGAGACTAGAGTGATATTCAGGATGTAGTTTTAAAAGTTGAGGCTGAATGTTGAAACATGAACAATTAAAAAAACAAACCACTCAAGCTATTAATACAGGGTTCGTACGGTGTCTGGAAAGTCTGAAAATTAATATTAATAATAGACCCTTCCCAAGACTGACTGTTTCATTTAACCCTTCCTGTACCGACCTACTTTCCTGTTATGCATTCCTTCAGTACCGGCCATTATTTTACTAATTAATCCCTACGCCCCATACTTTATTTCTGAATGGCTGAAACATCTATAGGGTTTGGAAATTATTTTTGTACTTTTTTGTTGGTAAAAGTTATACCATGTAGAGAGTAAATTGCTTAAAACATAACTAACCTTATTATAATAATCAAATTCTTAAAATAATTGGATTTATTCATAATATTAATTCATTAGAAAACGTTTCACCAAAACATAGATCCATTGTAGCGGAAGGTAAATAACTATCGGCCATTAGAACCACACTTTCAATTTTTTAAAAACAACTCAGTAATTGGTCAGTTTTCGTACTTTAAAAAGCGAAATAAAATTAAACTATTCAGCTATTGAATAAACATTCTGCCCGAGACTATGGTGAAAGGTCAAATCCTTTATTTTGTGCTTTAAATAGACACCCTTCCTTGAGGAATATATACGTGCCAGGGACTCTGGAGATTTTGTATTTTGATGACTATATAAGTGCTCGGGGCAGAGGAAAAGAATTCGGTTGATGGAATAATACGTGCCCGGGACTGTGAGGGTTAACATCCATTAAACTGGGAAATATAAAAATAAAAATATGCAATACTTGGAAGTAGGGCAAGTACACAAACAAAATAAAAGGGTTTGTTCCTGGGTCTGGAGAGTATTCCTGAGTCTCTCTCTGGGTCAGATGTGCACCTGACATTAGTTAGGGAAAAGTAAAGGCGGCTGGTCATTGTGCTGGCCTACACATTCTCCTAGTATGCCGTGGCCACATAAACTTGTAAACGTTGCTACACAGGCCTTAATCAAAATGATCTGATGGGAATACTTTCACTTCTATTTGACCTGAATTAGTCAAATGACTGAAGCGTCTGCTTAAGCATGTATGCTTATATTATGCTCTAAATTCACTATTTTCACGCATGACAGTTTGCATGTTCCCCTCGTTTCACAGGTAATGTTGTCTGGCTGGATAAACTGACCCCAGCTAGGGCCTTACTGAAACTCAGCTCAAGCATGGGAGAAGTCAAGATTGCAGAGAAGATTGTGGACGAGCAAATGGCAGAGGACAATGGTTGGTCCAGTATCATAAAATTAGTTTTCTATTTCAGTAGCTGTCATTGTATATGTTTTTGTCTATTTCAGAAGGCTGAAGATCTGTCTAAAAGTTAAAAGAATTGTGTAAATTAAGACAAAAACATTTTTATAGTTTTTTAAAAATCCTTTTTTTTCTATGTTTATGCCTTGTTTATATTATTTTATAATCAATATATATATATATATATATATATATATAAATAATAATTCACGCCAGCTTTAAAAAAAAAGTTACACACACTCTCTTAACAAAACACATTGTAATAATTTGTATCTCCATCATTTTGACGGGCATAAACACTAGTATGTATATAAAACTCTGGTGCAATTTTTTATTTTAGCAAAAAAAAGGAATATTTCTAATCGATTATCGTTCATTGTTTTTTTTTCAGCTTTTGTAAACTTTTATTTTTATTGACACTTTTCAATTTTTGTTGCGCAGCTGATAAAGAAAAAACAGCGGAAGCAGAGCCGCAGGAAGTAAATGTAAAGAGCAGCGGAGAGGAATCCAAGCCTGAAGTAAAAGAAGGTATGGTAGTAGACTCGGCACCCATGTCACCGAAGCCGCAGGGTATCCAGCCCCACGGAGAGCCGGTCCTGCAAGTTCTAGAGGATGAGATGATGGAGCTAGACTACGATGACAATCTAGACCTGACCGCAGACGACCCCATCGACCAAGCCCTGTCCACCTGGTCCAGCTTCTCGCAGAATAAAAAGCTTCGATCTGAGCAGGCTGGCCTGAGAAAATCACTTGAGGAAAAGGAGGGTCTATCTGCAAAAGAAAAGTTGTCAAAGACGATTCCAGAGAAAGATCATGATTCCAGCGAGCAGGTGGACGTTACACTTGACAGGACAAAAACAGATTCCAAATTTTCTGATAAAAAAACTGTATCCAATCAAAAGTTGGTTGTCGACAGCAACAAGTCAGCTGATCGAGACAGAGACTCTAGTAAACCAGACAAGAAGCCGGCAGCCTCCAAGAAAGTGGACGGTGCTCCAGCAAAGGCAAACGCCGTCAAGGAGAAAGTGAAGATGGAGGTCGAAGAGGGCTCTGACTCGGACTCCAGCAGCTCCTCATCCTCATCTTCCTCCTCCTCATCTTCATCCTCATCCTCCTCCGAGGGGTCGTCCAGCTCAGGGTCTAGCTCAGATTCAGACTCAGCTTCCTCGTCATCGTCTAGTTCCTCCTCGTCCAATCAAAGTAAACAAAAGAAGGTCAGTCAAGTTTGTCAAAGATCAAACTCTCTTTGTTGAAATGTTACGTGTTAGTTTTAAAAAATGTATGTACGAGTGTAATGTAAAAAAATATTACCATTTAATAATCTTTTTTTAAAGATGGTATTCATGTTTTATTTTAACTTAATTGTCATAAACATGTATTTTTCACTGTTTGATTTTCAGTGCCAAACTTGTATTTTCCATTATTTCATGGGTAATCTAATTTATCTGTCTATTTAAATATTGTTGCTAAATTACTGACAAGAACTTATTACAAAATAAAGTAATTCCACCCATACCAATACAATCCACAGGGCCAGTGAACTGATCTTAAATGTCTCTTTAAAATGCTGGATGAGCCATCTGGCTTTTAAGCTTAGGGCGTAGTGTGAAATGGTTGGGTTGGAGGGGCTCACCAAGATCCTGCCTGAGACTAACCACCCAGTGTGTCGTAGCAAGAGTACTGTCTCCGCAGTCACCTGCACTGCTCTGCTTCTCCCCACCTGGGTATCTCCTTTGGATCATTACGGTTGTGGCTCGCTTGTATTCCTGCATTCTTGCACTGTAGCACAAATTCCAGCTGGAGACGTGGGCTGTTGCGCACATTGCTTCCTCCCCACCAAGTCTCGGGGGCCTCTTGGCAGTGCAATGAAATCTCGGACGTGCAACAGGGGCTGTTCTTCATGCGTTAGCCCACAGGTGTACTCTTGATGGAACCTATCAGTGTTTTACACACTTCACCAGCTTTTGGGTCCATGGGTGCATAAGTGAACCAGAGTAGGCCAGATTCTTTGGCAATAGTATGATAGAAAAATTGTAAGGCCGGCAAAATGCCCAGCCACATTTACTTTACTCATATGATGTGAAGAACTGTTCAAAGCTGGGCAGACTCATGGAGACTATCTCCTGACTCATGGACTGTACCCTCCAGCCTCATGGACTGTACCCTCCAGCCTCACGGACAGTACTTTTGACTTTGGAAAAATTTTAGTTTTCCAGGATTTGAAACCCAAGAACTTCTAAACTTCTCCGCCTTCAGACCTGATCACCCAATGGCTTTCCACTAAAATGCTCTGCCTTCAGACCTGATCACCCAACGGCTTTCCACTAAAATGTATTCTTTGTGTGTATTTTTGTTTAAAAGAAAAAAACGAAATCTGAGAGAGACGAGAGAGCGGTAAAGAAAAGTGTGAAAAGGCCTGAAGCGCCCCCTGTCCTGCCCCCATCAAGAGAGAAGAGTGATGTCCCTTGGCCTCCTGGCTGGTGGCGGCTAGGGCAGCCTCACCCCAAGGCTGAGTACCTCTTTATGCGATATGCCATGAAAGGTAAGGATCATTTCTAGAAACATATTTGTTTTACATGTTTTAACTGACCAGTGTCCCAAAGAGGATATATTTTATTCTTAACTCGGACTATCTATTGTTGGGGGATGTTTTTAAACAGATTATCATGATTTCAACTTAGGCTATGATGATTTTAACTTAGACTATCATGATTTCAATTTAGGCTATCATGATTTCAACCTAGAATATCACGATTTCAACTTAGACAAACATTATTTCAACTTAGACTATCATGATTTCAACTTAGGCTATGATGATTTTAACTTAGACTATCATGATTTCAATTTAGGCTATCATGATTTCAACTTAGAATATCATGATTTCAACTTAGACTATCACGATTTCAACACATACTTTTGTGTTGGCCTTATAGGGTTTACAGTCTGGCAAATTTTCATAAGATCTCCTTAACTAGCTAGATATTCAAAATGTTTTATGTACATGAATTTAATATACACGTGTTTGTGTATGTGTACTTTGACAGGTTATGAACAATTGTAAGTTTTTTCAATTCACTTAATTGCAAATATTTCAGCTGATAAAAAACTTCCTGGTGCAGAGAAAAGGAGCAAGTACTACATGAAGTATGGTAATCCTAACTTTGGAGGTCAGTGACTATTTGACTGCAAGCCCTTTGTCTGATTCAGTAGAATTAATTAGTTTCATTGTGACTTACAATAAAAAGCTTCGGTTGTGACACTGTAATGATAAAGTTTTATACTATTATTTACAGGAATCACAGGAATCATAAGCACCTCCAGGTATAACTTTTATTTTACCTAATTGTTAATAGAAAATAAGTCATTTATTATTGATTTTGTTTAAAAAGTAGAATATATATTTGTGGTCTTTTAAGGAAGACCTAACTTTTTATAGCCCAACCTTTTTATTTCTCTGCAGGATTTGATAGGGCTTTTTAATTAGTTGAGTGCCTTGTCAGTCATAATGTTACAAGTCTGTGACTGTATTTTATTTTTGTTTTTGCTTCTCTTATCTTATCTTGTACATTACAGACGCTCCTTCTATAAAGAAGATTAAATGCGTCCTATGCTCATTTGTGGTCTGAGTCTAGTCTTGCATTTTTATTAATGTATTTGTCTTTTGATATAGTCTGGCATTTTCCGATTTTACCTTTGTAATTTGTAACTATTTTTTTAATGAATTATACACTCTGCTTATGTTATAATTTACAGATAATGAATGATCTCATATCAGTGTTTCAAGTCTAATGTAGCATTATGATAAATTTTAGGGGATGTTAAGTTGTTGTTTTTTCTGACTGGTTCAGGCAACCCATCCATGCCAGAAATCACTCTATAAGATAGTGAAAGTGATAGATAGAAAGAGAACTTATAATAAGCCCTCCTTTTATTAAATAACATAAATGTGACCCGTTCCCACAAAAGGTGACATAAGTGTTTTTTTCAACATTTTGAGCTATATATTTCGTTTGAAAGGGCATTGAATAAGCTTTATTTTAATACCAAACTTTTTATTATACGTCAATATTTCATTTTTCTATGACTCTTACTATCACTTAGAACTAGTCAGACAAACAACTAGAGTTTTGAGAAAAGGCGTTTTAAAGTTTATGTATTTGAAAATGTCTAAACTCTGTAGCAACCATCTTATAACCAGAGTCGTAATATCTATATTTACATACCAATGGAAAGGGCATTTAATTATCCTTTTAGTGGTATATAGAAAAATATTTTAAAAAAATATTCACATCTCGCAAAGAATTTAGCAGTGAAGCCATGCGTCTCTCCATGTTGTGAAATTTTCATAATCTCGAAAACGGAAAGCCTAATCGTTTACTCCTTGTATTCCAATAGCCAATAAGCGAATTTGTATTGGAAAAATATGGTATCGTTACCAATGATCAATTTATAAACGAATTTTCATTGGATAGAAAGAAAAGAATTGTTTATCCCAAACTTCAGGCTTAAATATTTTCTGATTGGTTTCTATAAATAAATAGTGATCACAAGGAAATTCCCAAGAATCTGCCTTTTTCAATGATATATAATGTTATAGGGTACTGTCAAGGTTTTGGTAGAAACGACAGGTTAAATAAAGTAGAATTTTAGTAAACTTATGCTAAATTCTAAATCACACGTTGATCAAAATAATTAATAAAAATATTTTTAAGTAGAAAAAGATATAAAAAACATATAAATTATGATTTAGAAATGGATAACCTAGTTTTACAAAATTAGAAAAAAAAAATTCACCGGAAAGACCCCCACAATACAAAAAGGCATGCAAGCACAAATTGGTATTTGCCACTTATGTCACCTTTCGTGGGAACGGGTCACATATATGCTTGATAGTGGGTTTCATCCCATTTAACACTTTACTCTCACTTAACCCCATAGGAAACGGCACCTGAGAGGCCTAGATAAAAACAGGCTTAACGAGGACAGCTACGACGTGCCGGAGATGTTCAAAGAAAATGACGAGCCAGTGCACTTAGCACTGGCCGGCCGGCTCGGGCTGCCTGGGAACCAGGGGACAAGTGACGATGATGTGGAGGATGGTGAGCTGGAAGAGGAGAGGGAAGAGGTGGATAAGCCGTTGTTGAAGGAAGGCAAAGACCTGAGGGATTTGCTGAACAGAGAAGTTGAATCTGTTACAACCAAACCTGGTAAAACCGTTTCTTCTATTATTTTTTTGTGTTATATTTTTAAGATTTTTTTTTTTCAACCCCGCCCCTTCCTCAAAATTTAACCTCTGAAATTTTAGCCAAAGGGAAAAACTCAAGATATCATAGGGTGCTGTGGGAATGAAATTGCTATACATTTGTTTTAATTCCAAATGAATGGAAATAAGAATCTATATATAAATTCACACCATTTTAAAAAGGCATGCAAAATATTTTATCCTTAGATACAGAACATCGCACAGTGCATTGGTCAGCTGTGCTTAAAAGATTGTTGGATTGTTTTCATTTCATTATCATCTTTGTTTCTTTGTGATTTTTTATTAAACTTTTTAAAGAGCTCAATTATATATATAGCTCTATATTATAGTTGGATCTCTCTCTTTTAATATAGTGTACAGTTGACATTTACAATGGCATTTAATAATTCATATTTTGGTTGAACAAAAAGATGTTTTTATTAATTACCTTGTATTTGTTTGGCCTGTAAATCTTTGCTTTGATGAATATTTTATCTTATCTATTTAAATTTTCATTATTTAAATAAAACATTATTATGAAAAAGTTATCTTTTGCAGCCTGATACAATTTTTTTATATTTTTTTTCAAGGTCAAGACGAGGCTGACAAGGACTCTGGGGACGAGATGGACTATGGGGCGGAGCTGAAGAAGCTCATGAGAGACAATTCACCTCCGCCAAAGAAGAGGTTCATGCGCATGCATGCTGATGACGAGGAGGAGAAGCTACAGAGAAAGAGGTATTGCAAAAACACAGCATTTCATTTCTCTAGTGTTCAAGTCCTGACAGAAACTAAACAAATAAAGTACAGAAATAGTTTTGGTACATTTAGGGCTACTACTAGTTCAGGCCCGCATGCTGCAGGTGTAATTGTATAAACTGAATTCTACAAGATAAAATCTGGGAAGGCCGATGTACAAAAAAGCAAGACTGTGATTTAAAAATGAAATGTATTTCTACCCTTACAGTGAATGGTTTGCCAGCCGGCATACTCAAATTATCTTTTGCAACCCTGGGTTTGAGTTGAGTTTGACACCCCTGATTTAGAAGCTATAGAAAAGGAAAATAAATTTGTTTCCATAGTTCTGAAAAAAAAAATTGGATGGAACTTGTTGAACCATCATACATATTATAGCAGCAGAGTTCTCTATTGTCCTTGTGATGGTCATTGATAGGTGTATTTGTTATTGACTAAAATTTCAATTTGAGAAAAGTTAATGATTTATACACAAGAACTTGTCATATCAAGTACATTAGCTGATTAATAAATGAAAAGTGCCATTCCGTATAGGTGTCAATTTTAACCCACTCCTCATGTACCACTCTCTTTAGATAAACCACTGTTAATAGGCGAGTGCTATTCATAAACAAATTAAATGTGATCATGTTGTTCTATAGGTTGGCTATGGTACGTGCGGAGAAACTACGCAGGTATAGATCCAGTAGAGACAGCAGTGACGAGGTTGTCGTAGAGAAAGAGAGGCCGGCGAAGAAGCAGTGGGTGGACCTGGACAATGTCGAGGATGACGACCCTTTCAACCTGTTCGGCACGTCCACGGCCCAGGCCCAGTATTGCTCAGAGGAGGAGGAGGAAGAAGAGGAGGAGAGCGCGTACAACGGGAGGTACCGCCGTGACGATGGCCCTGACCACCGGCGGGAGAAGAGCATGAAACTTAGGCTGGGCGTTGCGTTTGAACGTTTCAAAAAAGAGTCCAGAGGGGACAGCTTCCAGGGTGTCGGGGATCTGCGTGCCAAACTTCAGGGTCGAAGGAGGGCGGGAAATCGAAATTGGTGAAAATTTTACATTTTCGGGTAAATCTATTTAAAAAACTTTTTTCCACAATGAACTGTTCCCCTCGTATATGTTCCCAGGAATTTTCCTTTGATTTTGTTTTCCTTGGACAGGAACTTATTAAAACTCTGAGGCACAAACATTGTTCATGTCTATATTTATCTCATGAAAGAAAAACATTTGACTTTTTCAAACATGTGCATTTTTTAAATCAAAAGAAAAATCTATTACAGTGTTTGGACTAGAGATTTTTAAAAACAGTTTAAATTATAGTTATTATGTTAAACTGTATTTTTTTTTACTTTGCAATGGATTGATTCCTAAATGTTTATGATTGTAAAAAAAAGATGAAAAAAATACAGTGTTTATATGTGTGATTAAACATGTCATTTGGCTTCTTGTCAGTGTTGTTTCTCAGTGTTTGTCCACTCTATGTGACGAAATATGCTTGAAAAAAAATTAGACACCCCCCTATGCCAAGCCAAAAATGTTTGAATGTATTGCATTTTTCAGGGTTCGTACAGCTCCTGGAAACTCCTTGAAGCTCCTGGAAACTCCTGGAAAACAAAAAATTGTGTTCCAGGACCTTAAAACTCATGGAAAAACTGCATTTAGTCTGGGAAAATACTAAAAACTCCTTTTTTTTCGAGGGAGATTAATTATTAATAAAAAGATCGTAATCAATGCTTTTACATTGTACTTTCACTTTTCCATAAAGCACTATTGGAGTTAACCCCCTTTGCCACTTTCTATTTCCGCGCACAAATGTTGATGACACTAGTGATGCCACCCCCTTTTTTTTTTTTTATCCAAACTTGGGATGTAGGCTATAAAAGTCCCCGTAATGTCGTAAAACAAAAAAAAAGCTGTGTATGGAGGTGTTTATTTTTTTTTTATGAGCTCAACTTGGCTTTTCCAAAAAATTACTCCTGAAAAACTTCTGAAACACACCTGGAATTTTGAGGCAATTTTTCTGTACGAACCCTGATTTTAGTAAAGTACCCGTCAAACCAAATTGATCCATAGATCAGGTAAAGCAGCGTTCACCAGTTTCTGTGGCCACGGCATACTAGGTGATTGTGTGGCTAGCACTATGCACAGCAGCCTTTACTTTACCTCAATTAAGGTCAGGTACCCTCCAGAGTTGGGAAAAAATCCTAGCCTGCACCAGGATATGAACCCAGGACCTTCAGTATGCCAGCCATTGCATTTTTATCAATAGAATATTATTAGAACTGGGAGGACTTGGTTCAAACTCTGCCACCCCACCCCGTCATCTTATAAAAGATCTGACATTGAACTAATGATAATGTTATTATGGTTAGCAGTTGATCACTAAATAAAAAAATACAGGTCAATGCTTAGTGAGCAACACGCAAGCAAAAATAAATATGTGTGCTTTTATAGTTTTACAGTCAGGATGAGATGAATTATTTTTCAACAGTTTATGTTTTTCTTGTTTATGTGAAACAATATGTATGATGGTTGAAAAGTGACAGGCACCAAGAGACACTGATTAATGAAGCACAAGATTTTCTTTCAAGTAGATACTTGTTGGCTACAGCACGGTTTTTCTTATTTATAATTTATTCTTTATTATTCTTTTAATTGGTGAAATCCTGCAGGTCCTCTTTCATACAAATGGGCCTTGTGGCAAAATTTTGTCCAAATGTTGTCACAAGTGTCATAAGGGATTGTTAATGACATTTTAAAAGCACATTCCAATTTACTACAGCTGAAATTGAGTAAGTGACATCTTTAAAGAACAGTGACGCAGTCTCTTCATCAGTTTCTGCTTACAAGTGAGCCAGTAACATTTTGGTATTGAATTCTTTTCCCTCAGCTCATGTCTTGTTCCTGTCAGAGCTGGGTAGACTCAGGAGATACTTTAAGTCCTAGGAACAAATACCTAAATTGTACTAGGAACTGAGGGGAGGGGGAGTCACAGTTCAGCTGGTCTACAGAAGGTACCCGGTTGGAATCCTGGTGGCAGCTAGTTATTCTTCCTGTGTTTGAAGGGAGACTCTCTACCCTGGGTACTTGACATCAGTACTGGAAAAGTAAAGGCTGGCCACACAATCCATGGAAGCTGGTGAATGCTGCTTCACACTATTATCAGGCCCTACGGATCAAATTGTTTAGTTCAAATTGATTGCTTTTACTTACATACTAGGAATTAACTCCTTTGTAACAGCAGGCTGACATATTAAAGCTAAACCACATTGCCACAATTATCAATGCTTATAAAAAGCGTAAAAAAAAAATATTATCAGATATTTCATGAAACCTTTATTTACCAAAATATTTTGATCAACAAAATTGGCAGAATTAAATTTGCTAAAAAAAAAATAATTTCTTGACTTAGTGATCCATCAATGGGTGAACAACAAAAATAAAATGTTTGTTTACATTGAAGTTGTGAAAATAGTTTTCATTTTTTTACATTCAGATTTTGAGGATAGTATTTGGATTACAAGTCCATACCTGGAACTGAAAACAAATATAAAATATTATTAGTAAAAATTAAAAAAAATAAAAATAATAATGTACAAAAAAGGAATTATTGTTTGAGGAGAAATGTTACTATTTATGACTCCAGTGTTAACATGTATAGTTTAAATTACACAAGTCAGTGTACTTACATTGTCAACATAAGCAACCAAGCTGCTGTAATTGAAGCCATAACCAAGATGGAGGGCACAGGTTCTTACATCAATATATGCTATATAAGGGAAGTAAAAACATAACATAAATGACTTGAAATTTTATCTTTTTTTTTCCACACAAGAGTTACTACTCTTAACAATTTGTTTTTAAACCAATAATTATTTCCACATTCTTGAATAAACTTTGTAATCAAAATATAGCATTGGTAAATTTACTTATATAATGATAAAATTTTTTCAGTTAGCTGAGCAGGTTAAAGATATAATAAATGAAAAGCTAAACACATTTTTCTGCTAAATGCAGTTAAACGTCACTAAAACCTTATCTTTAATTGAAGGGCAAATTTTTGATATTTTTAAATTTTATAACGGCTTTCTTTTATTTTACTTCTATAAGTCAATAAAATGTTTAGACTATTACTATTTGCTAAATAAAAATAAGAAACTGTAGCCACAAGAAAGTTCTGCACAATCTTGTTTATTTAAAAATCTAAATTATCTCCCTTGCTCTTCTACTACAAGAAAGTTGCTGCACAATCTTGTTTTGTGATCTAAATTATCTCCCTTGATCTTCTTCTTAGTTTATTTTAGATATGATATAAAGGGAGATAATTTAGATCACATACTATTTGAGATATATAGTTCTGTACTAGTGCAGCATAACAAACATTTCCTCACCTGTGAGATTGATAGGGCCTTGGTACTTCTGGATGTTATTTCCAACTTTACCAGATAACTCAAAAGTATTTGCACTGACCATTTGGTAAACTAAAGTAACTTCATACCATCCTTTCTGTAAGATACAAAAGTAAATGACATGCTGTTTGTTTTTGTTAAATATAATGGTTTCCTTTGTTGAATTTATTTCCTAATTTTGACTGTGTGCAAAGTAGAGATTACATTGACCTCTAAACATATACAATAATGGAGAGTATACTAAATCAAACATTGGTTTAAATTAAATCCATAATGCTGACCACACACAATCCCCATCACCCCAACCATCGGAGAGGGCAAATGAGCTAGTGAATAAAATTTCAATTCATTCAGTTCACCATTTGATCTTAAAAGGTTTTGATAATGGTTGGATTTGTCTAAAACATGACTTTTGAATTAGGTATCAAAGTATTGCATAAACAAAACATTTTTATAAAAACTAACATTCAGAAATATAATTTATATATTGAATAGAAATATTCATATAATTTGAAATATTATTATTACCATGATTTACTTCCTTCTTTTATTAAAATGTAGAATTAGTTCCAGTTTTAGAATCTCTAGGGATACAAAACCAGGCAATGATATAGCATCACTGTAAGTTTTACTAGAATAAGAAATATTCATAATATTATTATCTAAAAGATGCTGGAGTGAGTGGGATTTTATGGAGATCTTTGAACGGATCAATTAGTCTTAATAAACTTACACTGTCGGCTGCACCAGCGTAAGGAATGGCTACTTCAACTTCTCTGTCTAAATTCAACTGATAAATCTTTTGTGAAGAAAAAAAACAACAGAAAATGAAAAACACTGTAATTGTAATATTTATTTAACACAACATACATGACCAGTCCCCCTCAGGGTTCTGAAAATGACCACGTGAAAGAATAACCCCCACAGTTCAGTCCCACTTGGACGTAGTAGCGTACCGGTAGTAACAACAACTTCCAAGAGGAATGGTTAAATCAGTGGGCACAAAGACAAACTGGAAGAAAAATTTACAGAAAGATGAACATGCCCATCACTCAAGACTACTCTATAAATTCCTCCCCTGCAATGAATAATGCCTGATATTCCAGTAAATAATAGGACATATGTTAATCAACTCCCAGCCAAACAGAAAAAAAACAACACATCCACCAGATTGCAGACGTTGCCCACGCTCACATAAAATAGTAGACTGCAACTGACTGAAATTCCCACAAGGTAATCAATCTCAGACATACATAATTGAAATTGGCCCCTAAACCACCATTAACAATACACTCTATAACAACACAGAGCAGATAAAAAAGACATTTGAATTTGTTTGCCTAGCTTTCACTGTAATAGAACCAACAGCACTACATCATGGTTAGAATAATAATAATATGTGAACAAAAATAACAGTTTGAAACAGAACTCATTTAAGATAGTTTCCCTTTCATTTACCTTGAAGTAGAAATTCTTATTGTCCATGGTAATTGAGACAGACTCTTTCTTACTGCAATCTGCATTGGTGACTACAGCCACTCTCTGTGTTCCGCTTGGTGTGGTTGGCAGATATAGTTTCAAGTTGATCTGGAAGTAGTCTGTTTGGAAGCCAGAATCAGCAAACATTTTCAGCACCAGGTCCTGGTTGGCCTGGACAATATGAAACAGTTTAATGTTTAATAGATCTTCTCTTTAAAATATGTTTGCATCATACTTTGGGAAAATTGGATGTACCCAGTATCAATTGTCCATCAATAAATTTCACTGAGATCCAAACATTTGATTTAATATTAATCATTAAAATATATTTCCACTAATATGCATAAAAATAACAACATTATAATTGTTTAAAGTAGTAAATGTCATTACAGAGAAGTTGCCAACTTGTCCTATGACAGGAAGTGAAATTCTAGGGACACTATCTTCTTGAGTCACTACAGCAGTTTCAAAATCAATGTTAACTTTTGGAACACAACCTATATAATAAGAAAATTAAAAGAAAGAATTAATAACTTTTCTGTTTAAGTTATTTTAAGACCAAAAAAGTATGATCAGTTAAACTGCTCAACATGTCATATTGTTGTCATGGGTTCTGTACACTACTAAAATGTCAAATTGATGTCATGAAATGTAAAGAATTCAGGGAAAATATGCAAAGCTAGCAAATATTTGTATTAAAAACTTGAGGTAGTTAAACGTTTAATGCAAAAATCTTCTGTTTAGATATCAAAAAGGCTTCTGATACATTTTATAACATCAGAAGTTATGGCAAATGAAGCTGAGCTCACGTGTTTCCAGGAGCCATGGAACACAAGGGGAGATTGAGTGGCCAGCATAACACCCAGTTGCTTCACGTTTACCCTCCCAACTGAGGTCAGGGAACTCATTTGATGTGGGTAAACTGAGTGTCCAGACCCAGGGAGCAAATCAAGACATGAATTCTATACCTTTCACCTGACAGCCTAAGACTGTTAGTATTTTTATTTTATTGAATTAATTACATTTTAATATGTAAAACAAAAGAAAGACAACTGGGGAAGTTATAAAATTAACAGAGATGTTGTAGATGTTGAAACTTTGTTGAAATTTAAGATATCGCACTGCAGGATTTTGGATGTTAGGTTAGAAAAGCAAAACTTTGTGGGTTTATGAGAGAAAGCTACAACATTGTGTGCCAGATCATTTAGAATGAAACTTGAAGATGTGAGAGCGAAAGGGTATAATATAGACATCCAGTTGTTGGTGAAATGTTAGTGAAATATTCATTCTGATTTGTATTGAGTTGTAACAATATTTTACAAGCTTACGACAAGTGATATCATTTTATTCTTGTGTTACTTGTTGATGTCAACATCAAATTGTAAATATGTAAATAAAGTGCTTGAAGGACTAAATAATTAAAGTGCTGGAAGTAGAGAAACTAGTTTTATTTGATTATCAGAGAATAGTAGAGTACACATTGAGAGACAGAATGAATGAAGCACGCTAAAGCATAAAAGAGAACTTACATAATTGCAATTATATCGAGCACTTACAAAGACTCTTCAAATCTGCCCTATTGCAATAATCTAGTGGTAATCTATGGTAATTTCTCTTCATTGTTTACACAAGTCACATATGTGTCACGGAAAAGAAATAAGCAAATGTCTTGTTTTACAGAGAAGGTATGTAAAATTGTGGGTTCACCAACTTTTTGCATTCAGCACACAGGGAGACTATGTGGCCAAGACCATGCCCATTTCCCCTGCTCTTTTGTTTGATTATTTATTTGGTTTAGTTAATATAATTTTTACAAGAATAAACACAATCATGAATGTTATTTTCTTCATTTGCGTCATATTAATTTTGTTATTGTCACACTAATAAAGTGTCAGACCAAATTGGTTTATAAGGCCGGTGTAACAGCCTTTACCAGTTTCTATGGCCTTGGTATACTAGGCGATTGTGTGGCCAGAAAATTGCCCAGCCACTTTTACTTTGTGCCAACTTAAATCTAGTACCAACCAGAACTCGGTTGCCTCAGGGACACCCTTCAAACCTGGAAAAAAAACAAGCCTTTACCAGGATCCAAAACCAGGACTTTCACAACAGTGCCTCCACATTTGGACACACTACAACTGCTTAATAAGATGAAAGTATATGACTAATTTCACCTGTGCCTGTATCTTTTGATGGAAAAGTTGGTACACATCTACACACAGATAAATCCATGATATAATTTATTGAACATCTTAGTTTGTCATTTGGTAGAGATGGATAGAAGAATTCATTGGGATCATTGAGTGTCACAGCATATGGACATGTGCCTGGAATGAAAAATTAAAAAAACCTGTTGTCTTGATTTAAATTTGAAAAATGAACAAAACACAAAAATAAATCAACAAACAAAGTCTAAGAAGACTGGAAGATATCAATAAATCAAAGAAAACACCAGAACAAGCTAGTGACAATTACTATAAAAATAGACTTTGATAAATGAGAATGTTTCCAAATTTGTCAGTCACTATAATTGAAACATATCTAGTAGGCCATAATTTATTTGCATTATGTAAAAACAACAACAAATGTATAACAATTTAATCCACATCTGTAGATTCACTCTTGACAAATGGCAGAAAAGCTTGTTCCAGAATCCAAATCTTAAAATGGCCCAAAAAGCATTTTTAATATATTTCTGTCCCTTCTTATGCCAGAGCTTTCTTTTATTAAATGTCACCACCATATTCTTCTTCTTCTATTAACCACCATATAAAGATGAATGATATGCCTAGAGTTAATTATATTCTAATGCTAAATGGCTTTCATGCACGATCTATGTAATATTTTATATCTATGGGATAGCCCTTACAAGTAACTGTATATATAGATCAGTTATGTATTTAATGCATTAACAACTCCAATGCATCATGACAGTAAAAAAAAGGAAATTAGCAAATGACTTTGATTTAATGAATTGATAAAAGAAAAACAATTACTGTTAGGAGCAGAACTGTTTGAGCGATCAGAAATACAGGTCACTTGACAGGTTGGGCTTGGCAGGCACGTTTGACTTCCCCCGTCAAAGGTATACCCTGCTGGACAACATTCCTTGGTGGGAAGCTGAGTATCTGCTTTGCACTGCCAATAGCTCTGACAAGCAGTGTCATCGGCGAATCTAGCATTCGATGGTCGATTCTGACACATTTCTAAAAACAAGTTTCATTGAATGGATAACAGAACAAGTTAAAGTGAATAATATTTTCAGAATATGTTTTGCCCCACTCCAATTGACATTTTTAAAATTGTAAGAAATTGTAATTAATCATTTATTCAAAAAATAATTCTCTAAAACTCTTTAGAAATGCTATTTATTGCTTTTCAAGGTTGTGGGAAAGTAAAAAGATATACCGGTAAATGAAATCAATTTGGTTGAAGTTTATAGCAAAAACTACCAAAGAAAACATGTTTTTAAGATGTTTTTTTAGTGTGCTCAAAATATGGACTTTAGAACTGGAAGAGGTTTCTAAATCTAATCAGATATCTAAAGTTCGTTAGATACATTAAAGGTGGCTGGGTATTGTGTTGGCCACAACATTCCATTATGCTGAGCCTATAAATATGATAAAGAATTCTAGGTCCATGGCCCAACATTGCCTAAATGGGTAGGCCTACTTTACTTCAAAATGGCCACAGACATAAAAAAAAAAGCTCCATTTTTTAAATTTTTTTCTTTTATCATTCTCATGCCCATGGACATGTTGCTTTTATTAACAACATTGAAAGAACTATTTGACTACATTATTATAGGATACTTCGGCTCAATGTGTAATTTTTTTAAAAATTAAGAATCTTGAGCTCTGAACAAAAAGCAAAAGTTGCAATTAAACTGACCAGCGATACAAACACCATTGGACAAGTAGTCACATCCTATCCAGCCATTGAGCCTTCTGATGTAATATGTCCCTGGCCCACAATCTCTGACCAATGGCGTGAAAGATTCAGGCCTTCCTTGGCTTGAAACAACTCCTTTGGGGATACAGTCGACATACTGGTTGCAGTGGCCAGGTAGTCCAGCTTGATATTGACCGTTGTTATAAAAACAGTTGTCACACAAACCAACTTGTAAAAATATATTTAAAAATGGCTTAAATTTTTAAAAAAATGTCAATTATTAAAAGACAAACTTAAGAAACAGTAGAATAAATTTTATTGAATTATGTGGTCTGCAGCCATGATATTTGGGTAAAATTTTTAGCCTTTGAAGAATAGAACAGTAAATCAACCAAATTCTTGTTAATAACGTAATCCAGTCTGACCTAATTTATCCATAGGGTGGGTGATGCTGTGTCCACTAATTTCTGTGGCCATGGCATACTAAGAGATTATGTGGCCAGCACAATGCCCAGCCAACTTTACTTTACCCCAACTAAAATCAGGTACCCATCACAGCTGGGTAGACCTAGGGACATCCTCCAGACCCTGGAACAAATCCTAGCCTTCACCAGGATTCAATTTCAAGATCTTCAGTATGCCAGGCAAATGCTCTGCCACTCATCCATTATGTCCACTATTTTCTTGTTAAAGGGAGATTAATCAGTGAATCATTCAATGTATTAGTAAGGGCTGATCTGTCAGTGAATCAACCAATGTAGTGGTAATGGCATATAATATTAATAGTCCACCAATATCCTACTAATAATAGATTGTTAAAAAAATAAACCATGTTCTTAATATAGAAGTATTAAATCACACACATCCTGGTTGTTTTTGTTTCTAAAAACAAATGATTAATATTTATGCAAGACTGGATCATATTAAATACAAAGATACTTTTATCAAATGTAAAAATATTTTGTGTGTAAGTGATGTTATTATTTTTATTATTTGATAAATATTTAGCTTTTCCTAAATTACAAGTATCAAATAAAAAACTGAACCTTTTTTGATTATGTCTTCTCTGTATTTTATATTAATATAATTTAGGTCATATTATCATGCTTACATAGGATACTTATTATATGATATTAAATAAAATAAGCCTTTTATAGGTTGTCTCTTGCAATACAGAGATGAGATTATTAAATGGGGATCAGTTTCTATTATTACCACATGAACAGGAAGTGTAGTTGTAAACCAATGAAGATGCACATTGGGGCACACAGCCACCTAGGAAATTGAAAACAGACAATCAAAAAAAGACAATCTAAAATAATGATGCAAATTTGAAACCTAATAAGTTTAAGCAGCAAAAATTAATGCAAGAAAAATAAACAATTGTATTTTGTATAGTGAATGGGTTATATTGAATATATATGTAAAGGCTTATATAGGCTAACTGAAATTTGAGTTAAATTTCACATGTTGATATTATTGACTTACATGGAACTGGATTTAAGGCTTTTTAAAGAATCAGTTTGTATGGTGTATTTAAATACATTTGAGACTCCTTGAAAAAATTCCTTTTTATAGAATATTGTTACCCAATATTATAAATTCCAGTTTGCTGGCCTTTTAAATGTAGTTATCTAAAAATCCAGGTAAATAAATAAGGTTAAAAAAATGCAAATACAGGATTTATAACGGAGGGATAGTGTTAATACATGATATTTCTAAGTAGATATTAAATAGTTATCCTCATCAGTAACTTTAGTATTTTAAATATTCAGAGAAAGGTTTTTGCCTGTATTGTTGATATAATATAATATCATCAAAAAAAGGAAAATAAAACTCCATGTCCATAAAAGAATACGCAAAACTATTGATGTAGGCCTAAAGGATTTTTAAAAAACCTCACTTTAGAACTATGAAAGTTGTGAGTAAGTTCAGGTAAAAGATTTCACAATTTTAATTAGACCTCAGCCTTATAGTAAATAGAAGAGTTCTTTCTTTTAAAATCTTTAAAACTGTTTTTTTTTTAAGGCTATGTATAGAGGTTTACTTTTCTGAATATCCATAATTTGAAAGCATCCCAGCAATAATAGTTGGCAATCTATTTTGTTTACTTACATTTTGGATGTGGTGTCTTGAGTGTATTTGGACACAAGCACTGGCAGCTGCTACTTAAAATCTAAACAAATAACAATTGAATTTGTACAATATTTTCCAAACTAGACTAGTTGTCATTTCATAATTTTTATGAAATCAATTTTTTTGTTAAATTGGTTCTGCTTTTAGAAATATGTAGCTTTATTATAATCAAACCAAATTTGATAAGAAATTGTTATCCATAAGCAGGTATAATTACGTTAAAAAGGAAACTATCAAAATTTTTAGAAATATATATTTAAAAATAAAAGTAGAAATCATTATCTTTTTTTATTGTAGATGAACAAAACCAACCTGGCCAAGGGGACATGTTGTGGAACAAGGCAAACAAGTACAATTTTCTAAAAGTTTTCCAGATGGACACTCTTTTGTGCAAGTACAGTTGCACTGGACATCTTGGATTTCACCAACTGGGCACTTGTTAGGACAGGCACAGTTGCATTGGGCATCTTGGGCTTGACCAACTGAACACTTGTTAGGACAGTTACATTTGCACTGTGCATCTTGGGTTTGACCAGTTGGACACTTGTTTGGACAGGCACAGTTGCACTGGGCATCTTGGGTCTGACCAGTTGGACACTTGTTGGGGCAGGCACAGTTGCACTGGGCATCTTGGGTCTGTCCAGTTGGACACTTGTTTGGACAGGCACAGTTGCACTGGGCATCTTGGGTCTGACCAGTTGGGCACTTGTTTGGGCAGGCACAGTTGCACTGGGCATCTTGGGTCTGACCAGTTGGACACTTGTTTGGACAGGCACAGTTGCACTGGGCATCTTGAGTCTGACCAGTCGGACACTTGTTTGGACAGGCACAGTTGCACTGGGCATCTTGGGTCTGACCAGTCGGACACTTGTTTGGACAGGCACAGTTGCACTGGGCATCTTGGGTCTGACCAGTCGGACACTTGTTTGGGCAGGCACAGTTGCACTGGGCATCTTGGGTCTGACCAGTCGGACACTTGTTTGGGCAGGCACAGTTGCACTGGGCATCTTGGGTCTGACCAGTTGGACACTTGTTTGGACAGGCACAGTTGCACTGGGCATCTTGGGTCTGACCAGTTGGACACTTGTTGGGGCAGGCACAGTTGCACTGAGCATCTTGGGTCTGTCCATTTGGACACTTGTTGGGGCATGCACAGTTGCACTGGGCATCTTGGGTCTGACCAGTTGGGCAATTGTTGGGGCAGGCACAGTTGCACTGGGCATCTTGGGTCTGACCAGTTGGACACTTGTTTGGGCAGGCACAGTTGCACTGGGCATCTTGGGTCTGACCAGTTGGACACTTGTTTGGGCAGGCACAGTTGCACTGGGCATCTTGGGTCTGACCAGTTGGACACTTGTTTGGACAGGCACAGTTGCACTGGGCATCTTGGGTCTGACCAGTTGGACACTTGTTTGGACAGGCACAGTTGCACTGGGCATCTAGGGTCTGACCAGTCGGACACTTGTTTGGACAGGCACAGTTGCACTGGGCATCTTGGGTCTGACCAGTTGGACACTTGTTTGGACAGGCACAGTTGCACTGGGCATCTTGGGTTTGACCAGTCGGACACTTGTTCGGACAGGCACAGTTGCACTGGGCATCTTGGGTCTGACCAGTCGGACACTTGTTTGGGCAGGCACAGTTGCACTGGGCATCTTGGGTCTGACCAGTCGGACACTTGTTTGTGCAGGCACAGTTGCACTGGGCATCTTGGGTCTCACCAGTCGGACACTTGTTTGGACAGGCACAGTTGCACTGGGCATCTTGGGTCTGACCAGTCGGACACTTGTTTGGACAGGCACAGCTGCACTGGACATCTTGGGTCAGACCAGTCGGACACTTGTTTGGGCAGGCACAGTTGCACATGGCATCTTGGGTCTGACCAGTCGGACACTTGTTTGGGCAGGCACAGTTGCACTGAGCATCTTGGGTCTGACCAGTTGGACACTTGTTTGGGCAGGCACAGTTGCACTGGGCATCTTGGGTCTGACCAATTGGACACTTGTTTGGGCAGGCACAGTTGCACTGGGCATCTTGGGTCTGACCAGTCGTACACTTGTTGGGGCAGGCACAGTTGCACTGGGCATCTTGGGTCTGAACAGTCGGACACTTGTTTGGACAGGCACAGCTGCACTGGACATCTTGGGTCAGACCAGTCGGACACTTGTTTGGGCAGGCACAGTTGCACATGGCATCTTGGGTCTGACCAGTCGGACACTTGTTTGGGCAGGCACAGTTGCACTGAGCATCTTGGGTCTGACCAGTTGGACACTTGTTTGGGCAGGCACAGTTGCACTGGGCATCTTGGGTCTGACCAATTGGACACTTGTTTGGGCAGGCACAGTTGCACTGGGCATCTTGGGTCTGACCAGTCGTACACTTGTTGGGGCAGGCACAGTTGCACTGGGCATCTTGGGTCTGAACAGTTGGACACTTGTTTGGACAGACACAGTTGCAAAAGGCATCATATGATTGATAAATTTGACAAGTCGTCGGACAGACTGTTGAAAAAAAAAAGTTTATGGAGATTGGACCATAGGCCAGCCCCACCTCAGCCCTGACTCAATGCAACCCGATACTGGAGTACCACTCAGAGGTACTTGGCGCAGAACCGAAAACTCTCTTGAACTGCGGGGTTTGAAAAAAGCCACAAAGGTAAACCCAGAATAACTATGCCAGTGTGTCTGACAATTACTGCAAGATATCAAACTGCTCTGCAGACTGGCTAATCTAAGATGAAGAAGAATATCTTACATCTATTTAAATCTAAGAGACTAAAAAATAAAGAAATGAAATATAGTGGGTTGAGCTAATGTGACTTTTTATTGTGCAGCCCCCACAATTCTTTTCTATGAAATGGCAATTGAAGATAATGAACTGCTTCACCACCTCCATTGGCGTCAATGGCTTCAAAGGTAGGTCTATAACATACCCGAGATTAAGCTTAAATTAACGGAAAATAACAATTCTATGACATCCAGGCATCTTTGTTCATGACTTTTTGTATAAGAGAATTTACAAAATAAAAAAGGTCAAACTAGTTCATATAAAAGAAAATAACATTTCAGAACTAAAACATTACCACAAGAGCAAGACTTCAAGTCATACACGTAAGGGGATGAACATGACTTGTTTGTCACGATGCAGTTTCCTGTAAAAAAAAAAAGATCTATCACAAATGACAATATAACTGAACTGTCGAAAGAAATGCTTATTACAGAACAAGCCAAAAAGAAAAACAAATGGAATCGATAAAATTAGGCCATAGACCTAAATTCATATATTTCAGAAATTTTCTATAAATTATTTAACATCATGTTTGATGTAAATATTAGTCGCATTTTATTTATTACTAGTGGTTATGCCCGTCAAAATGACGGAGAAATGAATGATTACAATGTGTTTTGGTAAAAGAGAAAGAAAAAAATAACTAACACTATTACAATAACAACTGTTGTGAGAACGTATCTTTCGGTATTTAGTTTTGGTTATTTTTTTCTTTATTGACATCATTTCAAAGGCAGATCATTCTGAAATGGCGCCCAGTTTAGGACCTTAACATAGGGTAATTAGTAATAGGTCTAAGTTTATTTTAAAAAATACATTAACGAATTAAGCAATATTGTTTTCGTAATAAAAATGTCTTTTGGAGGACGATTCCAATTTATACATTTTACTTTTGTGCCGATCGGTCTGTAGCAAACAAACATATAAATACATTTACAAACATATATATAAACAAACTGACGGTAATTATGTAATTGATTCTTAGAGCAAAGGGACGTCCATTAATTACGTCAACAATTTTCAGGAGATTTTTACCTCCACCCTCCCCCTTGTCAACAACTGTAAAACTTTCAGATCCCCCCCCCTATATAATTACGTCAACAATTTGTTACCCCCCCCCCCCCTCCTCCTCATTACAAGTAACACAATTATTATTTTAAACGCTTGCTTTTATGTTTAAAATAGATTTGAAGCGGAAAGGTATATACTATAATTTAATTGTAATACATTTTGAAACATGTTTAAAATATTTCAAATTGACTATAACTCTCATAGGCGTGGCCACGAAGGGGGCGTAACATGGTTCCTACCCTTCTCACTCGCCCCTCCCACATTTTTTTCCAATCTGAGGATCTTATCAATATTTCTATTTTTTTTGTTTACTATTGTTCTTTTCATAGAAATATTTAATCTTTTATAATTTTACGCTTCACTAATGAGCTTTTGGTACAATGTTAATTGTTAAATAGTGTAGGGGGAAATTGTGCACCAGTTGTTAATTATAGCCTTCTATTATAACCATATGTTCACTATTTCTTCTTGCATTATTGTCCACACACCCACATTATACACACATGTAGTTGCCTTCCCTGTCCCCTACCTCTCCTACCTTGGCATATTTGCCACCCACACTTTGCAATCCTGGCGACGCCACTGACACTAATACATTTTTATCTCATACAATTTTTTTTACAGAAAATTAGAAATTAAAACGTAAAAATTACTAAATCTATGTAACCTAATTTTAATGTTTCACCTATTATAACGTAGTCAGGAAACATATATTATTCTATGTATCAGAATTAGAGATGTTAAAAGGAAATAAGGTATTCTTAGGTATGCTAAGTATTCCGTACTTCATGTGGTGGGCCACGAATTATTTTTCTGAAGGAAATATAAAAAAAAAACATGTTAGAGATTCACACAATACACTTCATTCAATGCTTTGCATACATTACTTATAGTCTCAGAGAGGGCCTATTGTTGTTTTTAGTTCTATTGCCAATCTCAGCCATCGCTTACATGGCTTACATAACGAACACCAGTCTCTGGCGCCTAATTATTTAGATGTACTGAGCGGCAAAAAACTGGGGTTCTGAACGTACTCTGCAGACAGTTTGTTGGTGTGTTTGTGTTCCTTTGTTATTCCAGCCACCATGTCTCGCTAGACTAAGGTTGCCTAACGTCCGGCAAAAGGAGGACATGGCCTCCTTTTTAGACTCTTGTCCTCCGTCCGGCAGGCAAAGCACAAAACCTTTAAAATGTCCGGCTTTTGTAATAATTTGTTTTGTAGGAATAGGCCCCTAGGCGGCTAGGCCCCATAGCATTAAGATGTTAAGAATATAATTAATAAACAGGTGATCATTTGTACAAGAAAAGAATTATCCTTTTTTTTAAAGACTCTTGTATGAGCTTTAAAGTTGCCCAACCAAATGCAAGCTGCCCATCAGCCTACAGTTGATTTATATGTTATTTTTAACAAAACTGTTTCTTACTCAGTTTACCAATACACAGGGCCTACTGATTGCTGGTTTAATGCAAACCTATCCAATTGAAACACAATGTCCTCCTTTTTGTCTCTCGATGTCCTCCTTTCGATACCCATATGTCTGGCAACCCTACGCTAGACAGCGAAGGCGAGGTTTTCTAAAATTTTGGTCGGTCACACTGCCTTGCTAACAATTGCATTAGTTTCCACCCATTCATAGTCTAAATTTACAAACTAACAATATGAACACAAAAAGGAAATGACAACTGTAGTTTCCACAATTGATATATTTGTATTAACGTAAAACCATGTTTTAACATGTTATCTATGTAAGTTGAACAGAGAATTTTGTAATACATTTGTATCATTATTTTTTTTCATAAAAAGTAAAATTGTTGACGTCCACTTTTCTTGAACTCCCCCTCACCCATGTCAACAATTGTCAAACTTTTTCAGACCCCCTCCACACCCTATTTTGTTGACGTAATTAATGGACGTCCCCCAACCCCTCCCCCCTTCCTTTTAACTTTTTTTTTTATTCTATAAAAAAAAAAGACAAAAGACTTTAAAAGAAAATCATAAGCCCTAGCCCAGGGGTCGGGAACCTTTTTGTCTTAGAGAGCCACGGATACCACATATTTTGAACAGTAATTCTGTGAGAGCCATACATTTTGTTTAAAGCTAAAAATTCAAGTAAATGTCTGTATTTTGTGTAGTTTCAACACTAAAAGTAAGCTACATTAATTATGTCTCTGAATTCTTCTGATGCTGAGCTGCAGTAGACTTTAGCTCATTTGTAGAATGAAATATTGATATGCAATTAATATGTAGATCAAAAAGTCTAAAAAAAATAATTTTTTTTTAATAATCGAACATTTGTCTGCGAGCAAGATGCAGACATTAAAAGAGCCACATCTGGCTCGCGAGCCATGGGTTCCCGACCCCTGCCCTAGCCTAAGGGAAAGAACTCTTAATGATAGAATGGAAGTAACAGTTCTTACACTAAATCAACATTAGGGTTTCGATGAGGCCAGGTCTACAGTCAACACATTGCGTGATATAAATGATTAAATATCTTACCGGCTTGACAAGTTGTATTATCAAAATCTACGCTGTATAAGTCTGCAAACGTGCTGACGTTGTGGACAAATGTTGTTAGCCCTCCGGATAATTCATTTACCTCTGCAGCAGTCAACGCCGTTCCCACACTAATGATGATGACAGGACAACCCCTGGATCGAGCTCTTTCGATAGCCTAGTGCAAGGATAGACGCAGTGAAACGAACATCTATCGATCTTTGTCTATATATATGTATATATGTCTGTATTTATATCTATCATCTATCTATCTGTCTATCTATGATCTATCTTCTATCTATAGATCTATTTATCTCTCTATCTAATCATCTACCTACTTGTCTACCACCTAGCTACCTGTCTATCTACCCACCTACCATTATACATAACCCATTCTACCAACCTGCAATTTATCTTTCTATCTATCTATCAAACTGTCTGTCAGTCTCAATGTATCAGCCTGTCTATCTATTTATCTATATACCTTATAATTGTCTACATAAGTACCTAACAATCTGCTGCCTGCCCGCCTTCACCTACACACCTATAAACAAACCTAGCTTACACAATCCCCCCTCTCTCTTTCTCTCTCTCTCTCTCTTTCTGTATATAAATATATATATATATATATATATATATATATATATATAAAATTATGTGTGTGTGTGTTTAACCAATCAAATAGGTTATTGACACGTGACCTTATTGCCTCATATTGATCCTTTGACTTTAGATTTAGCACATGTGTCCACGATAACAGTTTGGATAACGTATCGGACTGCCTTGTGGTGGGCCCGGGTTCGATTCTCCAGTTAGTTTTATACCTTTATTTATAAAAATAATGTTTTTCTTTTTTTACATTAATATCACTTTTTAAAAAAGATTTAAAATGCACGGGCAACACCGGTCAATTTAGCTTTTTTTTTTTTGTTAAATAAAAAGACGCTATTTTTAACCCGATTACAATATTTATTTTAAATTACATTCCTAAATGTCTACAGTAAAAAAAATATTTGTTATTAATTATTAGATCTATAGCTTTCTGTTTATTGTAGTTATACCAATTTTATCTGTAGCTTATACAGGCCGTTTTATTTGTCCATTTTCCCCCGGTAAATGCCGTGGAATTTAGCTTGAATATATATATATATATATATCTATTTATCCGTCAACCAATTCCCTTCTTCAATTTTTTAAGTCTCTCTGTGTTTAGGGAAAGTGGGATATGTGGTCCACCCCATACAGCTGGATAGAGACAACCAGTGCAGTTTTGATTAATTGAAACGAAATAACTCATTCATGTTGATTTTTTTTAATAATAGTTCAAATCTCACTTTTTAAATTAAAATTAACGTTTCTAGACACAATTTTAGTTTTCGCGCCAAAAAATTATTTTATTTCCATAAATCAAATACTACCGTTAGGCAAGAACAAGTGAATGTTAAGTTATTTAATTTTAGAGTGTTTGAAACGTGTTTTATGTTTGTATCGCTTAGAGTTTTTGATCAATGTCAATTTTTCTCCAACTTTTCTATGTTGGGATAGCTGGGCCAGCCCAGGTTCCCTTCTCTCTTCATGTGTCTAACATGTCCCCATTGCAATATTGGTTTGCCTAAGCATTTCATGTATCCAATAAATAACTTTATGCTAAACTTTAGGATATAAATAAGTTATAAATAGGTCTATGCTTTTATAGATAGGATTTTTCATATGCAACTCCATGTTGCGTCTCTAAACCTTAAAATAATCATTAAAATTATTAGACTTGACTTTAATCTAAGGACCTTAAATTGTTTGTGAAATAGATATATTTTAAAACAATATATATAGTACTACTAAATATCTATCAACTATTGTTGATGTTTTATTTTACTAAAAAAAGGTTTTAACTAAAATGTAATCCTAACCATTTTCTTAACTTTTCTCCCAACCTCACCTGATGGTCCAGTTCTCCCCACCCGTGGACCACATTTGATACAACTTACTACAACAGTAATAACCTCTTATCTATTATTATAAATGCCTGGCATAAAAGAAGTTTCTTTCACACTGAATAAACATTCTTTATTTTAATAACATCCGTTTTTAATTATCTTCTTTAGCTTTTGTAAAATATCAGTTTTTATAATGTGAAATTTGTTGGCCCAGTTATCTCCACTCTCCCGTTTATATATTTTTTTTCTACGCCTTATTCTCTTTCTTTCCCATGTACCCCTTATTAACGGTCTACAACTTTCTCAACAAATAAGTAATGTCAAATAAATCACATATTACCCTTTGATTCAATTTCTCTTCAACTTTTCTTGTATCCACAATATGCCTAAATGTATTAGACTTTTTATTTCCCATTAGATCTACTCAGAAACCAACACCCATCTCTGATTGAGTTTGTTTTAACTCCTTATATATTGCTGTTTCCTGCTATTATCAATATTTTACCTGACGTGTAGCATCCGGGTCAAGTGGGGGCCCATCTGTAATAAGCACCATGGCGCCGGGTCTCCCTCGACCACTGTTGTCCAGCATTTGGATCGCCTGAGTGATGGCTTTGTCTGAACCCGTGCCCCCAGTTTTTGGAAACTTGAGGTTGAGTCTGATTTTTTCTGCCAGTTTCAACTTGTCTTCCTCCAACTATGGAATTATTATTTTGTTTGCTTTAAGCAAATGAAAACCAATTAAATACACAATATAAAGTTTTTTTTCAAAAGTTGGCGCGGTGGCTCATCGGCCAAGTTTTTGGATAATTATTTCTAAAAATGGCCACACTCTTTTCCCTGGTGAAAAAGGGCATTTCCTAGTCTGTCTTTAGCTCTGATGAGTACGCGACGTCCATTAGAGTAAAATAAAAGGAGGCATGGAATTTTACCGGATACTTTAATCTCATTTCAAAGGCAAGGCACCATCTTTCTCAGTGTCAGCTTACGTAATCGTAGCTTAAGCGCGCCGATCATATAATAAATATGTTTACACTTAATTATATTTTTCTTAATACAATTTGTAAGACCTTAAGTCTTATTGAGTTGATGAAGAAGAGTTTCCAAGTCTTATTGCCTTTGATATATAACGGGGTCAAGTGTGCCTAGACACCTATACAATTTACATACGGATAATTACTTTATTGTGAACGTGTTAATGGATTCAAGAAAAAAAATCATATTGTTTTCTTTTATTTTCATATAAAATCAGCGTTAACAAACTGACTAAATTTAAGGTAGATCTAAATGTTTCTGCCTGAACTAATCCAAATTAAACAAGTTTAGCCTAGATTATTATTATTATTATTATTACCATCAATAAATTTAAGCGGCGATTTCGAAACGATTGACTGTTTTTAACCATCATCCATGAGAAAGAATAACGTGTGTAGCCCAATCAAAATGGAATATTCAAACAATGAATGGATTACGTTAAACAATATAAGTAGGGCATTCGGCTTAGGGCATCAATAGAAAGAGGGCACCATAGACATCCATAGCACGAGTTTACCATGACCTACATTTGCAGTACTGCATTGGTGCCAAAAATGGGCCATTATATTAAATTTTAACATTAAAAACTAGGCCTATAAAAATATATACAAACATTACACAGGCTTCTTATGGTTTAGGAAAGTATGGGGAAAACTGATTTAAAGAAAATATAGGCTAGTGAAGAACGCGTGGCCACAGTGACAGAAACAAAAACGTTCCCTTTCATTGCCTACCTGTAGTCGAGTATCATTTCTTTGGAGGGTGGGGTCAGTACCATAAACAATGACCCCTACGGCGTTGGTCGCAAGGCGGTAACGCAGTGAAGCGTAGGCCAGGTAGTTCCTGACGATATCCTGGCGACTGAGCACACTGTCCGAGCCGTCAACAACAAACAGAATGTCACGGCAACCTTTTTAGACGAAAATATATCACAGGAAATTACCCACGAAGTGCAACGAAGCTAGAGTTTATATTTAAAAGTACATTGTAAATGTTTAATAAGTATCTTTTCTGTTACAGGTTTAATCATAGTTTTATATTTAGTATATTATAATATATTTTACAGCTATTTCAAGGGTGCACGGTGGCCGAACGGACAGCGCGTTCGACTGGATTACCGAAGGTCCTGGGTTCGAATCCTGGTGAAGGCTAGGATTTTTTCTTGGGTCTGCCAAGCTCTAATGGAAACCTGACCTTAGTAAAAGGTAAAGTAGAAAAGTATCGGCGGCTGCGCATAGTGCTGGCCACACAATCACCTAAAGAAACTGATGAACGCTGTTTCACCGGCCCTATGGATCAATTTGGTTTGATACTTTGCTTTTACTTTTACAGTAAGCTCAGTAGCTAATTTACCTTTCTTATGACATTTAGTTAAGCACACAGTTAGATAATTTAGTAGACAGGCTCTAGTTGATGAAGGTCTTCTTCTCTTATGGGAACAATTATTTGGCTCTAACACAGTTACAGTTTCATAATAATCCAACACAACAGATGTAATAAGTAAACTAAATCATAAGACATATAATCTAATTATAGTTTATTTACCTGAGTCTTTGGTGACAGGTGGTAAAATTGTACCTGAAATTTAAAAGTTTTATTCTTAAAAAAACAACTTTTCTTAGTCTTGCTATATTTTTCTCTGGTTTTAATTGAAAATACTTTACACAATGAATATCTTCTAAATTAATCCAGAAAAACGCGCGTTTACTTATTAAACGAAATGTAGGCCGTAAATTAAATATGAAAATGCATGTATTATGTACACATTAGTTGTGTAGTCATATAAATCAAAACTGTTTTGTATTTTTTTTTAGTTCTTTATAGACAGTCACCACTTTACAATTGAAACTGAAACCACAAATAAACTTAGGTCTAATTGTATAACTTAGGCAGACAATTTGTTTGTTTTCTTATTTAAAAAAAAGTTCCAAAACCAAGATTAAAACGAAAAATAGCGCATTTTCGTTGCTCTTTTAAATGTTTATGTGTTTTAGCCAGGGCTGTGGAGTTGGAGTTGGAGTCGGAACATTTATCTACCGACTCCACAGCCCTGGTTTTAGCCAGTAAAGGCATTCACTCCAACGGTTTAAAAAAAAACAAAAAAAAAAACAGGTTATCAATATGAAAATTGTTATTTGATTATTACATTCATTCGTAATAATCCAACAAACAATTGTTGGCATTTAATATTTTGTCTTGTTAAAAGAACTGGTTTGCGCTAACCGGTGCAAACCTACATGATGCTACAACAAGTTCTAATTTATTCTTACACTCATTGACAAGAGGAGGAATACCAAAAGCAAACAACATTTACAATGTAAAAAAAAACATACATTTTTGGATAATGTTTGAACTTGGTTAGGTTTAGCCCTTCAACTAGCAATGAATCCCGATTGAAAACAACAGGTTTTTAACCCGTATCTGAATGGTGTCCTTGAGATTATATAGCTCTGATTAATATCCTGATTATCTTTGGAGAACAGTAAAAGCGACTAGATATTGTATTGTAACACAATCCCATCGTATGCTGCCGAAGCCTTAAAAAAATGGTGACATTTCATATTTAGAACCGACTTACTGTTCATATGCAGTTCGAATCAATGGATAAGTAATTTGCTAAAGATACAGGGTATCTCTTGACTTGCAGCCCACTTGCCATTGATCTCTTCAGGGACTTAGGCCTACACGTACACCGCGCACCATCAGAGTCCATATTCAGGGCATCTAACTCTAGGGTGTGAGCGTTTTCCTCCGTACAACAGGAGCTCTAGCCCGAAAAACTCTCCTCCAAGAGCCATATATGGATGGACCTTAGATGTTTTAAAAAGTGGGTTAATTTTCATTAATATCCTACTTATCCTATCATAGCACTCACGTGGGCAGGCCACTAAAGTTGACCAAGATATGGCAGTTCTGTACTCTTGGACCACTTGAGAAATATCTTGCAAGAATTGCACGTCGGCTTCTTCAACAGATAAGCTGATGGTTAATATGCCCCCATTCTGAGCAATTTTCGCTTCCTAGAGAGAGAATTAAATATTTTTTTTTTTAAGTCTCACTTTTAAAGTCAATCTTCTTTAGCATAAGCTGAAATTTGTCATGCAGAGGATGACATGTCCCATCGACACGTGATTGGAACTATAGCTTGTTAACATATATTTGAACAAATGGAAACATATATTATAGGCCATGGCCGGGAGGAGTTAAGTATTCTGGCAAATTGAATACTGGTCCGCAAACCATCTTTTGGTGAGGTAGGGTGTTGTTTTAATAAAACACTGTTCATAAAATTAGGTAATAGACAAGGAGGTCAATTTAGGACTCACAACAGCTCAATGGATAACTAATTAGACCTGAGATGAGCAAAGACTTGCCGGTTTGAATAGTTATGGGAACCAGTAAAAGGGGAAAATTGGTGGGCTAGGGGTTATCTGATTCAAAATGGGGCATTGGGTTGTTTTAACTTACGATTTTAAGAATTGATATCAAACATCGTGCTACTATTAATTCAATGAAAAAGTAATTACAAAAAAAACGAAATATCCATAAATGATGGGCAAAAGGTTACTTATTTCATAGCTTTAAGCCACAATTGATCCACGAGCCATAGTTTGCGAAGCCATAATATATTATACAGTTATATGGATGAAACCATTGATACTTTACAAGTCTAGTTTGGATATATTTATCATCATATCATATCCTTTCGGTTCATTGACTAGCAAAGTGCCTCTGTCCACCAAAACACCAGTCTAGCTATGGGCTATTAATTTCATGATCAGGTTTCAGAAACGGCTAGAAAGTAGCACAGTGGAAGTAACTGGGTAAAGAAGAAAAAAAAATTCACCTGAATTGTCGCCCTTCGAATGTCGTAGTTGCTTTGACCATTAGTCTGGCCATCGGAGACCAGGACAATTATGTTTCCACTTCTGTCGCCGTTGTAGGCCCTAGACATCATCGCCGAGTAGTTGATCAGATTTTGCCTGGCAATATCAGAACCTGTTGTTATAAAGTCTAAAACTTTCTTTAAAAGACTACATGTTAAAAATCCTGCATATTCCATAAGCAGTAAAACCAATGCATATAAGTTCTTTTTCTTCCCGAGTTGCATTCATACCTTGAATGGGTTGCCTGAACAAAACCAGGAAAAGATAATAGCTTAACATCATTTAAAACACTAATCAAAATACATAACGATGTTCTTAACCACAGAAACGCGTATGACGCAATAATCTTCTGTATAGAAGGAGCGTCTGTAACATGAAAGATAAACAAAATGTCAATTCACGCCAGTACATCGCGGTAATCTAAACTAGATTTTTAATGTTTATTCTTTTTTTTTTTTCAACTAGGTCAGGTCAGGGATCTGCAACCTAAGGAACGCGTGCCACACTTGGCACGCAGGGCAATTTTCATGGCACGCGAGAGACCTCTAAGAAGTGTTTCTTGGTAAAATAAAAAAACATTTTCCGATATTGAATAACATCTAGCTTTCGAAGCCGATGTTTCTAAATGAAATAGCGAGACATTTAAGTGAGTTGACTAGGTCAAACAACACTTGTTAGACCACTGGAATTTCTTAGCATTGAAACTGGACATGTATTGCCGTGAAATCAGTTAAAAAAATTAAAACACTGTACTTACCTAATTTAAGGCAAATATATTAAGATTTAACTACAGAATCAAATTTAAAAACCTTATTTATTTTTAATTAAAGGGAGATAATTAATCCATTTTTTTTTGCTCTTATATGTGTAATGTGTTTCTTTTTTTTCTTTTATAAAAGAATAATTAGCTTACAATTTATAAATTTGTAATGATCAAACTGTAAATGATAATTGAAAATTATATAATTATTTTATGACTAAAGAATTTATATGCACATTTTTCAACACTACATAACTACCCAGTTTGTATGATTACTACGTATCTTTTCCTCTTAACGACGATGCACACTACACATTGATTATATAGAAAGAAAATATCAGTAATACTGAGAACATAATATAATAAATTTACAGCAGGAGCTATATCCACTGTTTCACACAACTAAAGATAAATTTATACAAAAATCAAACATGAATTGGGAAGTTTAGTCTACTGATAAAATTGTTTAGGCTCTCTTTGGTATAAGTGAAAAGGATGATAATCAATAAAACGTAACACATTTTTTAATTGAAAAATAACACTTTAACGATTTTCTCTATCCATCTCCTTTGCATTTGGCATTGGTCTTGCAAAGGCGCTAAATACATTGCCGTATAAAAAATAAACTTTAAAAAAAAATAGAGCAGGTTTACTTGCAGGCTGTTGGCACGCTGCATGATCTAGAAATCCTAGTTTGGTACACAGTACACTGTTAGTTAAAGGTTGCCGACCCCTGCACTAGGTAACTTTATTTTAGTGATAACGATATTTTGAGAACCATTAACAAAAAAACTCATGGAATTTGTCCATTCACTCTACCATGACATTGACAGAGTCTGGCATTACCTGGCTCTCATCAAGGCAGAAGATATTCTTGTACTGGTTCGTGGTTGTTTTAATGAGTTGATCAGTTTGATGATATCTTCAATTTCGCTAGCGTTTCTAGGTTTTATGGCTGCTATATCGTCTGCGTACGAGCTGAAAATGTGAACACATAAAGAAATATGAAACATACACAAATAGACCATAGACACAAATAGAATCCATGCACAAATAGTACACTTACAAAAAAATCTCATACATAAATAGAACACATACACAAATAGAACACATACACAAATAGAACCCATACACAAATTGAACAGACACAATAAGAACCCATCAACAAATAAAATCACATACACACACATATAACACACACACACACACAAATATAGCACATACACAAATAGAACAATAAGACACAAGTAGAACCCATACACAAATAGAACCCAAACACAAGTACATCACTTACACAAAAAGAGCATAGACATAAACAGAATAAACAAAACAAAGTCGTTGATTTGAATAGTACCATTTTTTGACTATTTATATATAATATTTTGTTTTGTTTTTTCTTTTAAAATACTTTTCTTTCTTTTTTCTTTTCCACGTTGCAAACGAATACGACGTTGTTGATGCGTCCTGTGTTCGCTACAGTTACAATCATAATGATAAGTTAGGTAGTCTACCGGAGTAAAAAAAACAAGCCTGTTCCAATGTCGTGGGACTTTTTAGTGGAACAGTGAACATGGAAACTGTACATTGTGCATCCCCGAAATTTGCACAGCTCAAAACTAGACGGAAGATACGTAATAGTAATCTAATTACCACTGATCTATATATATATATAGGCTACATAGATGGACATAATTTATAGAGTTTAGCGTGCTTTGCTATGCTGTTTAGTTATTATATAATATATAATTGGAATCTTGTTATGAAATGCCAAACAAACAAGATAACGAAGAAAATATGGTATTTCGGTATATTGAAAAGTGTATTAATTCAAAAGATTATTAGAGTAATACAAACAGCTAATACAAAAGCTAATTCGACAACTAAAAATATTTAAATTCTCGTGGACCAAGAGGGAAGGTTATGAATCAGAGCCCCTCTGTATGACCGTGTAACGCTCTATCGTTAAACCACCATCACGGATTATTATGCATTAGACAATATATATTAAGCTAAAAAAAACACAATGATAACAACAAAGTTTCAAATAAGTGTTACCTAAAGAGTATGACCCCTATATGGACATCGCTGAACGCCTGCGTGACGGCCCTGATCTCTCGTATAGCAGCAGATTTCGTGTAGGTGAATCCTATTGGTGAGATGCTGTCTGAACCATCCAATACAAACATTACGTTTGGTGGACATCTGGTGACTAAAAGAAAATTGAATTGGATGTTGTAGTTATTGAATCTATCTATTTATCATTGTATATACCAGGGGTCGGCAACCTGCGGCTCGCGAGCCGCATGCGGCTCTTTCGATGTCGAGATGCGGCTCTCGAGTTTCAAGCGCAAATATTATAGTTATATTATTTTATTTTAAAAACTCATTAAAAATTATATACTACAAACATAATTAAAACACTCAACAGAGAACAGTGAGAATAGGTGGAGTAAACAGTTAACGGACAGCTGACAGCCGCTAGTCAAGACTAGGCCTACCACCCAGCCAGCAATCCAGCGGACGGTAGTGTTCAGTCTTCAGTCAGTCTTCATAAGGGATGACCTTCCGACTTGTCTCATTTGCCAAGAAAAACTTGCACACAATAAGAAGTCAAATTTGGAGAGACACTTCACTAAAAAAAACATACCCGATTCGCTACTGAATATCCATGAGGTGACGCACAGAAAAAAGGCTGTTAAAGAGCTTCAAAAACAAACAACAGTCGAGTTCTATGTTAAGTAACTGGCGCAGTCTTCAAATAATGTAAATAATGTAAATCTGGCAAGCTTTGCAACATCACTAGAAATTGCAAAAAGAGGGAAACCATTTACAGATGGTGAGTACGTCAAAGATTGTTTCATACTTGGAGCTGAAGGTGATTTTAAAAAGAAAACAGAAATTATGAAGATTTGCCATTATCTGCTAAAACAGTACAAGATAGAACTGCTAAATGTCTTCAAATGTAACACCTATGCAAGTGGAAGACATTCAACTGGCTTCTGCTTTATCACTGCTATGGGTGAGTCTTGCGACATAAAAGACACGGCACAAGTTACCATTTTCATCAGGTAACTTATATGTCAGCCCAAGGTCCAAAAGAAGAACTGCTAGGATTGCATCCGCTATCAGGGCAAACTCGTGGATAAGATATAGAAAATGCTATGCAAAATTGCCTGGACGACTATAAAATCTTTCCATTGCAGCTGATAGCTGATAGATAGATGGAGCCAGAAGTATGACAGGAATACATAAAGGGCTAACAACGATTCTTTGACAAAAAATAAACCACGACATTTTAATGTTTCATTGCATAATTCATCAAGAGGCGCTTTGGGCCCAAACATTTCCGGCCAAAATAATTACGATCATTAACAGCATTTCGGCAAAAGCACTCTACCATTTCAAGTCATTTCTTTAAGAAATAGAAAACCAGTATTCTGACCTAGCCTACTTCTGCACAATAAAAATTGATGGCTTCACAGGGACAACGTATTGAAATGTTTTGATTCTTGCTTGAGTGAAATAAAAACATTTTTCAGTGGAAAAAGACATTGTCCATACGAAATTGAAAGAAGACTAATGGCTGCAAAAATTCAACTTCATGGTGGCTATCACAATGAAACTAAATGAGCTAAATGTAAAACTGCAAGGAAAGGGAAACCAAGCCTATGAAGAAGTGGTTAGTTTCGATAATAAATTACTTTATTTTGTCGAAGACATGGAGAGCGGTAAATTCGAAAATATGAAGCAATATCACTATGAAACCAATGCAAGTCAACTATTGACATGAATTACTTCAGCAGGGCTATACTGTAAACAAAATGAAGAATAAATTCGCTGAGAGATTTCAGCAATTCAAAACAAACGCAAGTATTCTGGCGTTCATAGTAAATTCTCTCAACACAAATACAAATGAGATCAACATTGAGCGATTTGGTTCGCTTCAAATGCAATGGCTGGATATGGAAATCAAACACTTGTGAACAGGCAAGTTCACAGAACTCAAAAGCAAGTTAGAAGAGTTGGTGTTCCAGAAAAGCATGTACGTCACGCTACACAACTGGACAGCTCTAAAAGAAATGCCCACGAGGTGAAATGCCGCAACTAATAAATAAAAATCCAGAGGCGTGCTTGAAACTGAAAACATCAAGTTATGAGCCAGATTTAGCCAAACTTTCAAAAGGCATGCAAGGCCAATGCTCCCATTGATGTAAAAATCGTAACTATCTAGTATTCAATAATTATAGTTATATTATTTTATTACAAATTTTATTATTCTAGCAGAGCTAGCTAAAATACTTCAATATGTTTTTTGCAAAACATGTGTATGTTTTTATTTGAATAAATATTCTTTCTTATTTAAAGGTATTTATTTTAAATCAAAAATCAAATTTATGTATAGGCCTACCTAATCCTAATCAAATACCATAATATTAAAACAAAAATGTGAGTGGCTCTTTAAAAACTGGGAAATTGTGTAAATTGTAACTTTTGGCTCTTCCGTCTAAAAAGGTTGCCGACCCCTGGTATATACCCATCTATCTATCTAGCCATGTATGTATCTATCGTTTCAATGATATATATATACATACGTTTGGCCGCACTTCGGGCTTTGGCCGTAACATATATATATATATACAAGCTACATTGCCCGGCGTTGCCCGGGTGAAAAAAAAAAGGACTGTCTGGGGTGCAGATAACAAATGTATAAACTACACTTACTGAATACTTTTAGAAAAGTAAATAAATATTGTAATAAGGTAAAAAAAAATAGTCAAAAAATTTTATTTAACAAAATCTATATTGCCTATAGATTTACAATGTCTTTTGTTTTTAAAAGTTTGAAAAATTAATTGTCGAAAAAAAAAAGTATAGTCTAACTGGAGAATCGAACCCTGGTCGGCCGTATAGAAGTCCACTACGTTTACCACTGAGCTATCGAAGACACATGTCCGATGTGAAAAATTATTAGACGGTATATTGGGCTAGGCCTAGATAGGTCAGTGACACACGTGTTTTCAAATTGACCAATGGGGATCCTCGCGGGGCTTAACACTGTCTTTTAAATATATATATGGGGTGCTCAGTCACTTAAAATTAAGCAAAAAAATGTGGAGAAAATGCAGACTTTAAAATAAAGATAAGTGAACCGTAGTAAGATGGCCGATTTGACCCGGAAATACATGTTTCGATTTTAATTTTAATTTTTCATTGAGAAAATCGAAGCGATTCAATAAAACGGAAGTGCAAAGGAAACAACGAATAGGAAATTCCGAAAAGCAGTCTTTCGAGTCATCATATAGGGCGTTTGCAATCACGTGACAAAAAGCACGTGATTTTTGTTTACTTTGAGTAATGGTGTACAAGTAACAATGGCCGCTGTATTAATACAGTTTTATATAGGCTCGAGCATTTTTTTTAATGATGTGTTGTGTTTTAAGTCTTATTAAGATTTAAGCTGTATTATGTCAGTTAAATAAAATAGGCTATTTTATTATTATCATAGACATAGATCATAGACGATGTGAGCCTATTGGTGACTTGACTAGATAGCCTATTCACCAACACTATCACTTGAAATCGTAGCTGTCCTACTAACTTAGCCATTAGCCGAGTCTACGAAACATTAAAAGTGTAGGCGTATAAAGTGAAATTGAAAGTGTAAATAGGTCTAGCCGGCCCTAGCCTAATCACATTAATCAATTAATCTACAGTACTACTATTTACCTCCTTATTTTTTAGTAGGATAGCCAATATTCATATGTGAATTTAGCATGATAAAGAACAACTTCACCACGTTACATTTGTACCGCAAGTGGGTTCTTATATTTACACAAAT
Organism: Anisus vortex; assembly: GCA_949126835.1. Lineage (NCBI taxonomy): Eukaryota > Metazoa > Mollusca > Gastropoda > Planorbidae > Anisus > Anisus vortex. The sequence goes on along the minus strand of OX421504.1, from coordinate 11,921,301 downwards.
ACGTCACTAAAAACCTAAGCCACACCCACTGAGAACGCTCTATAGCAGAAATACTAAAGCAAGCGGTCCATTTTCATTATGGTCTATGGTTTAACCAAAAGTTTGCGTGTTGCTTGAAGGTTTTAATTTTTAAAAAAAAAGACACTGAGTCTGGTGATATATCTTACCGACATTGCTGCCGTACTTCGTCCCACTGTGCGGCACCTTGATGGCGCCTATGAACAAGTTGGACAACCAATCGAACAGGTTCAAGGCCGTTTGCAGAGTTTGAGGGGCGTGGCCTTGGACGCCGGCATCGCACGTGCAGACCAGAGCAGATACAATAAGCACGTTGATGGCGATCTTCATTTATAACAAACTCTTTGAAGAAAACTGCCAAAAAAAAATGACATTTTAAATTTGGTTTAAAATAAGTACGTAAATTATAGTTAATAATAATAATAAGAAGAAGAAGACTTATATAGCGCATATTCCGTTGGGAACAGTTATATGCGCTTTCAACAGTCACAGACAGAGAACAGACAACGAATAAAAGACAAAAATGTATACATTAAAAATAATAAACTGCTACTTGAATAGATGTATAGTAAAAATTATATACGTTCATCGTTGATCTTAGGAACATTTAAATTGTTGTTAAGACATGACGTGACACAACTACAAAAAATTGACCAACTATGAGATCAATGTGAACCAATATATTTTTTAATGTGATGTAGGCTGCCTTAGGATTGCCAGACGTCCAGCAAAAGGAGGACATGTCCTCCTTCTTTTAGACCAGGAGTCGGCAACCTTTTGCTTATAGTGTGCCAAACTAGGATATCTAAGTCATTCAGCGTGCCAATTGCTCAACTATATTATTTTTATAAGACAATTTATTTAGTGCCATAACAAGACCAAGACCAAAAGAAAAGGAACGTAATAGAGAAAATTTGTTAAAGCGTTTTATATTTATTAAAACAAAATTAAAGTATTTGTTATTAGGCCTATCATTTTTTTTAATCCATTCATAGCAAATACACAATTTCATTACTCAACTTAAACATTATAAGCGTAGGCCTATGTATTAACAATTAAAGTTAGTTGTCAAGATCATCATTGGCTCCATAGTCTCGTAAGACCATTAGATTTGCGCTCCAGTGATTTGGCCAGCCCTGCAGAATGAGCTGTGTCTGTGGAGATCAATCCTTGAGAGAAAGGCTCTGTCGCATCTCTGGCACTTGAAAGCGGGACCGTTTTGGAATTTGTTAGGGGCAGCCTATGTTATTTACTTTTCTTCGCTGCTCTTTTAGCCTCCGCGATAAGGCGAAGTCTGCCATCTGCAGCATTTGTACCGGTGTGTAGGTTACTTCTCCAACTACTTCTGTTCTGAGCCAGGTTCTCCCAGTTTCCGACCTCTACATCTATAGCCTTTAGGTCACGCTTGCAGATGTCCTTGAACCTAAGTTGGGGGCGGCCAGTAGCTCTCTTGACCTCAGCAAGATCAGCATATAGCAAGTCTTTTGGGATTCGCCCATCCTCCAACCTGGAAACATGGCCATGCCACCGGAGATGACGTAGGCGAAGGAGAGTGTGACCATGCTAGGCATGTTAGCCCGTTGCAAGACATCGCTGTTTGTTATGCGGTCCTTCCAAGATATCCAAAGTATGCGTCTGAGGCAGCGCATGTGGAAAGAAGAAAGTCTCTTTTCTTGTGATGCGTACAGGGTCCAAGTTTCGCTGGCGTAAATGAGAGTGCTGATCACACATACACGAAAAAGCTATTTTTGTATTAATAGTCAGCATCTTTTTGACCCATACTCTTTGCGTTAGCCTGGATGTAAAGTCGCGAATGCCTTGCCTATTCTCTTGCTGATTTCTCTGTCCAGTGATAGATCGGTGGTGATGGTGGAGCCAAGGTATGTGAACTGATCAACAACAACATCTAATTTGGTACCGTTGATGTAAATGTTGGGTGGGTCAGCTCCTTAAACCATCACGTTGGTCTTTCTTATACTAATTGTTAGACCAAAATCTTGAAAGGTCTTGGAGAATCGGTCCATCAAGGATTATAGCTCCTCCTCAGTGTGTGTGACAAAGGCGGCGTAATCCGCGAACAGAAAGTCTTTGACTGCTCTGCTGCACATTTTTCGTCTTGCCTTCAGCCTGGACAACCTGAAAAGCCCTCCATCTAACCGGGTGTGCAAGTAAATCCCCTCCCTGGATTCTCTAAAGGCATTGTTTTACAAGGTTGAGAAGAAGATCCCAAAGAGAGTTGGGGCAAGGACACATCCTTGTTTTACTTCTGTGCGGATGGCGAAAGCGCTGGAATTCCCGCCATTATATTGCACAGTTGCCTTCTTGTTGTCATGGAAAGACTGGAGAAGTTTGGATGGGCAACCAATTTTGGCCCAATGGAGAATACACAATTTCATTACACAACTTAAACATTTTTAAGTGTATGTTTTGACAATTAAAGTTAGTTGTCAAGATATTATTCTAGTAATATCTAATAATAATAATAATAATAATAATAAATGAAGCTTTTATAGCGCATATCCCGCAATCAGTTCTATGCGCTTAAAGCCTGTTCTTAACCGGGACGAACCTGAGATCGGCGATCTAGTTTGTAAACCATAGTCACGTGTATGAATACAAACCCCGAACCTTTCTGCGAGATCGCAGATCGGGATTTGCTATCTTAACAAGCCCGATCCAACATTTGACGTACTTCTCTGTAAACAAATATGGCGATGTCTTCCACGAAGCGACAGAAAATGATAAAACTTAAGTTGAAGCTTTCCTTATTCTCAGCGAAGAATTTGAATATGAAGCAACAAGGCGCAAACGCAAGACAACTTTACCATATGTTATACAGCGACAGCAACTTGGCGCATTTCACGCACTCGTGCAAGAATTGGCTGAACAGGTATCGTGCAGGCTGATTGATACTGATAGTGATACTAGTATATAGGCTACCATCTCAGCAATAACTTTACAAGTTAAATATATTAGTGGTACATTACTAAATAGACTAGTTATTGCATGCATGTATAGGCCTACATGTAATATAATATTATTACTAATTCTGTTCATTTTTTCCCCACAATCCTATATATAATTTACTTTTAATAAATATTTATAACATAACATACAGCTTAAATGATTCATCTGAAAATTATACATGTGTGTTATTGTGATGTGTACCTGTTATAAACTATATGTGTATTTGTATCTGTCACAACATGTATATGTTATTATGATATGTGATGTTTCTTTTCGTGATAGGATCCAAAACATCTTCACAGATTTCTTCGTATGAGTGGTGAGACGTTTGATGATTTGCTGCACTTAGTTGGGCCTTCTTTGTGTAAACAAAATACTAATTATAAGGACAACAATAACAGGCAAATATTTAAAAAATGTACATTCTTTGTAGTTTGATCTCGGCATAACTGAGATTTTCGTTCCTATCAAATTCAATACTTTTATAACATTGACGATAGCGAAAAGGTAGTACAGTTAAGCGGATAAGATAAGTAGTAATCATACAAACTGGGTAGTTAATGTAATGTTTGAAAACGTACATATAATTTCTTTAGTCATGTATTTTTATAATTTTCAACTATCTTTTATAATTAGATTCTTTTTAAAATTATAAATTGTAAGTCATTTTTTTTTACAAGGAAACAAAAAATAAACATATTAACAATATGAACAAAAAGAAAACGGGTTAATTATCTTCCTTAAATTAAAGTCTTCAAATTATATGCTAGTGATGTCAAACGAGTTAATTGCTTTAATATAACTAGTGTTACGTATAATTTATTATTTCTTTATACAAATTCAGCATTATGTTCTTTTTTCAACGTGTAATTAGATGTATAAAATTAATTTTCGTTGTTAAAAAACATTTTTTTGCATTAATAAAGTCAAATTAAGGAGTTTATTTCGCATTAATAATTACAACAATTACTTAATGTAATGCTAGTATATAAGCCTGTTATATTTATTACAATAATAAAAAAAATTTGCTTTATAAATAATTATAGTTATGCTTTAATTAAGAGAGATGAGCATAAAACCTCTTTTGAATGTAATTAGCATGTATCAATTAATGAGTGTACTTTCTTTGGATGATCTTCACTAATTGTTCAATGTCAGTCACATATTTAGTCACTTCTGAGTGGTCAAATTTAAGTGAACTACTGGTATGCTTAAAACAGCTTTCATGTGAGATCAAATATTTTCACTTGTGTAAATTAAAACAAAAGCTGAAAGCAGAGCGAATGCCTTGCGATTGACAACAGATGGCTTTCCTAAGTAGCGTTTCCTTTCAGATTTTCCAACAAATCGTCACATTTCGATTCCCATTTTTCGGATGTTTAAAATGAAAGAAATGGCAATATTCCTACACTATAAAAAGATCCAGATCTAAGTAATTTGTAGTAAGATCAAGGCAGCAAGACTTGGTGTGGTATGGAAACACTTGTCCATGAATTTGAGTCTTGCCTTTGTTTAGAAATCTCCGCATTGATTGCTTCAATGAACTTCTGAACACCTACCCATCTGTCTTAATTTTGCTTATATTTTAATTATGGAAATAGTTAAATGTTTTTAAATAAATTTCACGGCAAGATATGTCCAGTTTAAATTCAAATCCATTGCAGTGGTTCAACTCTTCAAGTTCTTTTCGATTGCGTGCTTGTAAATGCATGTTCAACTCACTCAAAAGTGTCGCCATGTCATTCAGAAACATCGGCTGCAACAGTCAGTTATCCTCATTCAATATCGAAAATATTGTGTTTTTTTTCATCAAGATACACCTTAATTGCTTCCAGTCAAGAAACGAATGTATCCAAGACTTTACCTACACTCCGTATTACTTTATTCTAGAAGAGACTTAAGAAACTATAAAATTGTTAATAGATAATATCACAGATGGCAAGTCCAATGATGAGAACTTTGCATACGAACATTCCTGATGTCGACGTGCAGTGTGATTCCCATGTAGTTCGCCACGCAGCACCAATTAACTATATTGACGTACGTTATTTTGACTTGCATTAAAAAATCTTCTTGGAAGTCTCTCGCGTGCCCCTGAAAATCGTTCTGTGTGCCAAGTCTGGCACGGGTGCCTTAGGTTGCCGACCCTTGTTTTAGTCTATTGTCCTCGGTCCGGCAGGCAAAATGAAAAACGTTTGAAATGTCCAGCTTTTGTAATATTTTTTTAAGCAAAGTCTACAGTTTTTAAAAATAGTATTAGCTTGTTAAGAATTAAATTTATACATTTTATAAGTGATAAGAAAAGAAAGACTCTTGCATGAGCTGTAAAGTTTTTTTTTCAAAGTTGCCCAAAAGCAGGGCCGGATTTTCCTATAGGCTATCAAGGCTTCAGCCTAGGCCCTCAAGATCAAGAGGGGCCTCAAGATCAAGAGGGCCTACATTCAAATTGTTAGCAAAATTACAATTACACTATTCTAAAAACAGTGAACACTAAAACACTGGTCCGAAAATAAGGGAAATAAAGTTCAATAAAGTTTTGAAAGTTCTGAAATCATATTTGAAACCTCATTCTGAAGTGCCTAAATATTTATCAGACACTGTGTGGGAGGCACACAGGCTGAAGCTGAGAGGATGCTGACCGAATCATATCAGTGGACGCATGCTCCAGATTCCTTAGAAATCCAAAAGTTTGGTTCAGCTCTTTGTATGCTGCCAAACGATGTACTAGGGCACTTCGAAGTTTGTCAAGTGTAAGTAAGAAGACTTGAGTTTTGAACCGATCAGAAGATTTGAACTCCGTTTCATCAGCATCGCCCTCATCAAACTGTTTCATCCGTTTTCGTTTCCTTACACTGTCTTCTCTGTAAGAAGAATTATCACTATGGAGTTTTCCTCGCAGTTCATAAGTTCCAAAGTTATTCCGCTGCTGGTCAATAAATTCAATTAGTGATTTGTAGAGTTGCACAACTGTATTAATATCCATCTTCGAGTCTTGTAAAAAACTGGTGGCGTTAATTCGGTACAGGAACACATACCAAAATTCAGCCATAATCCCAGTTTCCAAATAGCTCATTGTTTTTGACAATGAGTCAGCCTGGAGCCTGGCATCTTGAGGTTGGTTGTCATCGTTAGAAAGATTACCGAGAAGTCGTTTAATTTTTGTGTAACCTTTCACATTAGCCTTCGTAGCGTCGGCGTGCGCAGACCATCTTGTGTCCCTTAGCCGCTTGACAACAGACAACTGAAGTGGACGAAGCAGTTCAATAAGTTGGGCCCAACGATGAGTTGATCTTGAGAGAAAAACATTTAGCTGTTGCATATGGTTAAAAAAAGTGACGGGCTCCAGGCAACTATCCACCGCGCATTGACCAACCGGATTGAGTGAGTGAGCAGCACAGGGAATAAACGACGCAAGTGGACAAAACTGAGAAAAATGGGCCTGCATTCCATTGTATATGCCGGACATGTTTGATGCATTGTCGTATGTGTGTCCTCTGCAGTTTTTAACATCGATTTCAGTTTCTTCCAGGAATGTCAGCAGACTTTCCGCCAAATATTTGCCTGTGTAACTGTTGCCTTCTGTGTTTATGAATCGAAGAAAACGTTCCATTGGGCCAGTCTGTAATACATAGCGCATAATGCAGGTGAGTTGGTCACAATGGGAAATATCCGGTGTTGAGTCCACAGATACAGAAAAATTTGGATGAGCGAACTTCAGACATTATTTTAGAGAACACCTGCTGCCCCATTATCAAAATGATCTCTTCACAAGTTGTGGAAGATAGGTACGACGTATGCCCTCTTCCCTGATTTGCATTCTTCCGTATGTGCTCAGCCAAGAATGGATCATACCTTGCAATCAGTTCCAAAATACCCAGGAAGTTGCCGTTACTTGAGGAGCCAATATCTTCATTTGATCCACGGATTGCCAGACATCTTTCAGCTAAGAACTTAATTGTTGCCACGACACGATCAAGAACTTTGACCCAGTAGTCACGCTCGTGATTGTATTGATGCTCAAGCTGTATGTCAATCCAATGTTTTTGTTGCTTACGAATGAGCACTCCTGTCACTGTTTTCTGATGCTCTGCGATTTGTTCATGACGTGAGAGCTCACCATGTTTCCAGTCAGAAAAACCAGGATGTTGAACAAAAATGTATTGATTTTCTTGCATTGACAACAGCCTACAGGGAAAGCAGTAGAGGCTTCCATTTAATGGCGAGTAGCACAGCCACGAAATTTAATTTAACTATTCATCTATTAAATAAATATTCTGCCCGAGCCTACGAAAGGTCAAATCCTTTTATTCTTATTTTTAATGATATAAAAATTGGGCCGGTAGGGAAGCTGAGGCCGGGGACTGGAGCCCCCCACAGCCCCCTGGTTAATCCGGCACTGCAGCCCGGGCCGCATTCCTAAGAACCTCCTATATAAAGAATTGGCATCTTGAAAGAGAAAAACAGGTCGCCCACGCCTCCGATACAAAGATGTCTCCTAGAGGGACATGAGAGCAGCCAGCATAAACAAAAATGACTGGAGTGGAAATCACAGGATCGATCACCTGTCATGGAGGGGGTAAAACTATCAGAGGTTCGTAAGATGGATGAGACTGTAGAAAAAAGGGCTCGGTGAAAGACGAGAAAACAGGAAAGCACATAACATTTTGTGCGAAAGCTGCGATAAATACATTCAAGAATAGGCCTGCTCAGCCACACGAGAATATGCAACCCCAGCCCACGGTGATGCACCATCGTGTCGCGAGACGGAAGGATGCCGAAGACAAACATGATTTATAAAGTTTAAAAAAAAAAACGAAGAGACTATGTAGTTGTGATCTAGTTATTTCAGGTGTAGACTAGCTTGGTGAGAAGTATTATTACTGTAATAATATCTAGCCTATCTAGTAAGATGCAGTATTTTTAACATAATGTTTAAATATATACAGATAATAACCTTAACCCTAATCCACTAAACAGATTATTATCGTGTTGTATTTCTAAGTTAGAATTTAATGCCTTATGTATTATTATTACTTTACTCCTCGCACTTCTGTCCTCTAGTGTTTCTAGGTTTAGTGATTAAAATATTGGTGTTATTCTTGTCAGTTTTGAATATTCACTAGTTATGAACCTTGAAGCTCTTTTCGAAATTAGATCTAATTTTGTAATGTTTTCTTTAGTTGATGGGTCCCATACAGAAGATAAATATTCTAGTATAGGTCTTATCTTATCTTATACATTACAGACGCTCCTTGTATAAAGAAGATTATTGCGTCCTACGATCATCCGTGGTCCGAGTCTAGTCTTGCATTTTGATTAATGGTTTAATGATGCCAAGCTACTGGTCTAACTAATGTAAGATACAACTTTTGTTTTATATTCTTATTACATTTGAAAAAGTTCCTTTTTATGAAGCCTAATGTTTTGTTAGACTTTTTAATTACTTCATCGATGTCTGGATTCCAAGATAATTTATAATTAATTTTATTCCTATGTACTCACTGAAAATAGTACTTTGTTATTATATATTTCTTTTTCTTAGATACTCTTAACAGTTGGCATTTTTCTGGGTGAAAAGACTTTCTTCAGTTAGATTGCCATTTTGTTAAATCATCTAGATATCTAGGTCTTTTTGTATGAGTTCAATACCTTTTTCTGTCTTTATTGTTCTATAAATTTTATTATACATTCATTTGCAAACATTCTTACCCAAATGCATCAAAACAGAAACAAAAGTAAGTCATTAATTTAAATTAGAAATAGTAGGGGCCCTAGAACATTTCCTTGTGGAATTTCTGAGTTTAAAACTACTGGTACCCATTTAGAGCCATTAATTATTACAGTTTGTTCTCTACCTATCAGAAAGTCTTGAATCCACTGATGAAAGGAATCAGAGATGCCAACAAATTAAAGTGTTTTTTTTCTAGTAAACTAGCATGGTGAACTTTGAAGAATTGAAAAAAAAAAAGTAACATTTAATTTGAATTGCAGGAAGAAACATGAGTTATGAGCGAGTTTCAGTTACCTCGCCACTATTTGGCGCAACTACTTATGCCAATGACTCACACGCGTTGATATAACGATATATAAGATAAGATAAGAATGGGCATTTCTATAGCGCTTCTATCCATGCTATTAAATTAGCATGCTCAGTGCGCAATTGGTGTGATTTGCAGATGTATTTAGTTCATATATGCACATAATATTGAGTTACTAGCCCAGTGAAAGACCAAATTAAACTCGTAAGTCAAGTCTATACGTGCAACTACTCTCTGGGACCCATCAAGTAATAAACGTAGACAAATTTCAGACCAGATAATTTTGACACCTTAATTGTGACATGGGTCACGGTGGTCGGGCGACAGCGCGTTAGACTACGAAGGTCCTGAGTTTGAATCCTGGTGAAGCTAGGATTTTTTCCCCAAGTCTGGAGGGTGTCCATGAGTCTACCCCCAACTCTGATGGGTACCTGACCTTAGTATGGGTAAAGTAAAGGCTGAAGGGCAGTGTGCTGGCCACACATCACCAGAAACTGATGAACGCTGCTTCACCGGCCCTATGATCAATTTGGTTCGAAGGGTACTGTACTTTACTTGTGAAAGACCTTAAATAAATTAAAAAAAACAAACATACTACGGAAGAGAAGAAGAAAAGTAGTGATAAAACCTATACAAAACATTGCATTCTAACTTAAAAAAAACTGCACAATAAAAAGGAACAAATTAATTAAACAAACCCTAAAAACAAAAATTCTTACAAGTCCTTTATATGCTTATTTGTTTACTTGTTTCTTGTTTTTCAAGCAAAACGATTGAATTTACCCCAAAACTAGTTACTTCCCTTGAGAAACACACAAAAGCGAAATTAGTATAATATATTATACAATTATAAATAATAATATATAATATGCCCCATAATTAATGTAAGAACAAAAACACACACACAAAGTAAAATAATATTTTGGTGGGGTTGGTGGTGAGTGGATTTGGTTGAAAATTTTACAGAAAGTGTTGTCATCAGCAACAAGTCTATTATAATAATATATATATATTCTTTTTTAATTTGCCTTGTCTAACTGAAACGATCGTATTACTAAAAACCAGAGTTACTACTCTTGTTATTGTTATCGTTAGTCAGAGAAAACCCTCCTCGATCATAAGCTTATCATGTGGAAGAAAAATAAGTCAATAATAACATAGTAAGAAATATCATTAACCTCTGCTAAACAATCCAGCACAATTCCATCCAGAGAAGAAACAAACAACAACAAATAAACCTTTTCACCAAGGACACGAATGTCTATGTTGTAACATTTCAAACATAAAGCTATATATATATACACATTTTATTTTAAATTCACGATTTTTGTTTTTTTTATTATCCCTCTCTCTTAACTTTTTTGTCCCAGTTCAAATTTACTTTCTCTCACCTCTCTCCCCTTCTCCCCAAACACTTGAAATGGGGTGTAAAATAAATGTCTGCCCACCCGCCCGAGATGTATAAGTTCTTTAATAATGTAGACTTAGTCAATTGTAAAAAGTGTACAGTGTCAATATACACATTTGTTTTTTTTTGTTTTTCGTGAGAGCAGGACACATCTGCTTAACAATTCAGGCTCAGCCTGACTCCATGTCTTGCATAATACGTCTTGCATCTTTTCTTTCTCCATGTCTCATAGATCTTCCATTCTTCCATGCCTGTCTTCTCTTCATCCGTTCAACTCTATAACTCGGTAATTCTCCCACACATTTCTTCTCTTCATCCGTTCAACTCTATAACTCGTTAATTCTCCCACACATTTCTTCTCTTCATCCGTTCAACTCTATAACTCGTTAATTCTCCCACACATTTCTTCTCTTCATCCGTTCAACTCTATAACTCGGTAATTCTCCCACACATTTCTTCTCTTCATCCGTTCAACTCTATAACTCGGTAATTCTCCCACACATTTCTTCTCGTCATCCGTTCAACTCTATAACTCGTTAATTCTCCCACACATTTCTTCTCGTCATCCGTTCAACTCTATAACTCGTTAATTCTCCACACATTTCTTCTCGTCATCCGTTCAACTCTATAACTCGTTAATTCTCCCACACATTTCTTCTCGTCATCCGTTCAACTCTATAACTCGTTAATTCTCCACACATTTCTTCTCGTCATGCGTTCAACTCTATAACTCGTTAATTCTCCCACATCTTTCTTTTCTTCATCCGTTCAACTCTATAACTCATTAATTCTCCCACACCTTTCTTTTCTTCATCCGCTCTTTTCCAAAACTTTTGCCGTTTCCTTTTACTTTCTCTTGTTTCGTTTGTGTTTATTTCCAACCATTTTATCTCTCTTATTCTTTATCGCTATGTATTTCTAAGTCTTTCTTACTCCAGTTTTCTTGTTGTTTTCTTCCCATCTCTCTCATTATTTACTATCTCTCATTCGCTCGCCTTTATTTCATTCCCTCCATTTATTCCACACTCCTTCCTTTCTGTTTATAAAAATGTAAGCTATTATAGGCTATCTGAGCTTCCGCTTATTTCTCTCTCACTCCCTCTCTTTCTCGGAAAAGGTTGACTTTGAAAAATCGTATGACTTTAAAACATCGTATGAGCTCGCGTCATGGGCTTTCACTCTTACACAATTCAGAACGAAGGTAAAATCTATAATGATGTAAAATAAACATGTAGCCAGCATCACAACCCTGTCAGCCCAGAAATGAAAAAAAAAGTTAGGAAGTAACTCTAATAAGGGTCTACCCTTTGAAGACATGGTTACACGAGTGTTGACATTCATTCCTAAGTTACACAACGAGACAAGGAAGTGAGTACCCGAATACCGGAGCAGATTTTTTTCTTTATAAATTTTAAATGCACAGCTGCATATTAGTTTGTTTTTTTCCATTCCGGAAGTGCCCGTCCGAAATAGTGTTAGAACTTTCATCACTTCGTGAAATTATTAGACTTATTTAAGTAAGAATTTTTTCTTTTTCAAAATGCACGTATCAAGTTAATTGATTTAGATACAAATTCCACAGTCGGAAAATTTTGTTAGCTAAGAATAGAACAGGATAAAATATGAATACATATAAATTGTTTTATACGTACTAAGTGTAAATTAATCACTGTTTTTTGTTCTTAGGCCTAAATTATGCATTCTAATGTATTTTTAAACATATTTTACTTCGAGGTAATATAGATCTACAAGGGCAAGTCTTACGCCACCGACTACGCCTTAAAACAACCTTTTTTTTTTTTTTTACCAATGATCAACGATAGGCCTATATTAAGCTAGAAATAACTATTTCAACACTTGAAGACTGTGCACAAGAAATCAAACACTGGATGGATAATAAAAAGTATAAAAATGATCTGAACAAAAACAGAATAGTTTCTTTTAGAAGCGAAGCAACAATTATTAATAAAAATGCTCAACGCCAAATCTAATGGTATTAGCAAAGTCTTTAACTTTAATGATATTTGATGACTAGAATCAAAAACTATAATAAGGTGGACCGCTTGCTCAATTTTTAGAGCTTATAATAATATGTTCCTTTTTTCCCGTGCGCAACGGGAAGGCTGTCTTGAATTACTTCTACGCTCCTACGATTGCATTAAAGGTTTGCGCTGTATACAACTTTCGATTTTAATCTTAGTTTTCCATTGAGAAAATCATAGCGAATTACTAAACCGGAAATCTGAACAACTATTAAAAATTAAAATGCAGACCCGTTATAATTTGACAAATTTACGCGACTTTTTTTTCGGAGAGTGGGGGAGGGGGAGAGAATGGAGACAATCATCCGAAAAAATTAAAGGCGTTTCCACTTCAACTATACCATAGGTTCTGAACGGGGGCGATTTCCCCCCCCCCGGGGGGGCGTAAGAGGCTTTAGGGGGCGCTGACATTCCCGGGGTTGATTGGGGGGGGGGGGCGATGAAGGGCAAGTGGGCGGTATAAACATATCTTATATAATTTTAACACCTCAGCTATTTGAATCGATTAGTTTTTGGATGAAATGTGATATAAACGCAAGTGCTGCTAAATATCTGCTATCCCTCAACAGTAGGCCTACATATTATTATACTAATAAGAAATGGGAATCGCAATGACTTTTTGATGAAGTCGGGGTCAGTATTTGGCAAATATGGTGTGCAGTCGGCTGGACTGTTAGTCCTGCTGACCGATCACTGTCGCCCTGAAATCTGCTAATGTTAATGATATTTTGATCTCAGTTTTACCGAGATCCGAGATGTCCTTAATGTGAACCATAGTGTGACAATCGGAGCACTCACTATCGTAAATCGGTATAGATACGTAGTAATCATAAAAACTTGGTAGTTATTGTAATGCTTGAAAATAAACATATAAATTCTTTAGTCATATAGATCTAATATTTATATAATTTTCCAATACTTTTTACAGTTTGATCATTTCAAAGTTATAAATTGTAAGCCATTTATTTTCTTATAAAAGAAAAAAAAACATTAGAAATATTAGCTCAAATGAATCGGGCTAATTATCTCCCTTCAATTAAAAAATGTTTCCACATTTGATTCAATAGTGATGCCGAACAAGTTATGTTTTGTAATAAGTAATATAACAAATATTACTGATGATTATTATTTCTTTATATACATTCAACATTATGGTATTCATAACAAGATTTAATTATTAGCGGATTAAATAATTTACGATAAACAGTAACAGTTGTAAGTTGTAAATAAACATTAACTGCTTACTTTAATTGTTTGTCCATTGAAGGCGTTTATATTTTAAACATTAATAATTACAGAAATTACTTAATGTAGTGCTAGTAAATAAGTCTCTTATATTTCTAAATTAATTATACAAATAAATATGTTTTAGAATTAATTATATTTATGTTTAATTAAAGAAGATGAGCATAAAAACTCGTTTAAATGTAATTAGTCTGTATCAATTAATGAGCGGTCAAGTGTAGGTGACCTCTTTGTATGCTAAAACAGCTTTGATGTGCGATAAAATCTGTTCACAGGTGTAAGTTGAACCAAAAGCTGAAAGTAAAGGAGCGAATGCCAAGCTGTTGAGAATAGCAGATGACTTTCCTAAGAAGCATCCTTAGAGATTGTTTCCGCAAATGGGCACATTTGGATGCCCATTTTTTAAAAGCTTTAAAATTCAACTTGCTCCATTTTAAAATCGCCAATATTCTTCCACTTAAAAAATATCTACATCTAAGAAGGTTGTAGTAATATCAAACCAGTTAGGTTTGATGTGGTATAAAAAAATATGTTCATCAATTTGAAAGTTATGCCTTTGATTAGAAAACTCCGCTTTGAGTGCTTCAATGTAGGGCCTACTTCGGAAAAAGCCCAACTATCTATCTTAATATTTTCTTTAACATATGAATGTACATGTAGTTAAAATATTTTGAAATTGATTTCACGACAGGATATGTGCAATTTCAATGCAAATTTATTACAGTGGTCCTTGTAAATACAAATTCAATTCATTGAAATGTGTCAGAAACATCGGCTTCAACAGTCAGTTTTCCTCATTCAGAACTGGAAAATGTTGTTGTTTTTTTTCAAAAAAAGAAGACACCTATTGAGGGTCTCTCGTGTGCCATGGAAAATCGCTTTGTGTGCCAAGTGTGGCACGCATACCTTTGGTTGCCGACCCCTGATTTAGAGTACATTGTGAGATTACCTAAAGACATCACAATTTTCTTTATAACTGGTTCGTCCACGCTACCAGACAATCAAGCTTTTCTTTCAGCTTAAATTAATTTGAGTAAAAAAAAAAGAGATTATCTGTATCGCTTACTACAAATTACAGCAGTTCACAAATAAGTAATACATTCAATGATTTTTTTTTGACAGCTTTGCATTGATACCTTAAATTAATTTATTATTATTTGTATTGTTATTATTAATATCTGTATTACTATTATTGTCTCGAATTAATATTTTATTGTTTGCCAATTTTCGAATTTACTTGTTTTGTCTTTGACTATGCCTTTATTGTTCTCATGTACTATGTAACAAAATAAATTTTGTTCATTGACGAGGACTACAAGCGATGGCTACTGCACACAGTGGTGCTTTGGTTAGTAAACGATGACTGTTTAAACATAATGTATTAGACTTGGATTCGGTGCTCGAGTTTTTGAAAAGCAAATGCGATTCTTTGGGAGAAAATCAATCAGCTTCTCTAAGTCTGTGAGTTTTGGCAACAATTTTGTATTGCATTCTTATAACCCTCTTTTGAGGAAAGTGGATTTTATGCTATTACCATTTGGTTGTTAAAAAAGAAAAACAAGCTGCAAATAGTGAAGCGTGAAGACCTAAGGCCTTTGAAACCAAAATTGAAACAAATATAGACAAACTACTAGCACGACACCAGGCAAACGATTCACATTAATATTGATTTATTTAAACCTCTTGTTTAGGCAATTTTTTATCTATTAATTCTTACCATATGTTTCCTTTTCACTTTTTTTAAAGACAATAAATCACACAAAAGGTCTAGTCCGCCTAAAAAAAAATTGCGGAAACTATAGTCCAGAGGGATGTGGGGGGGGGGGGGGGGGTCTGAGTGGACGCTAAAAGAAAGTTGGGGAGTGGGGGGCGGTGAGCGGAAAAAAATGTAAAAATGTATTATTTTCCTTACGACTTGTTCTACCGTCGTGATTTTTTTTAAAGCATTCCAACTCAGTTTCGCATTTTACCTGCTCAGTTTTCTGTGTAACTTGTTCACCCCTTCATTTTATTAGTTTGGTCGCATTTAGTTTTTGTACTATCCCCCCCCCCCCCCCCCCCCCCCCCAAGTTTTCTGCTTGAAGTGGAGAAGAGACGCAGAGATGAATGCAGTCACATAATATGCCACATAGCACCACATATTTAATTAAAACTTGAGTTGGATAACCACATTATAGTAATAATAAAGCTCGTTGGCATTTTAACCAACCGTACATTTACCGGTATATATTATAGTCCAGTCCTGTTGCTATTATAATATAAGCAAAGCCATAGGCCATAGAACTGGGGGTGGGGCGTGCTAGAGTCGGAGTGCGAGCCACGACACACCCCGCCAAGCCTTTTATTACGACCCTCACGTGTACAGAGCTTCCTTCTATATATTAACGGCATATTTTTCCATTCATTCTTTATTAATAATGTCAATACATTTTTTACAACGTCTGGTCCATCTAATTGTATTAAATTTCTTAAACGGCCTAATGATTACAAAAATTGCATATCCAGGCCATAGAACGTTACAACATAACATTAGTGTTTTTTTTATTAATACGGTAGGGTTATTTTTTGTTTGTTTAAATATCCTTTATAAGGAGACGAGAGTAATAATACATTGGCCTAATACCAAAAAATAGAAAAATTGTTTGTTTTTATTAAGTTAAAGATTTTAGGATAAAAAAAATGAAGCATAAACACAGTCCAAGGTGGTCTCCATTGCCATGACAACCAATGAGTTTAGAACGTAATTAAAAAGGGTAGGTTATTTCGAATTGATATTTGTCTTATAAGTCGAAGACGCTTGTCTGAACTCCATGAACGGTGGCAAATTTTAAGGATCGACGAAGTCAGGATTTCAACCCGGGTCGCCAAGTTGAACCATAGCAAGAGTCGGCAACCTACGGCGCGCGTGCCAGACTTGGCACGCAGAGCGATATTCAATGGCACGCGGAAACTACCCCAAAAAAAAGTAATTCAAGTAAGCTTACTTGTTCAAGAAGTTGACTTCTAAAAGCAGGATAACATATAGGCTTTTGGCACGCTTAATGGATTAGAAATCCTACTTTGGCACAGTGTTATCAAAAGGTTGTCGAGCTTGAGCTAATAGGCCTATATAGTATAGGGCATGGGGTCTAAATTTTAATATGTAGGTAAAACCAAGAACTTGGAGAGATTATAGGTCAATTAATTCTAATGACAGTTATTTGGAGTTATTTGGAGTTAACAGATGTGGGAATTTGGTTAATATTCACCTATTAAAAAGAAATCTAATAATTTGTATGTATTTATTTTAATACTAGGCCTAATTTAGGCCTATGAAAATTATAGGCCATAGGCCTACGCTGTTCTAATTAAATAGCCTAATTATACATATTATGTACATTCGTTATACATTTTGCTTTAGACAAATTTGGTCAATAAGATAGACGAGAATTGATAGCTTTAAAAAATTATCTGAAATTGTACGTTTTATCTATAGATAATTAGTTAAATTATTAGGCTTAGTTTTTTTTTTTTTTTTTTTTTAAGTTTAGAGGGGAAATTGTGCACTAGTGCGAACAAGCCGCTACTATTGAAACCCCCCTTCTCTGGTTATGTACTATTACCTTTCTCACCTTGCAGGGTTAACTCCCCACACTATTTGCCATCCTTTGCCCCCCCCCCCCTTCTCCTGGCTACGGCACTGCTTTAAGGTGTTAAAAAAAAAAGAAAGATATGTTTGTCTTTAGTGTTTGATTTAATTTAGAATTTCGCTGAATTGGATTGGGTAGGCTAAAAATATAGTTTAACGTTTTCAGTATTAAGCCTATGGGCTATATATATATATATATATATTTGTAAGCCTATATAGTCATGCTTGATGGCTAAATAGGCCTATAGGGAATTTACTGATAATCAGAAACTTGATGAATAACGTTAGGCTAATAAAGGAGCCTTATTATGATAGTATTGATAGAGATGATTTAAGCTTAAAAAAACAACAACACAATAATACTTTGAAAAAAGAAACTATAACTAAGTTATGACATAGTATGGCACTTCATTGAAAACATCGGAGTTCTCTTTAATTGTGCTAAATACGAACAAGGCGTAACTATGAAAAAAAATATTTTGTTATACCCAGGGTCCTCAATGCTGGCGAAGAGTGAAAACCAGCGATACGCTTACATTAAAGCACACCGGTGTGGTAACGCATGGAGGACTGCCACTCTTGCGCGTCCGAGTATCTATACACTGATGAGAGGCTCCGAGACTCGGTGTGGAGGTAGCGAGAAGCGCAACAGCCCGTCTAAAACCCGCCCTTGGTGCCTGGTTGTCCCGACCCTTTAGTCTGGAATTTGTGCTACCGGGCGACAGTGCAGGGATACGAGCGAGCCACCACGTTAATGATCCGATGGGGAATTCCGCAGGTGGAGAGAGAAGTGTAGCGCATGTGACTGCGGACTATATTATGTTACGCGACGCAATTATTCGGCGTGCCGCGGGGTGGCTAGTCTCGGACATGATCTCGGTGTGCCCCCCCCCCCTCCTTTCATCCACCCATCATTACGCCTTAGACGTAAGAGCCGAAAGGCTCGTCCGGCATTTGTTTAGACAGTTATAAGCTTAGATCTAAGCAAGTGACAGTCGTGGTCAGAGAAAGAATCGGCGGCCCCCTTAGCTTCAATATGGGCTTGTCGAGATAACTTGGAAAACAAGTAGCAGCTCATGATATTAAACATTTATAGAGTCTAGTCATTACAGAAGAACGTTATAATATTACATATACCGGTAACATATTACTGTCACAGGCACAAATACATAAACAAAAGAAAATAAATTTTCAAACATTAAAATTACAATTGATACAAATTATATAAACGCCAATGATAAATAAAAAATCAATTGAGATCATTTGAAAAACAAAACATAACATAGTTACCTTGTTAAAGAAACAGTGAATGATTGCTCCTATCTGTTTATTAAAGTATATGTATCTAGCGCATCAAATATATTGATAATTAATACTCGCGGAATGCCTTAAACATCAACATCTAAAGTATGAATAGATTATAAATACTCTATATACCACTAAATTTTTCTACGTTGCTTTAAAGTTCTCAGTTTCTCTTAGCTTATATTTATTCCGGAGTTATTTGAATTATGTTAAATACAGGTCTCGAGATGTTTCTAAATGGAAAACTGGGATAGGTGTCCCCTTTTTTTTCAAAAGGCACATGACGTAAAATATTATTTCGGAAGGCGAACTCTATACAGTGGAGTATTTGACTAAGACATTTATTTGTTTCACCATTTTATTTTAAGGGATAAAGCCGACTGGGCGGAGCTTAGGTACCTTATTTACACAATGTGTGTAGCACATCCTCCATTTCTGCATTGAAAGGGTAGAACTGTGTAAATGGTTCTCTTTTCAAGCGAGATTAAAATACTTTAAGATTTAAGAAAAAATGATACAGTGTGATTGACGCAGATGTTATATAGGCCTATGAGACGGAGTTGTTAAAGAGGGCCGTTAAAAACAAATAGTTGAACTGGAAGTTGTGTTACGGTTAGATGGACTGGAGTTTGGTGTCAGTGGCATATTTAATACATATCTACTGATGTTATCGACAAAGGATTACAGTGTGAATGGAAATATCTGAGTGAAATATATACCAAAATCAATGAAGCACTAAATCTGTAGGGCCCGATTCTACTTGTAGTGTTGTTGTTTTTTTACACTTAGTTTATTATGAGTGGATAGGGCCTACATTTAGCCAATCACGTCTCTTGTTGCCTAATGTATTGTGTTTGAAGTTGATGCATTAGTGAATACAATAATATTTTCCATATTGTGCTGATAGATGTCGCAGCATCGGGTGAAGAGCATTTCTATTTGGTTTTTAAATATGAAAAGACATTGGTCCCTTATCCTGTATGTATTTATCTATAGACACACCCTCTGCTGGACTTACATGTATGCTGCAATTTTTACAATTAATTTCAATTAAGGCCTGAAATCAGGTCATTAATTCTTTCTGCTTGTAATACTAAAACAGTCATTTCCACGGTCGTGTCCAACCATTTTCTTGTAAGCTTATATCTAATTTCCTCTCTAATATCACACTATTATTGTGCAATATTTGGCCAAGATTAAATATTGGCAGAGTATTGGACCAATATAGTGCTCTTTTAGGGATCTCGCCTTCTCTATTAAAGCCTTCAGTTGTAGTTCCTTGATGTGTGGGCAGCACAAGTGAAAGTAAATATTTTCCAATATAAAGTATTCTTTATAACTAGCTGTCATTTAAAAATCAGAAAGTCTTAACCGTGTCCATTTTTATGTGTTTATTAATACTTTAAAATAAATCAAATTCTGTTGGTCCCCAAGAGCATCAGTAAACCCCCATTTAATGAAGAACAAAGTTTGAATTTTGAGAGAACTGCAGAACAAATCTAAATATATTTTAACGTTTTAGTATAACCAGAAACTATTTAAAACTTGCCTGGAATTAGGATAATGCTTAATATTCTGTTTTCTAGAGTCTAGATAATAATGAAAATGATTTCTTTAAAAGGTTTATAATTTCAGTTCCCTAACCAGTTTAAAGAAATGTTTCCTTTTTATAAAAAAAAAGCTGTCATAATAAATTTAAATTTTTCTTTCTTATCAATTACCTGGCCACTTCCTGAAATATATTTACAGCCAATGAGTGATGCATTGTTCATTTCCATAAGTAAACCAATAAGCTAAATACATTTTGATAAACATCAATACATAGACAATAGAGAGAGAATAGAAAACAGTTCAATTTTATTCTGTTGAAACAATTTCATCTAACAAAATTTTATATTTAAAAAAAATTAACAAAAATATACACAATTTTCTTTTATTTTTATTCACATTTATCTTTTCACCTTTTAAAGTTTTCAATCACATAATTAAACTTTAATAGAAAACGTTTCCCCCCTTTTAGCATAACATAAAAGACATTTATTATAAGTATGTCCTATAGCACCTTTAAAAAAGTATTTATTTAAAGTTAATAGTTAAGAAAAAACAATACAGCCCATAAAATTGTTAGATAAATCTTTAAAAAAAATTATTTTTTTCAAACTATAAGAAATCATTCATAATCTCAAAGGAATAGAGAAAAGTTGTTCATAATTGCAAAGACACAAACATAATAACAAAGTGGAAAGAGAAAATTTAAAAACATGAAACTCCAAAATCTTGTATGAAGTAAAAGTCAATGTAACATACAGGTATATAAACATGAAACAGTTTTACTTTATGTAACTGATCAAATAAATTATGACAGGAAATAAAAATGTTAGTAAGGCACTGAGGGTACTTCCTTTGCAGATCAACAGCAAGGTGTGAAATAAATCTCTGTTTTGTGCATAACTTGACAACGTAACATGAATGACACGATTTAAACTGAACCTCAAAATATATTTACAAAAAGAATTGGTGCATTACTTTTGTATAGTAAATTATCAGCCATTGAAAATGCATTACATTAATTTGATTAGAGTTATAATGATCAAAGAGAACAACCCATTGAATTCAACATAAAATGAATGTTAAACAGAAATGAAAATTGGTTAAACAATTTTTTTTAAAAGGAAAGTACTTTTGTTTTGTAGTCTAGAGATATTATTGAATGGATCACAGTGTACTGTTGGGTTTACATCTCCATACTTGGAACTGAAACAGAGAGTAGATAACATACCAAGATAATCACCTCTTCATTTTGAAAAATATGCACACAAAAACTTAACTTGTTTCATTCATCTACTATCAAGACAGAACACTATTGGTCAAATATCTTTCTCCAAACAATAGGGTCAATATTGAACTCTGCTATGGTTTAGAATATACCTTAATTTGTAATACAATAAAAAAGAATTTAAATGCTATGTTAAATTTTAATATAAAAGGCAATAGTAAAGTAATTAAGAAAGTAAAGTATCCTTCAGACCAAATTAATCATAGGGCTGGTGCTGCCTTTACCCAAACTAATATCTGGTACCCTTCAGACCAAATTAATCATAGGGCTGATGCTGCCTTTACCCAAACTAATATCTGGTACCCTTCAGACCAAATTAATCATAGGGCTGATGCTGCCTTTACCCAAACTAATATCTGGTACCCTTCAGACCAAATTAATCATAGGGCTGATGCTGCCTTTACCCAAACTAATATCTGGTACCCTTCAGACCAAATTAATCATAGGGCTGATGCTGCCTTTACCCAAACTAATATCTGGTACCCTTCAGACCAAATTAATCATAGGGCTGATGCTGCCTTTACCCAAACTAATATCTGGTACCCTTCAGACCAAATTAATCATAGGGCTGATGCTGCCTTTACCCAAACTAATATCTGGTACCCTTCAGACCAAATTAATCATAGGGCTGATGCTGCCTTTACCCAAACTAATATCTGGTACCCTTCAGACCAAATTAATCATAGGGCTGATGCTGCCTTTACCCAAACTAATATCTGGTACCCTTCAGACCAAATTAATCATAGGGCTGATGCTGCCTTTACCCAAACTAATATCTGGTACCCTTCAGAGTTGGATAGACTCATAACAGCCTCAAGTCCCAGGAACAAATCCTAGCTTTCACCAGAATTTGAACCTCAAACCTTCGGTGCGCCAGCCGAATGCACTGCTCTTGGCCATTGTTAAGGCAATAGTATTAAATGCACACACTCCAAAAACCGGCTACCAACATCACCAGACAGTCCCTATCATGGAACCGCCAAGGAAAATGGAAGAGAGGCGCCGTGACCGGGATGCCGACGACAAGAGAACAGGTCATTCCTGGGGACAAAGACTCACTCAAAAAGACTCACTACGGACCAGGACGGCTGGAGAGCCCTTGTTGGTGGCCTATGCCCAGAGAGAGGTAGTAGGCGTAAGTAATATTTTTTTTACCATGGAGGCCTATACATTTCACTACAATAATATTTTATAAAAATGGTATATTGATAGTACTTGTAGGTCAGTGTACTTACATTGTCAACGTAAGCGACCAAGCTGCTGTAATTGAAGCCATAACCAAGATGGAGGGCACAGGTCCTTGCATCAATATAT
The DNA here is from genome assembly GCA_949126835.1 of Anisus vortex. Classification (NCBI taxonomy): domain Eukaryota; kingdom Metazoa; phylum Mollusca; class Gastropoda; family Planorbidae; genus Anisus; species Anisus vortex. The sequence continues at coordinate 11,898,500 of OX421504.1, read as the reverse complement.
GCTTTAAGATACATTGAAAAAAAGGTTACAAAAATCAGTGATGAACAAAAAAAAACAAAATAACAGGTCTGTGAATATGTTAAATGTTATGTGCATTGAGAAGGTCAACCTTTAGACATCAGTATTATAGACCAAGGCGACTACCAATGAAATCACAGTGTGTACTGGTGTACTGTACTAACTAGTTTTACAATGACCAATGAAACTAATGATTAATACACACATATATATATATATATAATTTTATATATATATATATATAATTTTATATATATACTAGTAGATTGATTGAGATAGTCTTACACATACCTTTCAAAGTGACACTGCCCTGGTATTTCTGGGTGACACGTCCAACTCTTCCAGTGAACTCAAAGTTGGATTGGATTTTTTCGTAAATTAAAGAAATATCATACCAGCCATTCTGAATTTTAAAAAAATACATACATGAGAAAATAGTACTGCAGAGAGAACATCTTTCCTAGATTAAAATTTCTAAGAATTTTTTATAACCCTTTGTGTGTGATTTTTGCCCTGGACTGACTCTGCTTTTAGCAAGGAGTAAGTGTGTTTAACGGGCTTTGGTCATTAAAAATAAAGTGTTCTTGAGGATCTATTTCTATTATTTGATTTTTTTTTTAGATGTTTAGAACAGTCTACATTTACAATGATTTTTACTTTTTGTTTTTGTGTGGAAAGATATAATAATGTAGTTCACTATTTCAATTGTAAGATTACAAACAGTAGCCAACTTACGCTGTCAGCTAAACCAGAGTATGGAATGGTCATTTCAACAGCTTCATTGCTCTCCAGTTGATAAATCTAATTTGAAAGCACAGAAATTACATATAAAAATTAATGTATTGCCAATGGTCAAAAACATATTTAATGCCAGTGTTATATTAAGGAAGAAAGAGAAAAGGAAGTGCTGTTGATGAAATAAAATGAGAGTGTAACAACCTTCAATCAGTGTATGTGAAAGAACCTAGCAGTTAAAAGAGGAAGAAAATTCTGTAATTTTCAATTAATACAGTCATTAAAAAAAGATTTTAAACCAAATGAGAGGTAAAAAAGACAACCCTTTGATGACAGTTGTTTACTCTATATGTTTTATTAAGTTACCGTGAAGTAGAAGTTCCTGTTGTCCATGGTAATTGAGACAGACTCTCGTTTATTACAATCTGCATTGGTGACTACAGCCACTCTCTGAGTTCCGCTTGGTGTGGTTGGCAGATAAAGTTTCAAGTTGATCTGGAAGTAGTTTGTGTAGAAGCCAGAACCGGCAAACATTTTCAGCACCAGGTCCTGGTTGCCCTGGAAACATGACATTGTAACTCAATGAATTAAACTTTTTCTTCACAGAGTCTTAAAATGATCAATTACAAAATACTATGTCTTTATAAGTTCCACCATGAACTCTTTCATTGTCTTCTCTGAGATCTAAGTTGTGTTTTTTTTGGCCAGTGTATATATGTAGATGTCTGACACTGTTTTCTATTTTACTTCTGGGTCTATAGAAATAGTGCTACAGCCCATGACTGAAAGACTCCTTAACAATTAGTTCAGTTCCATTGAGCTTGTGTTTTATATTCCTCCCTGTCTAACATGTTTAAAAAATGAGGTCCTCACTAACAAAAAACCAGAAACAACAAACAAGTGTGTAAACAAATTAAATAATGAGACTTGTTCATATTAGACCATTTTTACTTGGACAATTTTTACTTGTCAAAATACTACTGTGCAAATTTATTCTATTAAATATATACAACTTTAGCTTAGTGACTGTCTAAACATTAAATCATGCATTTTGATAAGGTAGTTTTGTAAACATATTCACCATTATGGAACTTTCTGACTAAAAAAGTATTCTTTGAAATTGGATATCATATATTTGTAAGCTTTATACATACATTACTGTAGCAAAGTAGCTGCTTTACTTACAGAGAAGTTGCCAACTTGTCCCATCCCTGACATCTGGATTCTAGGGACACTGTCTTCCTCACTGTTGCTCTTGGTTTCAAAGTTAATGTCTACATGTGGCTTGCATTCTGTAGGGGGAGGGATAAACAAATTTACACAAGTATTTAGCTGTATTAGCCAGCAGGTAACCTATTGGTGAGGTAGCCTGAAACATGGCCATGGAATAATGGAGATTGTACAGCCCATTCCCGTGCCTAACACATAACATATTGCTTAACTCATAGATAGAATTTTTTTTTCCAACTGTAGTTTTTAGTAAAAATCGTAGACCATAACCCATGATCCACTTCTTCTGATATGATCTACAGAAATTTGAAAACCCAAAGTATGCCAAGAAAAGTTAACATATGGCTTTGTGGTGTTATGTTTACATTGAAACCAGCATGAGTGCATTCAAGGATGAGCAAGTTTGATATATTCTCTCCACATCTATTTAATGGGTTGAATCTTTTGTTTTTTTAATATTCAACTTATTAATAAATAATGTGAGAAGGGCAATAATTGTTGCATTAGATAGTTATTAAAGCAAAAATAGGTCCAGCTGACAAATCCTACCTTGGTTTCTTTCTGGGAAGCCTGGGACACATCTACATAAAGTCAGGTCCATGATATTGTTTGGCAGACACTTGGACTTGGCCCAGGGCACTTCTTTGTAGAAGTATTCGTTGGGGTCACTGGGGGTCACATCAAATGGACAAGCATCTGAAGAAAAATAACTTTACATGAGACTTTATTTCTTTTAAGAGAACAAACATGGGCTGAAGTGAAAAAAAAACAGACACTGGCAGTAACTGATGAAAAAAAAAATTTTTTAATTTTAGTAATGGCCATTTAATTATCAAGATAAACATGAAATTTTATGAGATTATAAAAACCTTTTATTTTTATATTTTTACATAGAAATAAATCTATGACCAACTTTGACTTACAAACATGACAACTTTTATACAGAACATAAAATTATTTACTTGGGGGAAATAAATACAGAGGTGGTAAACAAATTTGAAATAAATTATGAACTCACTCGTGGGAGAACCTGCGGTAGTGTTGTTACATCCTGTTGAAGCCTTTGGACCACAGGTCACCTGGCAGCTGGAGCTGGCCACACAAGTTTGGCTCCTCTCATCAAAGGCCTGACCTGCGTCACAGCACCCCTTGCTGACCAGGGTGTTGCTTGGGCCACACTGCCAATAGCTCTGGCATGCGGCACTGTCAGCATATTTTGCATTAGGTGACAGAGTCTTACACTTGTCTGTAATTTTAAAGGGGATTTACATACATTTAAAGATAACCACTTTGCTAGGTATTCTTTAAGACTCTTGGAAAATTTTTTTTTTTCAGGGAATAATTTGATAATTAATAAGTAAAATGTTTGGTTGAAGAAGTACCTACAGAGATTACTATAGCCTACAGTTTGATTTTTGACTAGCGGTTTGTGAAAATATGACTTTCAGGCTTTCATAGATTAAAAATATTAATGTTAACATCCAAGAAACTAAATGTAAATATAAAGCTACTTCACAATAACTTATGAATCCAGAATGTATAAGACTTGTAAAGAAACATTATTTGAAAGAAATACTATATTATTTTCATTTTTTGCTTTTTTTTAAAGAAAGCTTTTTATTATTATGAATAAATATTGATTATTGGTATTTTTTCAGTTAGGCCATTAGTCATAAACTATATTCTTAAAACATTCTAAGGCAAGAACTTTTAATTTAGCAAAGTGATTGAATTCCAATCTTTAAGCCAGTAAACAAATAAAGAGTTAGAATTACACTGACCAGCAGAGCAGACTCCATTGGTCAGGAAATCACATCCCTTCCAACCGTCTGGCCTCGTGATGTAGTACGTCCCAGGTGGGCAGGACATGACAAATGGCGTAAAGGAGTCAGGCCTGGTTTGGTTCTTCAGAATGACACCGTTGGGAATACAGTTAACATACAGGTCACAGTGGTCAACAACTCCAGCATGGTAGTGGCCGTTGTCATAGAAACAGTTGTTGCATAGGTCAGCTAGAGAATACATGTTATACATTTCAATTGTGGTATTATTACAGCACAATTAAGTTGTAGTAGTAATGACACTGGTGTACAAAAAAACTTTCTTATTCTCTTGGGGTTAAGCTTTTACCAATGTAGAAATTAATATAAATTTACAGTTAAATATTCAGGAATACCATAAACAAACAACCATTTACTGTGTATTATTTAATGCCAATTGGATTATTCTCAAGTTTCTACTTTCTCAAACATAAACACACATTGTATATTCCCCAGAGCTTCATACTGTAATTTATAAATAGGCTACTGCTTTCATTCTAAAATATAATAAAACAAGCACAGAACTTAAATTGAAAATGAAAAGAAATTATGGGAGACAATCATTGTGTTTGCACAAATTTAATATCAGAAAACATGAAAACTAATACAAAGTTTAAATTTCTAACAACAAAAATATGTAGGCTACCAAATGGAGTTAAAGCAAAAAAAAAGTATTAAAAAAAAACAACAAAAAAGCTTACCTTTGACTGCAATCTCACACCTAGGTCCAGCAAATCCAGAGCTGCAGGCACAGAAACATCTTCCGCTACAGTCTTTGTAAGCCACTTGATTGTTTTGACAGGAGTACTCTGACTGACTGCAAACATTGTATTTAGTGGCAGATACTGTGGACATAAGGAGGAGGAGATCAGTTGTAAGGCCAGTGACATGTACAGCAAGTCTCAGTCTGATTATATTTCAAGTAATTGGACAGTTTAGTTTCAGGTAGGTACAAAATTAGATGCACTCTGACCTTATATTTTACTTCACAGTTTAAATTATTTTATACTTGTTGTTGTTCCCTCAGATAATAAATAAATTACAGTTAGTTAAACATACTAAATTCATCTATACATATACCTACCCATTTATATTAAAATTTGCATTTTTTCAAGAGATCTTTTGATAAGGAAATAATTTAATATTTCTTCTATTGAATTTTTTTAATATATTTCTGTAAATAGATACTGGCTGGAGTTTTGGTACAATAATTCATGAGAGATTAATTTTGTCACAGTTGTAGGTTTAAATCTAGGGTAAGTTGACAACTATTTCCTGATTTAGTGGAGAATCAAGCTCCACAAAAAATATACAATATTTATGATAGAAAAAATTACCTTGAATTGGACTGACAGCACAATCTCACTGCCATTCATATAAGAAGTACTATAAAGTTTTAACGCTCCTAATGATGATGGAATTATAATAATAGGCCAATTATAATAATGAAGTGTAGCAACCTTAAAAACAAATCTCAACACTTACCACACTGGTTTAAAGTTGTATTGAATTCATAGCCTACAGAACAACTGCAAGAGCAGTCAATATTCTGAAAAGATCCTGATGGACAAGGCACCCTACAGTTGGATTGCCTATCTGTAAGGTGAAAAAAAAAAGCAAATTGTATAGTAGGAAGAGAAAAGTTTCATTAAAACTATAATATTATAGACATAAGGTGATTTACATACAACAGTTTTGAGAGAGGTAAATTAATTAGTAAGGAAACTTATATAATGTCTGATACAAATAGTAAATAATGACAAATTAAAACAATTATTTTAATACATAAATGCTTATCTTTCTGTTTATATATTTGTTGTCTTGGTAGGGTATTTTTTTTTTGGGGGTCCACACTTAGAACATTATATGCAAAAACTACCCTTTTTTTCTTTTTCAATATAAATCTAATAACTACACATGTACGAGTTCATGAAGTAATTCAAATAACTTGACTGTTGTAAATTTTAGACAAGATGGTCAGTGAATGCAAATAATGACAATGGATATTTTAGAATACTGGATGGGGAGTAAAAAGATAACATAACCTTTTTTTATATATTTGGAATAGTCAATGAGGAGTGGTCATTGCACCCAATCAACAACGAGCGTCCAAATCAGAGATAATTATTCGGTTGGCATTATTTACAGTGGGAGCGGCAATTAAGCAGTTTCAGTTGAGACAATGGTATACAAGTCATTAAGAAAGGTTTTGTCCTCATTTCAATAAATATATTGTGAGTTGCCAAGAGCACAATAAGTGATTTTGATATTCTAATTTTTTTTTTTATTACTATTTTAATAGTTCTAAATGCATTAAAGTGTGTTGTTTTAAACTATTATTATTTACTATTGATTTCACCTATTATACAAAAAATTTTGTTTTCCTTGATTGAAATTGTTACATTATGTTTATTGAGTGATATGATATGTTTTTTTATTCCATAGCACCAAAACATCCAGCGCCTAAACCGCTGGCGCCAAAACGGCAGCGCCAAAGCGACATGTGCAGTGTAATTATAAACATCCCTAAAAATCTTACCACAAGTATTTGAAACACTGTTGAAGGAATAATTTACAGCATTACATATACAAGTGCTGCCAGATGGGGTAGAATCAGCTGGACACTGCGTGCGTGGCACTGAAAAATATTTGTATTGAAAAATACATTAAAATAAAAGGCTAGTGTGCTATATCCTTTTGTAAGACATTGCCTGGGACATTCTGAAAGGTTATTTTTTGGATTATAAAAAAATGTAACAAATATGATTGTCATTTATTGGATAATATCAAATGATCAGCATTTGTTATTATTCAAAGATCATCCATCATTCATTTGACATGTTCATCATTTGTTAATATTGAACAATTATCCTTTTGTTAATATCTAATTAGTATCATTCATTATTATCTAATGATCATCTTTCATTAATACCCAATGATCTTCTAATGATGAAACTTTTTAAATTTTTAATATTTTTAAAACTGTTTTCAACACACTTCTTAAAATAAAATAGAAGTTCATGTTTACTTTTAAATTTGTAAACATTCCTGCAGTCAGGTCATTGACTACTGCATCTATGGTTCTATATGAAAGAGATCTTATGCATTGAGTTTAATTGTTGGATATAATATGTTATAATGTTATGTAAAAACAACATCCCTAAAAATCTTACCACAAGTATTTGAGACACTGTTGAAGGAATAATTTATAGCATTACATATACAAGTGCTGCCAGATGGGGTAGAATCAGCTGGACACTGTGTGCGAGGAACTGAAAAACATTTATTGAGAAAAATTCAACTAAATAAAAGGCCATTGTGCTATCTTAAACCAAAATATGGTAAATTGTTACAATATAGTTTCGATTGTTTGTTAATACAGCATGGCAAGCCATTTTATTTAGCTTTATCACCATTTTTTATTATTGAAAAATGTGCTACTTAGGGTTTCTTTCAAAAAATGCACTGTAAAATTTTTACTCTAGGACACAAAGCAGCCTCTTCAATATAGCCCTGATCAAAATGCAAAAAAGTTAATAGCACTCATTAGAGCAATGCTTGTTACAGATGATGCAGCTTGAACATACTACATGGGAAGATGGGCTCCATCATCTGGTCAGACAATTATCAGATGCATGGAAGGAATTCTGGCTGTCAATCAGCCTAAAATAAAACTAATTATGAGACAAGGCACTGACTGCAAGCCCACCATTTCCATCCAGGGAATCATATTTGATGTTGTAGTGTGTTATACTTATCTTGGAGGCAACATCTCAAGCAAGCTACTCCATGGACATAGAAGCCTCAAGATGAAAACTCAACAAAATAGTAATGGGACAATGCTCAACTCTCTGAAAGGATGAAAGCCTCAGTGTACCAGGTGTGCATGCTCAGCACATTCCTGTACATGCATGTACCTGGGCTACCTATGCTAAGCACACAAAGCAGCTGAATAGTTTTCACCTGAAATGCTTGCTTAGTATCATCCACATCAAATGGCAGAACGATGTAAAAAAACCAGGAGGTGCTCAGGTAAGCCAAGATGCTGAGCATAAACTCCATCCTGAGTGAGAGGTGCCTCAGGTGGAGAGACCATGTCTGCAGTATGGTCTCTGAATATATACTCACAGTCTTGCTGTATAGAGAGATGACAGAAGGCACAAGAAAAAATAGGCTGGCCATACCTACAGTTCACAGAAGTATGCATGATGGAAATGGCCCTAGCAAAAATTAACCCTAACTAATGGGAGGAACTTGCAGATGCCCACAAACTCTGCCATGCAGCTAGGCTATAGGACACACAAAAAGCAGAGAACACCATGGCAGCAAATAGCACAGAGGAGAAGAGACAAATGAAAAGCAAAAGCCAGAGTGAATATGCCATTGCCCTTTGAGGACTGTCAAATGCCACAAAAGTATTGATAGAAAAAAAAATTATACTACAATATTGATTCACTTTTTGTATAATCAAGTGTAGATAATTAATGCAAACATTATTAGCTCTCACACTACAGAAAAATAAATGCTACAAAAACTGTAGAACAGCTAAGAGCAAGTAGACTGTACTCACCACACATATTGCTTATACTGTTGTAAACATTAGAAGATGAGTAACAAGTGCAATCACATGTACCAGATCTATATGCATTAGAAGGACACTGTCTTGGGCAATCTGAAATGATAAAAATACAGTATATAAAATTTGATCTGCATTCTTCAATAATAACTATAATGATACAGGCCCCACAAAAAAAAAAAAGAAAATAATAGATAATATTTTAAAAAGCAAATACATTAAAAAATGTGGAATTAAAGTTTTTACCACATGTGTTTGTGTCTGAGTTGTAAGTGTAAGATGAGTAACAACTACATCCACAGTTGCCAGTTCTATATCCATTTATAGGACACTGTATGGAACATTCTGAAATGTGTTTTTCTTACTTAGTATAAATATCAAAAGACATAGAAATACTATTGTCTGTTATTGGATAAAAAACAAATATCATCATTCATTAATATCCAAAGACAATCAATTATTGTTTATATCCAATGATTATTTGTTAATATAAAATCATCACCATGCATTATTATCAAATCATTATCATTTGTTGATATCCAATGATCATCAATAAATTTTTTTTCAATGGTTTTCTTTCACTTATATCCAATTGACCATTATTCATTAATACCCAATGATTATCATTCATTAATATCCTTTTTTTCAACACACCTCATAAACTAAACTAAAACAAGAATGCTATGTTTAGTTTTGAATGTGTAAAGATAAACAACATAGGGTTTGGTCAACAATTACTGCAATTATGGTGCTATATGAAAGAGCTCGTATGCATTCAATTAAATTGTTCGATATGTGTTATAACGTTATGTAAAAACAACATCCCCAAAATTCTTACCACAAGTATTTAAAACACTGTTGAAGGTATAATTTGTAGATTTACATATACAAGTGCTGCCAGATGGGGTAGAATCAGCTGGACACTGTATGCGAGGCACTGAGAAATATTTATTTACAAATAATTCATTAAAATAAAAGGCCAAAGTTCTATCTTCAACTGAAATGTGTTGATTTGTTATAATATAGTTATGATTGTATAAAATATATTTTTTTAATTTATTAATACAGTATGGTATGGTGGGCTATAATTTTACATTACCACAATTTTTTATTATTTAAAAAATTGTATGTTATAGAAAAATTTGAGTAAAATGTTAGTTATTTACATATAACAATTCTCTGTTTAAAAATCAATTTGACATAATTTTTAGAAACATGATTAGTTCTCACACAACAGAGATATTAAATGGAAAATAAACTGTAGAACATCTGACAGAAAGGTTACAGTACTCACCACAAGTATTGCTTGCATTGTTGTAACCATTAGAAGGTGAGTAACAAGTGCAATCACATGTACCAGATCTATATGCATTAGAAGGACACTGTGTTGGGCAATCTGAAATTAGACATATTTTACTATAAAAATATTTTTAAAAGTCATTATTCATTGATAACTAAAACTAAATACTATGTATTACTATAAAAACAAAAATATTAATAAACCAAACAGATTAAAATGCTGAACAACTAAAATTTTTACCACAGCTGTTTGTGTTTGAATTGTAAGTGTAAGATGAGTAACAACTACATCCACAGTTGCCAGTTCTATATCCATTTATAGGACACTGTATGGAACATTCTGAAATTATTTTTTACTTAGTATTAATAACAAAACACATAGAAATACTATTGTCTGTTATTGGATAATACACAAATATCATCATTCATTAATATCCAAAGACAATCAATTTTTTTTTTACATCCAATGATTATCATTCATTAATATACAATCATCACCATGCATTATCATCAAATCATTTGTTAATATCCAATGATCATCAATTGATTTTTTTTTCCAATGATTAACTTTCACTTATGTCCAATGGCTCATTATTCATTATTATCCAATGATTATCATTCATTAATATCCTTTGATCATCACCCTTTTATCTATATATATAAAAAGATTGTGTTTGTGTCCCCACGGATTGCCATTGGTCAATATGAAAACACTTGAGTTTGTGTCACTGACCTATATAGGCCTAGACCTATATACTGTCGAACAATTTTTCACATCGGACATGTGTCTTCGCTACCTAATTTTAAGTAGTTAACGTATCCGACTGCAATGCGGGCGACCCAGGTTCGATTCTCCAGTAGTCTATATCTATTTTTGTCTACAATTTTGTTTTCAAACTTTTAAAAACAAAAGACATTGTAAATCTACGGGCAATTAAGATTTTTGTTAAATAAAAAATACTTGCCTATTTTTTTTTACCAGATTCCAATATTTATTTTAAATTACTTTCCCTAATAGTAGTTATAGTAATAGTCTTCAGTAAAAAAATAAAAAATAATTTAATCATTAGATTTATAGCTTTCTTTGAATTGTAGTTTATAAAATTTTTATCTGCACTTTATACAGTCCTTTTTTTTTCACCCGGGCAACACCGGGCAATTTATCTTGTATTCAATAATATTGACCCAATTTATATCAAATGATCGTCAAATGAGGAAACTTTGTTTTATTATAATATCTTTTCAACACACACCATGAACTAAACTAAAACAAGAATGCTATGTTTAGTTTTGAATGTGTAAAGAAAAATTACCTAGGGTTTGGTCAGCAATAGCTGCAATTATGGTGCTATATGAAAGAGCTTTTGGGCATTCAATTAAATTGTTGCATATATGTTATAACGCTATATAAAAACAACATCCATGAAATTCTTACCACAAGTATTTGAACCACTGTTGAAGGTATAATTTGTAGATTTACATATACAAGTGCTGCCAGATGGGGTAGAATCAGCTGGACACTGTATGCGAGGCACTGAGAAATATTTATTTACAAAAATAATTCATTAAAATACTGTATGCGAGGCACTGAGAAATATTTATTTACAAAAATAATTCATTAAAATAAAAGGCCAAAGTTCTATCTTCAACTGAAATGTGTTCATTTGTTATAATATAGTTATGATTGTATAAAATATATTTATTAATTTATTAATACAGTATGGTGGACTATAATTTTACATTACCACAATTTTTATTATTAAAAAAAACAGAGATATTAAATGGAAAAGAAACTGTAGAACATCTGACAGAAAGGTTACAGTACTCACCACACGTATTGCTTGCATTGTTGTAAACATTAGAAGGGGAGTAACAAGTGCAATCACATGTACCAGATCTATATGCATTAGAAGGACACTGTGTTGGGCAATCTGAAATTAGACATATTTTACTATAAAAATATTTTAAAAAGTCATTATTCATTGATAACTAAAACTTGTAAATATGTTTTACTATAAAAACAAAAATATTAATAATTCAAACAGATTAAAATGCTGAACAACTAAAATTTTTACCACAGCTGTTTGTGTTTGAATTGTAAGTGTAAGATGAGTAACAACTACATCCACAGTTGCCAGTTCTATATCCATTTATAGGACACTGTATGGAACATTCTGAAATTATTTTTTTACTTAGTATTAATAACAAAAGACATAGAAATACTATTGTCTTTTATTGGATAATACACAAATATCATCATTCATTAATATCTAAAGACAATCAATTATTGTTTATATCCAATGATTATCATTTGTTAATATAAAATCATCACCATGCATTATTATCAAATTATTATCATTTGTTAATATCCAATAATCATACAAAATTTTTTTTTCAAAAGGTTATCTTTCACTCATATCCAAATGCTCATTATTCATTATTATCCAATGATTATCATTAATAAATATCCTTTGATCATCACCCTTTTATATTCAATGATATTTACCCAATTTATATCAAACGATCATCAAATGAGGAAACTTTGTTTAATTTCAATATTTTTTCAACACACCTAATGAACAAACTAAAAGGAGAATGCTATGTTTAGTTTTGAATTAGTAAAAGAAACAACTAGGGTTTAGTCAGCAATTACTGCTACTATGGTGCTTTATGAAAGAGCTCTTGTGCATTGAATAAAATTGTTGAATATATAATATGTAAAAACAACATCCCTAAAAATCTTACCACAAGTATTTGAAGCACTGTTAAAGGAATAATTTTTAGCATTACATATACAAGTGATGCCAGATGGGGTAGAATCAGCTGGACACTGTGTGCGAGGCACTGAAAAATATTGAGAAAAATTCAACTAATTAAAAGGCTATTGTGCTATCTTAAACCGAAATATGATAATTTGTTACAATATAGTTTAGATTGTTTATTAATACAGCTTGGCAGGCCATTTTATTCACCTTTATCACCATTTTTCTTTTTGAAAAACATTACATATTTTCTCTGTGCTACTCAGGATTGCCTTGAAAAAATTGCACTGTGGGTGTGATTGTTTACTCTAGGGCACATGGCAGCCTCTTCAATAGAGCCCTGCCCTGATCAGGAATTTGAGCTGACAATCAGTCTTAACCCTTCCCGTACCGACCTACTTCTATCTATGCTGCCTTCAGTTCCGCTATATACGCGCCTGGGACTGTAAGGGTTAAAATAAGGCCAACATCTTGAGACAGGACACAGACTGCTATCCTACCATTTCCATCCAGGGAATCATCTTTGACATTGTATACTTATCTTGGAGGCAACGTCTCGAGCAAGCTGTACATGGACAAAGAAGCCTCAAGCAGAAAAGCCAAGACTCAACAAAAAAGTATGGGACAATGCTCAATTTCACCTGAGTAAAAGGTGCCTCTGGTGGATAGGCCATGTCTGCAGTATGATCTCTGAATCTATTCTACAAAAACCGTAGAACAGCTAAGAAAAAGGTTAAAGATACTAACCACACATATTGCTTGCATTGTTGTAAACATTAGAAGGTGAGTAACAAGTGCAATCACATGTACCAGATCTATATGCATTAGAAGGACACTGTCTTGGGCAATCTGAATAAGAGACATCTTTTACTTATAAAAAAGGAAAACCTCATTATTCAAACTATAACTTGTAAAATTGTATTACTATAAAAACAAAAATATTAATAAACCAAACAGATTAAAATGCTGAACAACTGAAATTCCTACCACAGGTGTTTGTGTTTGAATTGTAAGTGTAAGATGAGTAACAACTACATCCACAGGTGCCAGTTCTATATCCATTTATAGGACACTGTATGGAACATTCTGAAATTATTTTTACTTAGTATTAATAACAAGACATAGAAGACATAGAAAAGACTTATTGTCTTTTATTGGATAATATACAAATATTATCATTTATTAATATTAAAATTATTGTTTATAACCAATGATTATCATTTGTTAATATACAATCATCACCATGCTTTATTATCAAATAATTATCATTTGTTGATATCCAATGATCATCAATTTTTTTTGTATTTCCATTGATTATCTTTAACTTATATCCAATTGCTCATTGTGCATTAATATCCAATGATTATCATTCATTAATATTCTTTGATAATTACCCTTTTATATATTTAATGGTCATTACCCATTTTATATCAAATGATCATCAAATAAAGGGAAAATTGTTTTTTTTATATTATTCAACACGCATCACAGACCAAAACTAAAAGAAGAATGTAATGTTTAGTTTTGAATGTCTAAAAAAACCTGCGGTTTGGTCAGCAAGCTTATGTGCTATATGAAATGGGTCTTATGCATTCAGTTTCATTGTTGGATATACAATATGTAAAAATAACTACAATCTTACCACAAGTATTTGAAACACTGTTGAAGGAATAATTTATAGCATTACATGTACAAGTGCTGCCAGACGGGGTAGACTCAGCTGGACACTGTATGCGAGGCACTGAAAAATATTTATCGAGAAATAATTCATAAAAAAAAATGGCTAGAGTGCTATTGACATTTTAAAAAAAAATATTAAAAACACACTTTTTCAATTTATTTTAATAACATATGGTAAATGTAAAGCACATTTGAAGACTTTGTTATGAATATCGCTATATAAATATGTAATTTGTTATTTGTATCTTTAATTGAAATGTGATAATTTGTTACAATATAGTTAAGATTATATAAAATATATTTATTAATACAGTATGGAGGCTATTATTTTACCTTATCACCATTTTTTATTAATTTAAAAAAAAGTTGTTTTAGTTTTTTTTCCGTTTGAAAATCAATTGGACATAATTTTTTAAACATGATAAGCACTCACTCTAAAGAGAATTTTATAAGAAACTGTAGAACAGCTGACAGAAAGGTAACTATGGTACTCACCACAAGTATTGCTTATATTGTTGTAAACATTAGAAGATGAGTAACAAGTGCAATCACATGTACCAGATCTATATGCATTAGAAGGACACTGTCTTGGGCAGTCTGAAAAGAGACATATTTTACTTTGAAAAAAAATAATTATTATTCATTCATAACTATAACTGGTAAACATTTATGACTATAGGAAGAAAAATATTAAAACCCAATTAGATTAAGACTGAAAAACTGAAATTCCTACCACAGGTGTTTGTGTCTGAGTTGTAAGTGTAGGGTGAGTAACAATTACATCCACAGTTGCCAGTTCTATAGCTATTTGTGGGACACTGTCTCGTGCATTCTGAAATTGTAATTTTGTTAATTAATATTAAGAAATGAAACTTAAAAACAAAATTGGACCTTTAATGGATAATCTACAAGAATCATCTAATAAGAAACAATGTTGAATTTGTTTGAACACACACACAACTTTAGGTCTAAAGATACAATTGTGATGAGAGTTATATTTGTTCAAGAATATTTAATGTGTTACTTTAAGGAAATCTTGCAATAACCTGATTATTTAAAAAAAAGTAATGTTCTTCTATCATGTGCAATATTTAATTATTGCCTTTTTGTATATTTTAGATTTCATCTTCTAATTATTTCCTAGTGGTCTACTGTATTCTCAACATTAAACACTAATCATGAACAACTTTTCAACACACAATGGAATAGCAAAAATAAAATAAAGACAGCTTATAAACCTTACAATGAAATAAAATTAGCAGACTATCAAATCTTTCAAATTATGGAAATGTACATATTTAAACAAATAACCAGACTTCAACAAAATATGACTGACAATCAGAGCAAAAATCTTGACTTATGAGTTCATTTACAAGTTTTTTCAAGATATGGGTTGTCCCATTGATCGTTATTTTAAATTGGGTTCAGAGTTTTGATTAAAATGAGATTTCTATTTATTGCCCCTAGTTGGTGCAGCAATATCTACCCATGTTATTGTATCTGTGCAGTTATTTTGCCAAAACTTAATACATAAGCATATTGAGTTACAAGCTCATTTGTGCGATAAAGTAAACTCGTAAGTCGAGGTACCATTGTACTTCGTAATCTTTCTGATATTAAGCCTTCACATCGGTAATCATTAAGAGTACACCAGTGAGCAAAGGCATTGGGGGGCGTCCGATGATCATTGCACTGCCAAGAGGCTTTGAGACTCTGTGGGGAGGAAGCAATTGAATGAGCTAAATAGCCCATCTCTACCCCTGCCCTGGAGACTGCATGTTTAAGCCATAGTATGAGATTCGTGCTACCAGGCGACAGTGCAGGCATAACAGTGGCCAGCGTAATGCCCAGGAGCTTTTTCTTTTCCCCAACTAAAGTCTGTCTAGACTCAAGGACACCATCCAGATCCGAGAACAAATCCTAACCTTCACCAGGATTCAAACCCAGGACCACATGAATGTATCTTTAAATTTTTTTAACTTTATACTAAAAAATGTTTTGTTCAAATTTTTAAGAAAATTCCTTCCCTTTTGCTCAATGACTACTGCATTGTGTTCAGATCTTATCTTCTTATCTTATATTTATGTAAAAGATCAATGTATTTATACATGTAAACACAAATTTTCAAGTCTTACCACAAGTAATAGATTGACTGTTGTAGGTATAATATTGACTGTTACATCTACAAGTGTTGCCAGATTGTGTAGCGTCAGAAGGACACCTCACGGGAGTTTCTAGAAAAAAATTAATTAATTAAATTAAATAAAAATAATTAATTCAAAAAAATTCAAAGTGTTTTGTTACATTCTAATGTGATAATGAAGAATACATAATAATAATAATAATGTAATATTGTAGTATATTAGTATGTAATTAAGGAATGATCAAACATCTTTAGTGTTTTGACACAAGGCTTTTATTCTGTATAACACAAGACACACACCAAGTAGTGGACAAGGTCACACTGGGGGCCAGCACTCTAACAATTTTAACAAGGGAAACAACACAACAACTAATTATAACAATCACAACAAATATGATGCAGTGTAACTTTTAAAATAATGCATTTTAGTATGGTATTTATTTAGCAAAGACACAATAGCGCAACTGAGTGAAAAAGGTACTCACCACAAGTATTGCTTGTACTGTTGTAAACATTAGAAGATGTGTAACAAGTGCAATCACATGTACCAGTTCTATATGCATTAAAAGGACACTGTGTTGGGCAGTCTGAAATGATAATTTGAGTATAAAAATTTGATCTGCTTTCTTCAATGATAACTATAATGATACATGCCCAACAAAAACAAAAGTAAAAATGTGGAATTAAAGTTTTTACCACAGCTGTTTGTGTCTGAGTTGTAAGTGTAAGATGAGTAACAACTACATCCACAGTTGCCAGTTCTATATCCATTTGTAGGACACTGCCTGGAACATTCTGTTATATATAAATATATATAATAAAAATGTATGTTAATATTTTTTTGGATGTTTTTTTAATGCTACAGTTGTTTTAGATATCCAGATGGATTGAAGACGTACCGCATGTGTTAGAGACAAGGTTGTAGGCATAGGAGGCGGCATTGCACTGGCAGCCACAGTTTGCGATTCTCATAGCATTGGGTGGACACTGCTTAGGGCAGTCTGAAAACATCCAGTGTAAGAGCATGTGATATATTTACATTATGTTATTTTTGTCGATGGATACAAAAGGGGTAAAACAGTTATCAGTGAAACAGTTATCAATCTAACAGTTATCAGTGAAACAGTTATCAATCTAACAGTTATGAGTACAATAAAATATAAATATTTTTATAAATATTAACTTAAATTGTCTGTATGGCTGATAAGTATTTTATTTTCAAATTCATATTTCAAGATTGAGGTAATGGTATTTTTACAAATTAATAATTTAAAAAAAACAAAAACATTTTGACCAAACTTTCATTAATTCCTATATCTATTCTATACAAATTCTTATAATTATACAGCAGTCACATGCTATCTTCTAAATTCCTATACAATATCTTACCACAAGTATTTGATTGACTGTTGTAGGTATAAGGAGGGTTACAAATACAGGTGTTGCCCGATGGTCTAGCATTTGTTGGACACTGTAAGTCTGTAAAAAATGTTTTTTGAATCAGCAAGGATTGATACCAAATGCAGCAGTCAAATGCTATCTTCTAAATTCCTATAAAATATCTTACCACAAGTATTTGATCCAGCATTGTAAGAATAAGGAGAATTACAAACACAGGTGTTGCCAGATAGTCTAGAGTTTGATGGGCACTGTAATTCTTTAGAAAAAAACAAATATATACATTTACATTGCTTTTGAACTATAAAATCTTTTTGTCATAAAACGAAATACAATTTGCAAACTTTCAAATTCATATTGCATATACATTGCATATAAAAAAGTCATCATTTTTATCTGAATTTGGAGGGCACACCAGTGGGGTCACTAAAAAAAGAAAAGAAAATGTTCATTTATTAATATATATCCCACTGCTTTAAGCATTTTCCCGTAACTTGTTTAACCTGTATAAAACGTCTTTCCTTTAAAGCTTTTCATTGTATTATTTTTTTTTTATCCCCTTATTTTATATTTGACTTTGTTTTTCTTGTCAACTTTTGCCTTTAATTATAAAAAATTAACAACAGTGCAGTTAAGACACTTGTTCTATAACTGTATTATAATGATTTGTGGTTAGTTCACGGGACTGTCAACTGACTCGTCGTGGGTTCTATCCCTGCCGCCTACCCATCCCTGCCGCCCTACATGAGTTTTGGGCCTAGTGGATGTAATAATCTTCTATTCAGAAGGAACGTCTGTAAACTTATAAGATATAATTCACATATTTTTCACCAACTTTTCCCCCCAAACTTTACACACAAAAAAATGCACAAACAAATTTATACCAGTAGCTGTGAAATGTCTTAAATGTTAACAGATAGTGCAAACAGTTATATAGTCTATAGTGAACAACAAAAATTTTTGGGTCCTTCTTTTATAATAATCACCAAACTCAAACTCAATGAATAATTTCAGAAATAATCAAAATGGGAGATAAGGATAGCATAACTTATTGATATGGTTATTCATTTTTTCTTAACCCTTCCCGAACCGACCTACTTCTATCTATGCTGCCTTCAGTTCCGCTATATACGCGCCCCGGACTGTAAGGGTTAAATTTCAAATAAATTTGTTCACACTACCTTTTCCATTATAGTAAACTTTACAAATGGCTGTCAGTTTTCTCATACTTTTCTTCTCTCTATATATCTTGTATAAGCCTTTATGTATGGCTATGTGTGTGAAGTAGATTTATATCTTCATGCTTGAGGGGTTCAAGATTATTTCAACACAAATTAGAGGACTTTGTGCTCTCTAAGGTTAAGGATATAATATCTAGATTTTTATGCCACAGACCTATACTTGTTAAATCAAGACTTTAAGGGGCAAACCTTTTAGTTGACTGCAAAAAAGAATTTGTTGCTGTTGATTTACATACTGTGTATTCATGTTTACCAAAGTGATACATGTATTTTCTTACTCATGATTGTACCAGCAATTGAATGCAATTATTGTAAATATAGAGAATATAATTAAACAGTGGATTTCATGATTTAACTTTTTATTATAACTACAACAGAATTGTTTGAATCATTAACTCTAAGCATTGCCTCTGACAACTAAGCTGTAACAACCATATTAGGTGAAATTTACAAAAGTATAACAATTAGAATATTTTAATGAAAATTGTGGTTCAATTTCTTACCGCATGTATTTGAAAGCTTGTTGTAAACTTGATTAGTTGAGTAACAAGTGCAGTCACAAACCCCACTTCTGTATGCATTTGATGGTCAGTTTTGATTCAGCACAGCAATCATCATTAAGATGTGTAATCATGCCCAGATATCATAAAGTCTTTTATTAGTTTTATCTGGGCCATTTCTGCACCACTTTCTGTGATAGTGGGACATAAGGGGACAAAGGGATGTATGGCTAGCACAATAACCTGCACAAACCAGCACAATTTTAATAGCATTGACTGATTTCAAGCAATATTTGGCCCAGCTAATTAGCAAAGGGACCTTCCTCTTCACATCATGCTCAGTGGTCCCTTTTTGAAAAAAATCCCATACTTAACTCAACAACAAAAGAAACAGACCATAAACTTACCACAAGTATTTGTTGCCTGCCTGTATACATAAGGATAACTACATGTGCATTCACAAGTACTAGTTATCTGAGCACTGGCTGGACAAGTATTGGGGCATTCTGAAAGAAAATTAAAAAATCAGCTATTTTAAAAATGATCCTTTGAATTACTATTGTACCAATTCAAGGCTAATAGCTTTATCCAATACTGGCCAATATTTGGAACCAAGCAAAAGCCTAAGCAGCAAAAGTTAGAGTCTCAGAATGACTAAGTCCCCCATTTCCGGAGGTAATTTACATAGCACTCCAGACCGATGTCAGGGCTCAGGTTTTGTAAAAGTGCCATGTTAAACTCAACCGAAAAACTTTTTTCAGAACAGAGCAAACAACTGCCTTAAAAGTTGTATCAATAATGTGTGCTGACAAGGAACATATCTTAAATTAATTTCAAGTTCTAAGAACATTGTAAAGTCTTTTTAGAAACAAAGAAACTATAGCTTTAAGCTTAGTACGATCAATTTGGGTTCAACTTTCCTATTTGATTTAGACTAAGAAGAACTTACCACATCTAGTACAAGCTGCATTAGGCTGTTGTGGTGAAACACAGTTGAGTGTGCAAAGGACACGATCTGAAAAAGTACATTTTATTTTTTAATTTACAATGAAAGATAGCAGATTTTTAATTTCATACTATTTTCTTTTTTTACTACAACTCATTTAAAAAATAGTAATAACATTGTAAAAAAAAATGAAGGGAGACAAGAACAGACACAATTTTTTTTTCTTGTTACAATTATTGTTCTTAGTTGCCAAAATTAGAAACTCTTGGAATGGCTGACAGAATATATAGGTGTATTTATAGACTAGCCTATAGCTTCAAGAGAGTGATAATCCAACAAATGAGCAATTTGAGAATGTATCATGTTTTTAATTCAGGTAAGAGTGAGTTATACATTTTAACCAATCAGTGTATCAGTGTAATAGTAGAGAAAACAAAAATTACCACAAGTATTTGTTGCACTGTTATAGCTAAAAGTGGGGTCACACAAACAGCTGTTGCCAGATTTTCTAGCATTTGGTGGACACTGTAAATCTATAAAAATTACATTAACATAATTTTTCAATTTCTATGTAAAAAAAAATGATTCAAATGCTAAAATTTAACTACTATTCATAATGAAAAACTCTTAGTTGTATTTAGCTCAGTTGTCATCATAATAATTTTACTCAAATAAAGAATAAAAAAAATTGATAGCACATAATTTTTTTTTTCAATATATATTTAATATCTGCATATTGTATTTGAACATCATTTTTTAAATCAGATGATGCACTGATGTGAAAAGGCAAGCAAGAATTTCAATTAAAAGAGATGCAAAATTTACAATAAATATAATTATTCTTATTTCCTAATGTATATATGATAAAAAGAGTTTTCAAGCATATTGAAAATTAAAGTTTTAATATAATTGTAGTTGATACAAAACTATGTGTGTTGATAAAACACATAAAAATTCTCTTGAAAGATTGCGAAGGGTTAATTTTTTTTCATTTTAAGGTAAATTTTACAGACACTAATAGCAAATGAGCAATTCTTACCACAGGTATTTGATTGACTGTTGTAGGTATAAGGAGAGTTACATATACAGGTGTTGCCTGATGGTCTAGAATTTGATGGACACTGTATGTCTGTAAAAAATGTTTTTTGACTTAGCAAAAATATATACCATATTATACAGTAGTCACACACCATCTTCTAAATTCCTTGAAAATATCTTACCACAGGTATTTGATTGACTGTTGTAGGTATAAGGAGAGTTACATATACAAGTGTTGCCTGATGGTCTAGAATTTGATGGACACTGTATGTCTGTAAAAAATGTTTTTTGACTTAGCAAAGATATATATACCATATTATACAGCAGTCATACACCATCTTCTAAATTCCTTGAAAATATCTTACCACAGGTATTTGATTGACTGTTGTAGGTATAAGGAGAGTTACATATACAGGTGTTGCCAGATGGTCTAGAATTAGTTGGACACTGTAAGTCTGTAAAAAATGTTTTTTGACTTAGCAAAGATATATACCATATTATACAGCAGTCACTTACTATTCTCCAAATTCCTATAAAATATCTTACCACAAGTATTTGATTGACTGTTGTAGGTATAAGGAGAGTTACAAATACAGGTGCTGCCCGATGGTCTAGAATTTGTTGGACACTGTATGTCTGTAAAAAATGTTTTTTGAATCAGCAAGGATTGATACCATATGCAGCAGTCAAATACTATGTTCTAAATTCCTTTAAAATATCTTACCACAAGTATTTGATCCAGCATTGTAAGAATAAGGAGAATTACAAACACAGGTGTTGCCAGATAGTCTAGAGTTTGATGGACACTGTAATTCTTTAGAAAAAAAAATTATGTTTTATGATATATATAATTAAATAGCTTTTGAAAAATAAAACCTTTTTGTCATAAAATGAAATACAATTTGCTAACTTTCAAATTAAAAAAAAAAGAATATTTATTCAAAAACAAACCCGACTTCAACAAAATATGACTGACAATCAGATCAAAGATTAATAACATTTAATATCTTGACTTACAAGTTGCTGATGTTTTTTTATTTGAATCGGGGCCACATTTGCAAGTGAGATTTACCTATTCTACACCTATTTGGCGCATTAGCACTTGCTTATTTTGTGCTTTTTGTACCATTTTTTTTCCAAAACTTAATACATGAGCATATAGAGTTACTAGCTCATTTTTGCAACAAAGTTAACTCATTAGTCAAGGTACCATTGTGCTTCATAATCTGGCCGATGTTAACCCTACATGACACTAAAGTTCAAAATTGGATCTCTTTACAACCATATGTAAAAAATCTGCCAGTATTTTTATTCAACAAAACTCTTTCAAGTGACTCAAAGGCTCATATTCACGGCCTTTATAATTTGTTAGACAAGGTCAAAATATCATAGCTAAGGTTCTATCTATTGAAAGCTTAAGTTTAACAAAAATATTTATTTATTTTAGAGTTAACAAAAAACGAAGACATTTTTATTTTACCACATGTGTTCGTAGAGCTGATGTGGCGTTGAAATTGTGAATTACAAATACATTCACATGCATTAGATAGGCGGGCGTTGTTTGGGCACTGTCTTGAGCATTCTAAAAGAACATATTATCAGCAAATATCATTTCATTGAGTTCACATATTTATATACTTTATACATAGACTATCTAAATCTATGAAACTATGTATTTTTTCACTTTTTTTATTTTTACTATAAAATATTTGTCAAGTTGTGAATGAACTTTTTATTTTCGGACTAAAAATGTTGCAACTTAGGTAAAAAGTGTTGTTTAGTTATATCACATTTCATTTTAAAGAAAATGAAAATTTGCTTTAAAATCTTTTTATTGTAAAAATCAGATGTCATTCATGCCTTTCAACTTGTCATGTCCATCATTATATAAAATGCGTACAGGCATGATTACAACTTTTCTCTATTGAACATTTTCAACACAATTTATGACTTAATGCCACCCAGCACTTCCTCTTTTTCCATTCAGCCATTCCATTCAAGCCCGTGCTCTATCACAGTTTTACTTCACATGAATCTTTAATATCATTATCAATTTTCAATTTATGTCATGATTGAATATCATTTAATGCTTTCAATATGTTGATGCAAGAAACCAGTGTTAATTAATAAAAAAGAGATATTAGAAAAAAAAACATATAACAATCTCCTATAAAAATCTTACCACAAATATTTGATTGACTGTTGTAGGTATATGGAGAGTTACATATACAGGTGTTGCCTGATGGTCTAGAGTTTGTTGGACACTGTATGTCTGTAAAAAATGTTTTTTTAATTAGCAAAGATATATACCATATTATACAGCAGTCACTTACTATCTTCTAAATTCCTATAAAATGTCTCACCACAGGTATTTGATTGACTGTTGTAGGTATATCCAGAGTTACATATACAGGTGTTGCCCGATGGTCTAGAGTTAGTTGGACACTGTAAGTCTGTACAAATATGTTTTTGGAGTCAGCAAAGATTGATACCTTATGCTTATGATATCTTATAAGTTCCTATAAAATATCTTACCACAAGTATTTGATCCACTGTTGTAGTAATAAGGAGAAGTACAAAGACAGGTGTTGCCCAATGGTCTAGAGTTTGATGGACACTGTAATTCTTTAGAAAAAATGTTTAAAAGTTATAACCCAAATATATTTTATACATATTTCTGTTAGGGTTTTTATTAAAATAACAGAAAGGGATATATATTCACAGTGCTTTTTTTGTGACAGTACGCACCGGTAAGGCGTACCGGCACCTTTTTCAATGTGGGGAAAAAAGTATTACTTTTCTTGTATTTTAACGTTTATTATTGATTTATTATATTATTAATTTGTTAAAATTGAATTATTTTAAAATTGCGTGCAATAAGAATTAAAATATAAAATGCTAAACTGCTTTAAAAGTTAGGCAATCCATCACTGAGTACCGGCACCTATTTTTTTTACAAAAAAAGCACTGTATATCAGGGGCGAAGCCAGAAATGTTTTCCAGGGGGGGCTGAACTTTCGGGTGACAAATATTTACCAAATACCAGGGGGGGCTAAACTTTCGCGTGACAAAGATTTACCAAATTTTTTGCGAATTTAGTGCTCATTTTTAAAAAATCAGTTGAAAAAAATATTTTTTTTTAATTCCAGGGGGGGCTTAGCCCCCCTCAGCCCCCCCCTGTGGCTTCGCCCCAGCTGTATATTCACATTTCTTTTAGTTGGTGAAATTGTACAACTTTTGGCTAGGGCCATTTCAATAAATCTCTATAAGTTATCCACTGAAAAAACCATTAAAATAGATTGTTAAATAACATAAAATAGAAAGGCTAAAAAATATCTAACCACAAGTATTTGATCCACTGTTGTAGGTATAACCAGAGTTACACAGACAGGTGTTGCCAGACAGTCTAGAATTTGTTGGACACTGTAAATCTGTACAAAAATGTTTTTTGAATCAGCAAAGATTGAAACCATAATTCACAGCAGTCACATACTATCTTCTAAATGCCTTGAAAATATCTTACCACAAGTATTTGATCCAACGTTGTAGGTATAACCAGAGTTACACTGACAAGTGTTGCCAGACAGTCTAGAATTTGTTGGACACTGTAAATCTGTAAAAAAAAATATTTTCAATCAGCAAAGATTGGATGCTATATTCTTATCTTATACATTACAGACGCTTGTTCTATAAAGAAGATTATTGCATCCTACGCTTATCCGTTGTCCAAGTCTAGTCTTGCGTTTGTATGAATGTTTTAAATGATGTCAAGTTACTGGATTTCCTGGTTTGTTCAGGTAATGCCTTCTATGCCCAAATGCCACTACTCGGGTAGAGTATTGATATGCTTTTGTTCTCGCATAATGGATAAGGAAAGTGTTTTTGTCTTTATGTTTATCAGAGCTTTGCAACAGGTTGTTATTGGGTTGTATTTCTAAATTAGATTTTAATGCCTTATGTATTATTACTACTTTACTCTTCTATTATACAACAGTCATGAACTATCTCATAAATTCCTTCAAAATATCTTACCACAAGTATTTGATTGAATGTTGTAGGTATAAGGAGAGTTACACAGACAAATGTTGCCCAATGGTCTAGAATTTGTTGGACACTGTATATCTGTGCAGAAAATGTTTTTTTGAATCAGCAAAGATTGAAACCATAATTCATAACAGTCAAATACTATCTTCTAAATTTTTAAAAAATATCTTACTCCTAAATGCCTTCAATATATCTTACCACAAGTGTTTGATCCAACGTTGTAGGTGTAACCAGAGTTACACAGACAGGTGTTGCCCAATGGTCTAGAGTTTGTTGGACACTGTATGTCTGTGCAGAAAATGTTTTTTGAATCAGCAAAGATTGAAACCATAATTCATAGCAGTCAAATACTATCTTCTAAATTCTTACAAAATATCTTACTCCTAAATGCCTTCAATATATCTTACCACAAGTATTTGATCCAACGTTGTAGGTATAACCAGAGTTACACTGACAAGTGTTGCCCAATTGTCTAGAATTTGTTGGACACTGTATGTCTGTACAAATATGTTTTTTTTAGAGTAAGCAATGATTGAACTCATATTATACAGCACTCACATACTATCTAGTAAATTCTTACAAAATATCTTACTCCTAAATGCCTTGAAAATATCTTACCACAAGTATTTGATCCAACGTTGTAGGTATAACCAGAGTTACACTGACAGGTGTTGCCAGTCAGTCTAGAATTTGTTGGACACTGTAAATCTGTACAAAAATGTTTATCGAATCAGCAAAGATTGAAACCATAATTCATAACAGTCAAATACTATCTTCTAAATTCTTACAAAATATCTTACTCCTAAATTCCTTGAAAATATCTTACCACAAGTGTTTGATCCAACGTTGTAGTTATAACCAGAGTTACACAGACAGGTGTTGCCAGACAGTCTAGAATTTGTTGGACACTGTAAATCTGTAAAAAAATGTTTTTTTAGAGTAAGCAAAAATTGAAACCATAATTCACAGCAGTCACATATTATATTCTAAATTCCTACAAGATATCTTGCTTCTAAATTCCTTGAAAATATCTTACCACAAGTATTTGATCCAACGTTGTAGGTATAACCAGAGTTACACAGACAGGTGTTGCCAGTCAGTCTAGAATTTGTTGGACACTGTAAATCTGTACAAAAATGTTTATTGAATCAGCAAAGATTGAAACCATAATTCATAGCAGTCAAATACTATCTTCTAAATTCCTTGAAAATATCTTACCACAAGTATTTGATCCAACGTTGTAGTTATAACCAGAGTTACACAGACAGGTGTTGCCAGTCAGTCTAGAATTTGTTGGACACTGTAAATCTGTACAAAAATGTTTATTGAATCAGCAAAGATTGAAACCATAATTCATAGCAGTCAAATACTATCTTCCAAATTCTTACAAAATATCTTACCACAAGTATTTGATCCAACGTTGTAGGTATAACCAGAGTTACACTGACAAGTGTTGCCCAATGGTCTAGAGTTTGATGGACACTGTAAGTCTGTTGAAAAATGTTAGCAAATTATTTTAAAACATTTTTAAATATGTAGTCTGTTTTACATGCCATTTGCATTGTACGCCCATACAAATATGAACATATTTTTTATAAAATATGAACATACAAATATGAACATTTTAAACCAGTTTCATGTATGAATAAATAAATAAGTAAGTTAAGTACCCTTCAGACCAAATTGATCATAGAGCTAATGAAGCAGTGTTCACCAGTTTCTGTGGCCATGGTGTATTAGTCTAGAATGGTGTATTAGAGGATTGTATGGCCAGCACAATGCCCAGTCCTCTTTGCTTTACCCCAAATAATGTCAGGTACCCATAAAAGCTGGATAGACTCAAGGACATCATCCAATCCTGGAAACAAATCCTAGCCTTGACCAAGATTCGAACCCAGAACCTTCAGTATGCCAGAGAATGCGATGCCGCTAGGCCACCGCGCCGCTTAACACTTAATATTAGTACTGCCTAAATAAATAGTAATATAATGCTCGCTGCAAGCTTCAACATGGCTTAAGGAGAAATAGATCAATTGAAACCCAATTAATAGGTTTTATTGATGTTGTCTAAAAAATTATTTTTTTAAAAACCATTTAGATGCAGACTAATACATAATGGCTGTAAATCATCACCAGTAACTAAAAGCTTCCATACATTAAAAGAGTCAACAACAAAAACACAACCAGCCCATAAACTTACCACAAGTATTTGTTGCCTGCCTGTAAACATAAGGATAACTACATGTGCATCCACAAGTACTAGTTATCTGGGCATTGATTGGACAAGTGTTAGGGCATTCTGAAAGAAAATACAAATCAGCTAAGAACATTGCAAACTGTAACATTATCTATTCAACCTGTCGGTAGTCTATATTTGGATTACACTTTAGCCAATTCAGGGACATTTTTTTTACACTCATGGCAAATAATTGCCCATAAAGGTTGTGCCAATACTGTGTGCTGACAGGCAGCAATGCTTATTCTTATATCAAAGATACAATCTATTAATTTAGAAACTAAGATTGCAAACTGTAGCCTAAAGTTATGTATAATCGATTTGGGTTCAACTTTCCTATTAGATTAAGACAAAGAAGAACTTACCACATCTAGTACAAGCTGCATTAGCCCGTTGCGGTGAGACACAGTTGAGAGTACAAAGCTCAAAATCTGAAAAGTAAAAAATAAATTGGATTTCCTTTATATGTTTACAGATGCTCAATGTAGATAGAAGATTTTAATGTCCTTTGCCCAAAACTCGGGCAGTGATTTCGGACTGGGGTAGGGCTACAATCCCATTCTTTTCCAGAAAAGACGTTGGAAGATGAAAGAGGGAATAGATAGGGCACACCCCCTGGAGTGATGTGGCCAAATAGGCACCAGACTGGAAGCCCTAGGGAAAGAGAAAAGTGGGCAGACCTGGAGAAGGTCTTTGCGAATGTGGCAAAGACTGCTGGTCTTAAGGACCTAACTGAGGGATCTGCCCAAGATCGAGACCAATGGAGGGGTGTGATTACGGCCCCTTTTCTACAATTAAGTCAAGTAAGTAAGGTCTAGAATCCAGCATTTTGACAGTCAACTGTACTAACCAAAGATTTGTTGGTAGTTTGTGTTTTCAGTAATTGCAACACACATCCAAGGATGTAAAAAATTTGGAACAAAGCTTTTACTATGTTTTTCTCATCAAGTTCAATTTAGATAACACTCTTCAATACTAATGCAAAATTCTGTGTTAATGCAGTCCTGGTATCCTTTCTTAGCAGCCTTATTTAAATAGCACAGTCCGCATGACCAAGTAAACTTCAAAATGAACAACAAATGGCAAAAAGAGAGCCACTCAAAAAATAATAATTTAGAACACTGGATTTTGAAAAGAAATCTGCAACATAACTAAAAGAAGACCAGAAAGCCTAATAATCTAGGAGAAAGACTATTTTTTTTTTAACTTTTTTAAACTTTTTTTTTGGAACTGTTGCACTAGATTAAGATTACCTGATTTCCAATTTAAAAAATTTAGATGTTAAAATGTTTATATATATGGTATATGGCTCCTATCTGTCTCGCAAGACAATGGATGCGCCCTAGGGGTTTTTAAAAATGTTTATGGACAACACATTTCTGTAATCTACTTATTAAAGAAAATTAGGATCTTTAATTTCATGTCTTAATTAATTTTTTTTTAAAATATATTGTGACTTAAATATCTTTATCTAATAATAATTGTTCCAGTTGAATTATAATACTGTGCCCATGAATATGAATGCCGAGAGGTATTCGCAAAGGGGAAAAAGAGATTTGTGAATGTGACTGTAGAGACCATACCCTATGTTATGCGCCCTATGTAGGGCACATGTCTCGGAGAGGGTCATGGTGTTGCGCCCTTTGACCCTCCCTTTTACTAATATGCCCTAGAATTAAGAGCAGGAAGGTTGGTCTGTTTTTTTTTTGTTTTTTTTTACAGAAATATAATAGATTGGTTAGAGGGCTCATGTACCTTAAGACTAGACCACCCACATTTAAAAGAAGGTTCCCCTTAGATTTGGCATGCACCCTTCTGCAAAATCAACAACGTTGAGAGTAGTTTATAAACAGGGTCTTACCACAAGTACAAGAGTCGTAGTTGAACCTGGTGGAGGGCTGACATGGAGGTATACAGCCACCTGTGAATGAAGACATACATATTTACATGTTGACTTAAACTGCCTCTAGGTACAATTTACAATTGTTCATTGTCATACATCAGGACTACAGAATTATAGTAAAAGTATATATTATAAAGGATCAAAACACAAATATAAACTTATAGCAAAAAAAAAAAGAAGAAAAAATAAAAAAAAGAGTGTTTTATGTTACAATTTTCAAGAAAACAATAAACATTTGTAGTCAATACAATTTCATTCTAAGCTTAAAGATAGTTGCATCCACTTACACTTAGCATGTGGTGGCTGTAAAGTGCTGGTACATAGACACTGGCAGTTGCTACTCATAATCTGACAAAAAAATTATCATTAAAAAAACACAATTAAAAAAAAAATCATCAATAGATATAAACAGTGACACAAAAAGAACTGTAATTGTTTTAAAACGTGTGGCTTCTTGTTAAAGCATAAAAAGTATCTTGCATTCATGCAAATTTTTTGGTTGTAGTCAACTTGTAGTGTATGAGTTTAAGTGACCACAGAATTTCCAGGATATCAGAGGCTTAGGCAATGCTTTATTTATGTCTAGTTGTAATTGAACCTCAACCTTTGTTATGACATTCTAATGTTTTTCCACTACTTCACAACACGCCTTTTTGTTTTAAATATAAAAAAAAGCCCAAAGATGTCTAGCATAGATTCAAGGAGGGAAAGAAAGTACAACACACAATATTAGAAACAATAAAGACAGCTTCAAAGGGGATTTTGTTTCCAGCACAAATGAAGAGGTAACTCTTGACTTTTTATAAAGGTATAAATTAGGGTTCTTCCTCTAAAATCATTTCAATATTCCCCCAACTTTTTCCAAACTTCAAAAAAAAATTTTACAAACCAAATATATACTGATTGTCTTAATATAAACTGATACAATATATAGGTAGGTTACATTTAAAAAAAATATTGGCAAATACATTTTTTTCAAATTTTGTTCAGTTTAATACTAAGCGAGTTTTCAAAGACATTTCCTACCAGTTTGAACCCTGAAAAAATAAAACTAAGAAAATTCTATTTTAAGAAACTGCACACTCTTCACTGGAAACAGATACACAAGCTGTGGAAATAAAAGGTTTTCTATTTAAAAAAATTATTTATTTATTTCATTTCAACCTAGGAATAATTTTTACCTGACCACTTGGACAGGAACCAGGGCAAGTTAGACAGGTGCAGTTATCCGCCTGAAATCCAGAAGGGCAGTTATTCGATGGGCAGTAGCAGTTACAGTTGGCATCCTGGAGCTTGCCATAAAGGCACTTGTCCAGGCACACGCAGTTGCAGCTGGCATCGTGTGTTTTCTTATATGAGCATACATCTGGACAAGCTGAAAATAGATTTCCACAAATCATGATGTACAAAATAATAGTAAAACTATATGGTACTGGGTTTTTATTTGATCCATTCAGTTTTAACTAAGCCTAAGCCTAAGCCAATATTTAATATTCAGTTTTTCCTAATCTTTAAACTTAATTTAAACTAGATCTAAATCAAAATAAAATAGGCTAATAGGGCTTATAATTTATAAAATATTATAACAAATATTAATAAAAATTATTAGAATAGAATTACTGACCACATGAGCAAGTTTTCTGATCAAACGCATATGGTGCCACACATGCTTGGCTGGAGACAGAGCAGTTATCTGTAAATTAATTATTAATTAATTCTGAATGAATGCAAGTTTAGTAAGTTATTAATATAAGTATTGATTGGCCTCAGCCTAGTAATACAAAACTTATACAGTAGGCCTATTAATTAATAGCTATTAAGAAACCCAATAATAAAATAGTTGTCTAAACTCTAACGGCTAACGGTAATCACTCTCTAACCCTAACCTAAGTTAAGTAAGTTTAGTGACATATTCATATAATTATTGTCCACAGTGGAAATCAATCATGCTCAGAAGTCAGAAGGTACTCTATTTTAATCCCCAAAGATTTACTTCAGTAGGTAGGCCTATAATCGTTTACACACAAAAGAAAAGACTACCTTTTGAACATTAATTCCCATTGCGGGAAATGAAATTATGGTTATTAATTAGCAATAATTGCAAATTCGAAATGCCAACCTACACAAAAGTCAATTAAAACATGAGTGATCTCCCATCGTTATTAGCAGACGATATCTAGGCGCTATTGATACTGAAATCGTGCATTATTTAATGTACATACTTGATTTACACACGGATTTGTCGAAATCTACTGTGTACAATTCTGTGAAGTTGCTGACACTGAAGACATCTTCAGAACGACCGCTGGTCATTTCACTCAGATCTGCATCACTCAGAGCAGTCCCAACACGGATTATAGTAACAGCAAAACCTCTATTGCGGGCAGCTTGGATGGCCTAATTTGATAAAATATTTGTTTTAAAACATATGCACACTTAAATTTTGAAGGAACCAAGAGTCTATGATATAAGTCTATATTGTTAAAAAAGTCTAAGTAAAAGAAACCGTGAGTAAGGATAACTATAGAACATGTACTGAAGTGTGTAATTAAACATTAGGCTATTTTGAAACCTACAAGGATTTCTTTAAAGTTGTCAAATTAATTAAATATATGCCGATAAAGGCCACCTTATTTATGAGCTTATGCTAAAGTTAGGAAATACGGCATTGTGTCGAATTTCGAGTTCAAAATATATTTAGCTAAAAATAATGATTTTCTTTTTTGTATGTTTACCTGGCGCGTAGCTTGAAGGTCGATAGGTGGCCCATCGATGATGAGTACTATAGTGCTGGGCCTGCCTCGGATATCATCGTCCAACATATTCATGGATTGGTCTATGGCTTTGTCTGCCCCGGTGCCGCCAGTCTTGGGGAACTTTAGGTTCAGCCTGATCTTTTCTGCCAGTTCTACTTTGTTTTCTATCAACTGCGGAAATTGATATTTCCCATTGCAATTAATTGCACAACATTTTTTTTTCCCGTGGATTGAAATAAAGCTAAGTAAGTGACAAGACAGGTGTGATCTGAGTCAACCAGTTCTTAGCTTAAATCATAACAATTATATAACTTTAATTAATAAATATTAGGCTATAATTATTATTCCGTAGTAACCATAGACGTCACATTGATGTCATAGGCCCTAACCTCCAAACAATTGAAATACCGAAGAGGTCATAATATATTTATAGATCTTGTGAAATTATGCAAAGTCAGCAAAGCACGAGGTATTAAAAAAATGTGTTTGTTTATTTAACTGACCGATATTTAAAAAATGGCACACAAATGGCATGCAAACAAAATTAAATTGAATTTTAAAAAATCCCATTTTAACATGGGGGGGGGGGGGTACAAACTCGACCAGCTCGACAATACCCCCACCCCCCATGTAGTTATTCTAAACATAATTTATGTAGAGTTAACATATTTGATAATAAGATAATGTGTGCATTATGTTACCCCACCTTCCTCTCCACCCTCTGCACTACTTACCCTGATCCCCTCCCCCCCCCTTCACAACCTCGCCATATTTTGCACCATTACACCTCCCCTAACCTTGCAATCCTGGTTATACGGATGCGTTTTAGAAAAAAATCTAAATTAACCAATAGGCTTACTACCTTGACACCACAATGAACGTAGGATAATTGTGGATTTTTTTTTAAGACCAGAAAAGTTCATCTATATCCTAAGTAAAGAATTTTAAAAACATGTTACTCAGTCATTCGCGTTGAACGTCCAACCATCTAAATGACCACAAACTATAGTATAGACCCGCTGACAAACACTGGCACCTACCCTTAATCTGGTGTCGCTGGGCTGGACGCTTGGGTCAGTACCGTAGATGTTGACGCCGATGGAGTTGGCCACATGGCGGTAACGGAGTGCAGCATGTGCCAGGTAGTTCCTGACGATTTCCTGGCGTCTCAGCACACTGTCCGAGCCGTCAACAACAAACAGAATGTCACGGCAACCTTATTGTTAGAGATATAGAGATTTAGATATAGATAAAGATATATATGATACATAGATTAATTGATAGATTGATAGATCAATAGATCGATATATTGATATTGATAGATATAATAGAAAAATAGTTAGATAGTTCGATAGGTAAACACATACAGATAGACAGCTAGATAGACAGCTAGATATACAGATACATAAAAGGATTATATTATATTGATATAGATAGCCTACATATAGACACCCTACGTCTGCAAACGTGACCTATAGGCTATAGATGTAGAGGTAGAAAACTGGGAGAACCTGGCTCAGCACAGAAGTAGTTGGAGAGGCACCCTACACACCGGTATAAATGCTACAGAGGGCAAACTTCGCCTTATCGCGGAGGCTAAAAGAGCAGCGAAGAAAAGTAAAGAACACAGGCTGCCCCTGACAAACTCCAACTCCAACTCCAACGGTCCCCGCTTTCAAGTGTCCGAGATGCGTCAGAGCATGTCTCTCAAGGATTGGTCTCCACAGACACGGTCAATTCTGCAGGGCTGGCCAAATCACAGGAGCGCAAATCTAATCGTCTTTCGAGACTATGGAACCAATGATGATGACATATAGATATAATTATATATAGGGCTGTATAGACTAGGTGTTCCGTTCCATTAATCTTATATCATTAGCTATAAGTTATCTTCAGTTATCACAGAGAAGAAGTTGAACTAAATGTTTGTGTATGTTATTTTTCATAAGAAAAATAAATATATCTTTAGATACTTTTTCGATATGCTTGTTATTTTCATTACGTTTCTTGTTATAATAATAATGGTAATTTTTATAGTGCTTCTGTCTATGCTATTAAATTTAGCATGCCCATTGTTATTTAAATGTTACATTGAATACTTTTCTTTGTTGACAACTTTATAATGTATTCAAGAAAAAATGAAATAAATGAATTAAAAAAGTGTTTAAAACAGGGGTCGGGAACCCATGGCTCGCGAGCCAGATGTGGCTCTTTTGATGGCTGCATCTGGCTCGCAGACAAATGCTCCATTATTTTAAACAAATGTATTTTTATACTTTTTGATCTACATATTAATTGCATATCAATATTTCATTCTACAAATGAGCTAAAGTGTACTTCAGCTCAGCATCAGAATAATTCAGACATAATTATGGTACTTTTATTGTTGAAATTACACAGAATGAACTCAGGATTAATAGATACAAAGAGAACATTTTCACGTATTAAATTGTTATTTTTATGTAACATAAAGTGGATATACTTATAGCGAGGGTAAACTTTACCTGTGCCTTTTGGGACATTGGGCAACACGCGTCCTGGAGAGAAAGAAAGGCAAAAAAAATTATGACTTAGAAAAATTAAAAACTTTGTATAGCGAGTGAAATTATATAACCCTAAATGTACCATTTACAAAAAAAATTTGTTATTGGAAATATAACTCGCGTGATTGTGTGTGTGTGTGTGTGTTGTACACTGCAATACATTACGTCAATATTTGGATATAAAAGACATAGGCCCTAATCATAAACAGGCACTAAAGGCATATCGTATTTTTATATTCAGTGGGGGAGAGGGATACAACTTTGTATTGTTACTTTTCTTTTTTAATTGTAAACCGTCTTTCCCGAAATGTTTCTTAATTTTGTTACTGAACTAATGGTTACATTTTTCGATTAATAAAACTGTTAATATTTAATTGTTTTTTTTTCCGTGACACTAAAAATAAATAAATTAGCATTTGATAGCCTACTCTAAATAATTGACATTGTAATGACAAGTCCATTAAGATTCCCCTGCTAGTAATTCATCTAGGCCACTATAGAACAAATTAATGATACTCACACCCTTATAAATAAATACGAGAGGCTTACGTGGACAAGCAACAAGCGATTGCCAGTTAATGGCCGTCCTGTATTCTTGGACTACGTGAGAAATATCTTGCAGAAGTTGCAGGAGGGCGTCCTCCAGGGACAGAGAGATGATGAGAATCTCTCGATCCTTGGCAATCTTCGCTTCCTGAAACAAGTCAACAATAACAACAGTAATTAATTCTTGAATTTTAAACACATTGGCTAGACTGCGGTAAACTACAAGTCGTTTGACTTCTGCTGGCCCTCTCCCCATGCCAATATTGCCATTAGTACAGATAAGCATATGTTTAAATGGTCCCCTGTAATGCTTCGAGTCGCAAAGCGCACGTTTACACAATGTGGAAGATTTTTATTATTTTCAAAGTTAAACTAACCGAAATAGTTGCTCTTTGGTTGTCAGGGTTACCATCCGATAACAAAACAATGACATTTCCGCTTCTGTCGCCATTGTAGGCTCTGGATTCTAAATTGGAATATTCCAGGAGAATTTGTCTGAAATAGAATTCAGATCAAAATAAGCAAATAAACATGTAATATAACCGTTTTGTTATATTGTTGATTAAGCTTAGCCAAACATTTACACTCCCAGCGTTCAATTAGATCTAATGCTTATGTCCTTAGGCGCACTTAAAAATCATGACCTTTAAATCTCTGTATATTCCCATTATATTATTGAGCTTACCTAAAGCTCAGTTTTCTTTGAATAGATCTAGTACATATAGTACAACTATGAAACCCCTTTTTGTGTCTGACTGACCGCTCTTACCTGGCTCTCCTCAGTGCTGTGGGTATGGCTGTTTTTCTTCTGGGCTGCCTCAGGACATTCACCTGCCTGATAAGGTCCTCGATCTCAGAGGCTGTTCTGGCTTTAATGGGTATCTCCTCAGTTACGTCGCTGGTAGAGATATTGTGGATATGAGAATACTGTTACAGTGTGAGCGTGTAGGGCTGAGTGTTTAGGCTTTCGTCAGTTAAACGGGGAAACTCACAGAAACAATACACTTTCGGATAGAAATGCTGACCAACGAAACCGGGTGGACAAGAGTCGAATGAGTCGAGTCAAGAATTTCGTGAGTTGATACCTGTGCGACATGGTGACCTAGCGGCAGCGCGATCGATGGTCATACCAAAGGTCCTGGTTTTGAACCCTAATAAATACTAGGATTTCTTCCCTGGACTGGAGGGTGTTCCTGAATCCACTCAGCTCTGATGGATACCTCTCATTTGTTAAGGATAAGTGGCCACGGAGATGTGTGAACGCTGCGTCCCAGGCCCTATGGAGTAAATTTGTGTGACGGGGACACTTTCCATTTTATACCTGTGCGATTCAAAGCACAACAGGGCATCGTGGGAGACACAGTGGGAGTCGGGGGATTTATACACGGTCGTAGGATGAGGGCAGCTTTTGGCTTTTAAGAGTAGAAGACGTAGTGAATTGTATGGAGGCGTTAGCTGTGTTAATGTACGAGTGTATGGTTGTGGATGCCGAAACTGTTTTGGAATGAAGACGTATGCATTTCTCCAACTTCACTATCATATCAAAATATTACAGTACCTGAACACTCACTGTATGTAACACAGATGTCCATTGATTGAAAATTCCAGTAACAAATTTATTTTCTCAGTTTAATTAATACACATAATATTATAAAGATTTAAAAGATACCTGAATAATATAACCCCGACATGGGCGTCAGCGTACGTTGAAGTTACTGCCCGTATCTCCCGGACTAATGCAGACAGGGCATAGGTGAATCCTATTGGTGAGACGCTGTCTGAGCCATCCAGAACAAACATTACGTTTGGTGGACATTTGGTGACTGAAAGAAGATAAGCGTGTCAATATGATTAGTGAATGGTACGTTATCAGTTTCTCTTTATGAGCAGATATATGAAAATGGATCAATAGATCAATAGATTCATAGATTGATAGAATTATATATAGATCGATATATTTATAGATAGAAAGGTAGGTAGATAGATAGATGAAAAGATGCAAAGACATTGATAGATTGATGAATGTATGATATCTATCGATAAATTGACAGTTTGATGGATAGATTGGTTGATAGAACGAAGTGACTGGGTTTATAGACAGGAAGTCTGTAAGATGCCACAATAAATGTTTGTATGATAAGACTAATCAAACTATACGTGGACACTTACCAAGATTATCGTTGTATCTGATCTCAGCCTTTTGGGTCCCGGATCCGCTCGTGTTTATAATGCCCTTCAGCCAGTCGAAAGGGTTAAAGGCCGTTTGAAGATCTTGTGAGTCGTGGGCTTGAACCCCGGCCTCGCAGGTGCAGACCAGGGCACAGAGAAGTAGCAGTTGAGTGGGGAGTTTCATTTTCTGTCAGTGTTACTTCTGCGTGAGGAAACAAACATTCATATTAATCATATAGGAGTACAAAAAATAAAAACATCCTGGGCCGCTTGTTTGTTCTATATTACCATCAAGTCTTTCAAACTTATCATTTGCTCTTTCAATTTTCGTTTCTGTTCTCCATATATACGTCTATAATATATTATAGTACTAACATTAAAAAAAAAAGAACAATAAATTATAAAATTATATATTCAAAAACAAAACAGTAAAATAGCCACACCACGTTTTTGAGAGTAACTAAGGAATGATTGTGTTGTCAACTAGCATTCGTATAAGATTATATGTTAAATTATATGTTAAATTTCAGAGATGTGTGTGTTAAAAGATTCTTGATGGAAAATAACGCCAAGAGACCAATACAGCTCGTTTTATTGAAAGCGTGCAATATATAACGGTAATATGCCAAGAAATTTAAAAGTATGATCATTTACGGTACAACCATACAACAATAGGATATTGAACGATCTCAAATTTCGGGAAAATAATATTTTGAAATTTTATTCTTTTTGGATCATGTTAGTAAATATCACTAGAAGTTAACGGGTGAAAGGTGTAGAATTTACACGTTTTCGGCAATAGAAGCATGTAAATGTCAAGGTCATTTAAAATATTTCACTTTTTCAGGTGTTACAAAAAAAAAGAACTATTCTTTGTTAGCCAGAGAATAGAACTAGCCAGTACGGTATAGAACAATGGCATCCAGGCCTGGTGGACTTGGTGCCCAGCGCGTGGAGCTGAAAGGGGAGATAATTGTTCACACCTCTAGCGTCAAGCTCAGCTTAAACATAATTACTGCGCGACATTTTCGCCATACACTGACGCATACACTGCATACACGAGTTTTTGTTTTCTTTTCGTTTGTATGGCAGGGAAACGGTCAGAAGTGGACAGACAAGCATGCTGGTTTCGCAAAGTATGTGCTAGTCCGCAAGACGACTTCGCCAAATGTTAATGAAGGTCACCAGGTGGCGTACGATTCTGAAGCAGCCAACCCATTCCTAGTGCCTCTACAATCTAAATGAGGCATAAATAATATCATCAATGTCCTGCGTGTCTCCTCTCAAACGCCCTACAGTCCTTTCAATATTCTCTGGGGCAAGAATAAATACTCGCAGAGTTTTTGCCCTCGTCTCAATATCGTGTACTTTTGCACGAAAGCATTCACGAGATATATCATCTCAATGTCCTTTTGACTGGAACGAGCATTCCGGATCTTTTACTCGCACGTAAAGTACAAGTGAGCGAGCCTTCTGACCAAAACACATGTAAGAGATACGCAGACTTAAGACACAGTAAAAAACTACAACCAGGGCCAGTTAACAATCAAATGTGATTTCTCATTAACAGTATTTGGGCGCTTCTACAAAAGCGTTATTCTAATTGCCGAAAGAAAAGACACATGTTTTTTAATGTGTGGGGTCCCCTTTTGTGCGGGGGCCCCTGTTCCATAGGAACATGTTGAACATGCGTAAATACGCCACTGACTACAACTAGTTTCGCTATATACGCGCCCGGGACTGTAAGGGTTAAAATATATTTTTTTATGTGAGATGCACAAAAAATGTGTCTTTTATAGTTTTGTCCTTTCTAGAGTTTCGGCCGTAACATTACCCAGCGGGCTAACCACGTCGTATCGACGGGGGAAAAAACTTGGTTTCCACGTGTTTTTGTGGATAGGCCTATACCCAAATTACATTGTTAAAAAATAGGTCTCGCTTTATGGTCCGATATATTTACATTTAAAATTACACAACAATTAAAGATATGGTCGAATACGATAATCGGTAATTCTCTAATACGCTTAGGCCTACTGTATGATTCATTTTTTTATATACGGTCATGAAGAACGCTTTCGAGCCAGTAAAAATACGCCTATGAAAAACTGCAGGTACCCAGGAATGCCTCTAATGCCAACGAAAAAAAAAACAATAACAATATATTATAATAGTAGTATTTTTTAAACTGTGTCAGATTTAAAGTTCAAAACATCTTCATTAAACATCAATTATTCGGAACTATCATTTCGACGAAAGATCAAAAACAATCAAATATAATATTAGTATATGGTATATGCAGTATTATGTTTAAAGCCCAATAACTCTTCATTAGACTCATAATACCTTTAAACTTAAAAGAAAGACCTTCTATTCACAGCATTTTTTATTTTCTTGAAACAAAGGTTGTCTTTTTTTAAATATTTATTTCCCCTTGAAGCGTTTTAACCAGTTGTTAATTTTTGTTTCAATAGATTGTACTGTTGTCAATATGTTCGCTATAGGAGTACAATTGCGCCGTTAACGAAATAATTGGCAAGACTGGCCATGGCGTCGCTAAGGTCGATGAGCCACTCAGGGTAGTATGTGCACTAGCCCCATCCTCTGTTTGGAGATTGTGTATCTATGGGGAGGACACGGACACAGAGACAAAGAGAGAGGGAGAGAGAGAGATAAAACGAGAGAGAAGAGGAGACAGGTAGGCTAAGTAAGATTTGTTTTAAGAATATTCCTTGTTCAAAGCGAACACGTGGGTAACTAATGTCAATAAAGTTCTCGACTAATGAAATAGCTCAACACGTGTCACGTGATTTAAACAAAAAAACCACAACGGGGAAACGGGCGGGTCCATTTTATAAACGGTTTAATTTTTTTTTCTTTTGTAATAGAAATCTCGGACGCTCTTTAAAAGAAATTACCCAATCCACGCTAAAACTAATTAGGACATTAAAGAATACGTCTTGTTGTAAAAGTTGTTTACGTTGAATTCACGATATGACATAGTCTTTTACTTGGTTGATACTTTATCTTACATCTTACAGAATCTCCTTTCATTACCGAAGATATTTGTTTTCTACAATAGTTATCCGTGGATTGAGTTTTTAAGTCTCTCCTTTCGATAATTGTAACAACTGATGTAGGCTAAAGGTGTTAACCCCGGTGTTTGTACGTGTTGAGATAAGAGATTCCATTGGTTGTATTTGCGTATGCTACTTCCACGTGGTTTATAGATTCAAAGACACCCTTGGGTTTACCAAGTTTTCAAATGGTGATTCGCTGGGTAGGCTACAGAACCGGCTCAATGTAGTTGCTGGGTGGTTGGGAGCGCCAAATATTTTCCAATCTAGGCAAAGTGAACTTATACATATGTTTTTTCAATATGCGGTTTTTAAAATGGGAGAGAGAGAATTTTGATGACATGCAAAGATGCCCGCTTATCAAATCTCTAGTCTAAAGAGCGTGTTATAGCCTCTTTTCAAGGAGCGATGGGGAGATCTTGAGGGCCTTGGTGCCCCCTGTGTTTTCCCAGGGCGCCATCAACCTTAGACCCGGCCTTGTTTGGGGATTATTAAGTTTAGTAGAATTAACATGTTCGGGCGTTGACTGAGTCCAATGTTATTATCATTGTATTGCGGCACATCGTGAGAAAAAAAATGAAATAAAACACTCCGAAAGATATACAATTGAAAAAAAAAAGCCTTTTTGAAATATTTTTTATACACGGGTACATTAGTATAATTTAACTTTCTTTCAGAGTGGCATTCGGCCATGGAATGGGTTGCCTGAACAAAACTGGAAAACCGACAAGAATAGACTTTTATCAATGATATCTTCAATGCCGAAGTATGAAGTTAGAACACATGGGTGATTTAAGCAATTTGAGTACATAGTTTCTATCTGTTCAAAAGATGTCTCGGGCATAGGGCACAGACATAGGCAACTAATAGTCTGTAAATGTATAGAGACTAATAGCGAGTTACATACACAGAGACAGATGTAAAGATAGCCTAGGCTATATATATATATATATGGCCTAGATTGGCCTAGATGATATAGTTTAATTATGTAGTAAGTATGTAGAATGTTAGGAATATATGGATTAATAGGTAACATTTAATAGAATTAAACGACATTCTTTTACAACAAAACAAAACAAAGAAAAAACAGTTCGTCATTTGCATATTAAATGTTTCTCAAATTCGTGTCACCACACCTACCCCCCCCCCCCCCTTTCACTCTCCACTCGTGTCCCTATAATTTTTTAAAGAGTATGTCTTCTTGACAGATGTCATACGCTATAAATAGATCATGTACACTCATTTTTTTTTCAAATTTTATACATCCATCCATCCACCCCCCACCACCACCAACCACCAATCCAATCCTTTCCTCGATTCCCCCTCAAAACCCGCCACTTACTAGTGAAGTTAGACGAAACGAGATTTCGTTAGCCTTAGAGTTTGAGCCATGAAGAGAAAGATAAACAGAAATTCAGAAATTTCCCCAACCCAAAAAAAAAGAAAGAAAAAAGGTAGAACATAGTGTAGCATCTTCCAGTCGCCATTAGAAACAAAAAGAGAAAATTAAAAACCCTTAATATAGACAAGTCTATCCGCGAAGCATTTTTTTTTTTTTTTAAAGAGGGGAATTAACCCCAACTCACGACTTTCAAAGAAATGTAAATATCAATGATTAACCCGTATTTGCAAATGGAAGAAAGAATTTGAAGAGAGTCTGAAAAACAGGATTCGAGTTTATTCAAACTTTTGCACGCTTATGTTAAATGGGGTTCGACCACAAAAAAAAAGGGTTATCTCTCAATCTGGTGTGTCACGTGGTTATTGTACCGCGAACCGGATGTCGTCGTGACATTAGGTGAGACTGACCTCGAGGTTGTTAGAATAGGTTTACCGTGATGAACATAGAACTGGACCACGAGATAAATGGGAGATGGAACTAGACTTTTGGGGGAAATGGGCAATACAGTTAGGGACAGTGGAACCGCAACGAATTTAGAACTGGACCACGCGGTAGGGAGGAAATGGAATTAGACTTTCTAAAAGTGGGCCACACGAGTAGGAGAGTGGAACCACAAAGCGCGAAAAACATGGGCCATGAAGCTAGGGGAGGTCAAAATAGCTTTTGAAAACCTGGACCAAATGGCCATAACGTTTGGAAAACTTGACTTCGACACTTGCAGAGTTGGACAAAGACGTTTGGAAAAAGTGAAGACAAACAGGTTTTAAGCAAACCAGTCCAAGTCGAAGAGATATTCATTAAA
Organism: Anisus vortex; assembly: GCA_949126835.1. Classification (NCBI taxonomy): domain Eukaryota; kingdom Metazoa; phylum Mollusca; class Gastropoda; family Planorbidae; genus Anisus; species Anisus vortex. The sequence goes on along the minus strand of OX421504.1, from coordinate 11,855,639 downwards.
TGAATTGAAAACAAATAGTCAAGGGACATACAATGGCAACATGTTTAACTGTTTGCTGTGTATATGTGTAGATCAAGTGGTAGCTCCCACAAGACCTCCACCTCAGAGTCGGAGTTTGGGGGTGGCAAATGGAGCCCCGCGATCGGAGATTCAATAATTGACGCTGAGCCTCAATGTATTAAAATAAGTTTGTATCTTTTTTTTTTCTCACAGTACCTTTTATATATTTTTTTTAAATAAAACCTAGTACAATCACAATCATGCATATTCTTTAGTTTATAGCGAGTTTTCATTCAGAGAAAAATGTCTGAAGCTGTTGCTTTGATTCTTCGTGCGTGGGGTGGTAGTGACAATGATCTATGACATCCGGTCCCCTATATGACACTCGCCCTACACCCCGAGTACTAGTTTGGCCGCTTCTACCCAACTCCAATTTTAGTGCTGTTCATTTATAATATTTCATTGACACTATAACTGCAATTCTGACCCCCACCCCCGCCCTTTTTTCTTTCAAAAGTAAAAAATCGGATATTGTCCAAACCCTGCCGCGCATTCCTTTAATTGTTTAATTTTGCCCCTAAATTGGGAAGGGCTACGTTGAATGGCTTATACCAAAGACTATAATAAGATGGACCGCTTGCTCTACTTTTAGGGCTTATAAAATTAATGTTCTTTTTTCCGTGCGCATCCAATAACGCTGTCTTAAATGACTTCTACGCGCCTACGTCTGCCTAAAGGTTTCCGCTTTATACAACTTTCGATTTTAATTTTCCATTGAGATAATCATAGCGATAAAACCTAATAGAGCGTTCTCAGTAGGCGGAGCTTAAGTTTTTTTGTGTAAATTTAGTGACGTATTTGTGTAAATATAGAACCCACTTGAGGTACAAACGTAACGTGGTGAAAGTGAAGTACTTCTTTATCATGCAAAATATTCACATCTGAATATTGGCTATCCTACTCAAAAATAAGGAGGTAAATAGTAGTACTGTAGATTAATTGATTAATGTGATTAGGCTAGGGCCGGCTAGACCTATTTACACTTTCAATTTCACTTTATAGGCCTACACTTTTAATGTTTCGTATGCTAGGCTACGATGTCAAGCGATATTGTTGATGAATAGGCTATCTAGTCAAGTAACTATTAGGCTCACATCGTCTATGATCTATGTCTATGATAATAATCAAAATAGCCTATTTTATTTAACATACATAATACAGCTTAAATCTTAATAAGACTTAAAACACAACACATCATTTAAAAAAAGCTCGAGCCTATATGAAACTTTATTAATACAGCGGCCATATTTAATTGTACACCATTACTCAAAGTAAACACAAATCACGTGCTTTTTGTCACGGGATTGCAAACGCCCTATTGTAGACCACAATACCATGGAAGTTCTGAAAAGAAGTCATTGGAGTCATCAAGTAGCAGAAATATTAAAGCAAGCGGTCCATCTTATTATAATATAGTCTTTGGTTATACTAAACGGATACGATATTATTATGTGGGTTTATGTTTTAAAACACAGAAATATTGTTTTTACAAATGAAAACATGAAACATTTAAGCCCGAGGGCTTGCTGAGGACGCAGAATAATGTAACAGAATCTCAAACTATCGAGAAGTGATGCTTTAGGACATAGGTTCTCAACCTTTTTCGGCTCACCGCCCCCTTTTACATTTTTTTTCCGCTCACCGCCCCCCAACTTAATTTTAGCAGAAACATTTGTTAAAATTAAAGGGAGATAATTAACCCTTTTCATTTGAGGTAATCTTTCAATTTGTTTTTCTTTTATAAAAAACTAAATGGCTTGTATTTATAACTTTGAAATGATATGATAGAACTGTAAAAAAATATTTGAAAATTGTATAGGCCTAAATATTATATGACTAAAGATTTTATATGAATATTTTCAAGCATTTTAATAACTACCCAGTTTGTATAATTACTACGTATCTATACGGCTCAGCTATTGTGGTTAGCTCTTTACAAAGGATTCAAACGCATTAAAGGACATCTCGGTTAAACGAGTACAATTAGTAATTTTAGCCGATGTTAAGGCGACAGTTCGGTGAACCAACCATAAGACGAGACGACCGCATAACATATTTGCCAAGTACTAACCCCTACTTCATCGAAAAGTCATTGCGATTCTTATTTGTTCAATAATATGTATGCCTACTGTTGGGGGATATCAGATATTTACTAGCACTTGCGTTTACATCATATTTCATCCAAAAACTAATCGATTCAAATAGCTGAGTTGTTGAAATTATAGCAGGTACGTATGTACCGCCCACTTGCCCTTCATCGCCCCCCAATCGCCCCCGGGAATGTTATCGCCCCCCTAAAGCTTCTCATCGCCCCCTGGGGGGCGATATCGCCCCCGTTGAGAACCTATGCTTTAGGATGTTTTTAAATAAAATGTTCAGGTGTTGTTCCTATAGTTTCACAGGATTGAGAATCACTGTTTACCCATACGTCAGTGTTTGAGGATGGTGCTCTGTTTACTGTGAATTATATATAGAGTATTGTAGATCTGTTAGTGTGTTGAATTCTATAGATAGTATAATAGATATGCTAATGTGTTGAATACATTGCTGCCCTGACGTAGACTCAGATCCGAATCTAATGTTTAGTTTTGTTTTGTTTTTTTGGCATTTACCAACAAAAAGGGTCCGGTATGCAAAATGTAAACATCAAATTGAAATTGTTTTCTGTCTGTCTGTGTCTGTCTGTGTGTGTCTGTGAGTGTCTGTGTGTGTGTCTGTGTGTGTCTGTGTGTGTATCTGTGTGTGTCTGTGTGTGTGTGTCTGTGTTGTTTGTATTGACTGCATACACCAAGTACAGCAGGTTAGTCGATGTACAGAGGGTTTAACTAGATCAGCGATGGCGAACCTATGGCACGCGTGCCACAGCTGGCACGCAGAGCCATTTCTGTGGGCACGCGAGCATTTACCAAAAATAGAACAGCTACGTTATGGTATTTGGTTTAAATTGCTGTGTTGGCACGTTGAAAGAAATAAGTTGGTCTTCCATTGTACTTTGGGCACGCGGCCTCAAAAAGGTTCGTCATCACTGAACTAGATCAAGGCGAGAGATCCTAAATCCTATAGTCATTTTTCGGTCGTCACTTTAGCACGTCTGGTGGAGTCACATTTATAACAATAAAACCATTTTCAAGCAATATACCCAAACAATGTGTAATACGAATACATTTAACAAGCAGATTACTGAAGACTAGAGAAGTTCATACTAATTATAGGTCTATACATTCAAATTGTATCTAAGGATATCTAAATCCTATACTACATCACGTCTCTATCGTTACACGGTCTACGGTCGTCTATCGTTACATCCAAATATCCTCCGAATCCGTCTCTAACCAAATGTATCACAATATATTGAGGGAGAGAGTGAAAGAGAGAGAGAGAAAGAGAGACAGGGAGAGATTCACATAGAGAGAGAGAGAAGATGAATAAAGGTGGTCTACTTCTTAACAGAACTGACCGTAAGTACCCGCTCTTCACCTACACTATCATGGTTCTTGTCCGTTTGTTTATCGTCTTTCCATTGCATATTGGCAAAAGTGCCAGTATATGCAGGTGCCAATGTGACAACGATAAACCTTTTTGTTGATTTTTTTATTTTTCAAAAAGCTACACCTGGTAAAATGACCAAAGCTTCACTGTTCAGCCAGGTGTCCCGTACTAGACTGGGTCCAGATTTTCGGCTTTACTCTGGGGATTTCCGACCTATAGTTTCTGCAGTTTGTCGGAGGCCACACTGAGGGAATTTAAAATCAAGTTACGACCAACAACCCATTTTCAAAAGTACTACAGTAGACCGTCAAACGTGAATTTATAGGCTGTTGCCTTTATATCGTTCAAATTTTGTTGTTTTGTTCTTTAAATTAACATAACCTAACCATTTCTCTTATTTAACCCAACAGAGCTTACCGAGAAGGTCAAGGCTGGCCACCGACAATGTCGGTGACATAATACTGATCTTTCATAATGTGAGAACCACCCATGATTAAGTTAAAAAAAACATCTATTTACACAATTTTAGCAAATAGTCTATCAAGAACACATACAATGATGACGTCAAAACGACTACATAAAAAAAAGTCAATAGTACATTTCCCGAGCTGTTTTGAAAGTGTTGTCCTTTTTTTAGCTGCACACCATAAAGGCGAGGTTAAGGACGTGGGGAGAATGTGCATCGACGCACTTTGGTCTGTTTCAACATTATGAATGAAAAGATCCCGCCGTTTGCTTTAACGCCTGTTAGAAAAATAAATACTATTACTAATTTGAAAAGAAATGGAATGGAAAAAAGTCAAGAATGCAGGGGAGAGTAAGACGTAAACAGTGCAAATTATCTGCCCATTCGAGACAGTCTATTTGAGTCTATGCTAAAAAAAAAGATATTTACTTTACAAAGTGCAGAACAATGTAAACTTAAATTAATTATTTTATGTTGACTTTAACTTTGGTGACTGATTGCAAAATTTTAACCAGAATGAAAATATACATTTGGCCTAAAACAGTTGATATATGTATTATGTCATAATATCTGCTTAATGTAACTGAAATAGTCTATTATCGTTGTTGAGTAAGGTGAATATTCAGAACTGACAAGAGTAACACCAATAGTCCAATCACTAAACCTAGAAACACTAGAGGGAAGAGAGGTGAAGAGTAATAATACATAAGGTATTAGATTCTAACTTAGAAATACAACACAATAACAACCTATTACAATACTCCGATAGACAGAAGAACAATTACACTTTTCTTATTCCATCTGCAAGTGCAAATGCATATAAGTAAGCTTACTTTTTCTTCCCGAGTGGCATCCGGGCATGCAGTGGAATTGCCTGAACAAATCAGGAAAACCAGTATGTAAGATAAGATAAGGTTACTATCAAAGCGCTCATTACACATAATATACTGAATAAAAAATATATCTCCTAGTTACTATCCTTTAACAGTGGAAAGCGGAAATAATGTAACAAGAAGCTGCTCCACCCCCAATCTAGGAAGGTGGCGACCTTTAACAGTTTTTTTTGTTTTTTTTTTAAATTTGCATTTGCATAATATTTAACAATATCAAGCAAACAAAGGTTGAAATAAAATGTTGGGATCCACACAAGATTACAGAATGTCATCATCTCTAGATCTATCTTTGGGCGTTTCAATTCGCCTTTTTGTTTGGTTTATATTTACGACAATCAATATCAAACACACTTCGTGACGCAAATTCGCCTTTTTGTTTGGTTTATATTTACGACAATCAATATCAAACACACTTCGTGACCCAAATTTGCCTTTTTGTTTTGTTTATATTTACGACAATCAATATCAACACACTTCGTGACCCAAATTTGCCTTTTTGTTTTGTTTATATTTACGACAGTCAATATCAACACACTTCGTGACCCAAATTTGCCTTTTTGTTCTGTTTATATTTACGACAATCAATATCAAACACACTTCGTGACCCAAATTTGCCTTTTTGTTTGATTTATATTTACGACAATCAATATCAAACACACTTCGTGACCCGAATTTGCCTTTTTGTTTTGTTTATATTTACGACAATCAATATCAACACACTTCGTGACCCAAATGAGTTTCCGGATTTCCAACGACCCGTATATATATATTTTTTTACATTTGTACCCAAAACCTATACGTTCGGCTGTGTAATGTATAGATAGATTTTCATCGATAATCGCTTATCGTTTTATTTCATTTTTATATAAATATAATGTTTCATTTCGGTGCATCGATCAGAAATGACCTTCGTGGTGACTGCGCACAAGGTTTGTTTCGACACAGAAATAATGCTATTAGCAGATAACGCAGCGCCGTTTTCGTCGAGTGACATACACTTCATAAACCTAACAGTTAAACGTTACCGTTAAGACAAAGGATACAACAGAGCAAATAAACAACAACGAAAAGAATAAAAACATTCCGTACTAAGATGAAAGCCTGTGTAGATATTTTCTTAAACCCCAGTCTTCCTTCTTTCTGAATTGCTAAATTACTAAAGTAGTTTTTCAAGCATAAATATATTATTGTTCACAAAAAAAGCTCTACACCGAATAGAATTTATAGATGCATTTATTCTTACCGAGTCTCTCTAGTATTCACAAGACGTGACATATAAATATCCTTGATGGCAAGAAGTAATCAACATGGCCAACATACATCCCTGACACAGTTTCACATTTTAACTTTGACTTTAAAACAAAGCAAAACAAAGTGTAAAAACAGGAAAAGGGGCAAAGAAAAAGAAGAAATGCCACGCGAGAGAAGACCCCCCCCCCTCCTCCTTTTGCAAGACCCCTTCTCTCTCTTTAAAAAATGTGCAGACGTGTAAAACGTTATTTGAGAAAGTCAACTTACATGTGAAGGTGTACAGCTTGAGAACCCTCGCCCCTAGTCCTCGAGGGACAAATAACGTCCTGGATTTCTACAGATTTCTTGTCTTTGCTCAGGGCTTACCGACACTTTCTTGGACACTTTAGAAAATGTTGGTGTGTGTCGAAGGAAGTGGGAAGATGGAGGAACAGCTTGCAGTTAGATAAAATAATTGGTTCTTTCTTGTTGTTGTTATTGGTGTTGTTGTGGTTGAAACTGCTCAAGTTGGATGACCAAGTTCCCTTGAAATTCTGATTTAGTCTGGATTTGAATTCAAGCTTTTTTGTTTGTTTGTTTCTGTTGCTAGAAATTGGTTTTTTGTTTCGTAGTTTTTCTTTCTGAGAGCAGTTGTTGTTTTTACTAGTTTTGCTTGCAATATATGTTTTCCGTTCTCCACATTTCTTGTTTTTAAGTTTCGTTTCTCTCTGAAAAGAAGAACAATATATTGATTGATATCACATTCATTAAAGTATTATAATGTCTTATAATAATAGGAAGTTGAAGAAATATGAAACACAATGTAATCTAATCCAGTAATATACTGTAAATAAGAATCAGCAAAGAAGATGTCGCGGGTTTTAGAACAATGGGCAGATAAGTCTCTTAGCTTTCAACTGATACTGTGGAAATTGTATCTGACTGCAGACTTTGCGTGCTTTAAGCTGCCCATTGAGTTATAAAACTTATAATAATATAGTCACCCATGACTTAGTCGCTGAATATACTCGCATAGTTTAGGATAAAGGACGTATCGCTTCATTATAACTGCAAAGGAGCAGCTTGTGGAATCAACATAACGGATTGTATACCGTATATACTCGCGTATAAGTTGCACGTTTTTTAACCAAAAATTTCGATCTGGACAAAAAAGAATTTAAAAATTTGACTTTTTAAAACGTTCGAGTCATGTTTAAGGGTGTGACTTATACGAGGGTCAATGACAACATATAACAAAATAAAGAATAAACTAAGATACGCCTTATACACCAGTGCGACTTATACGCGAGTATATTCGGAATTTGGAATTAATTGATACATGAAACAGTAATTCAGGTTAATAGTAACAGCTAAATAAGTCACTTAAATTTTTTTTTTAAATAATTGGTCATAAATCGTTATAGGAACTGAATGTTTCTTTCACTGAAATATCCCGATTCTGTTCTTTTAAAATCCTAAAATTGTTAGACCTACGCCAGTTCTGTGTGAACCTAAGCCGTAAAAAATTTTTACAACTCTATTTAGATATTTTGGTTTAAGTTTTTGTGATGTAACATTCTAAAAATAACATACTGAGGCTCATAGTGACGCGTAGTGTTGCCTATATGGCCACACAATCCATCTAGTGATCTCACTACTTAATATCTGTATAATAAAAAAACAACTTAGACGACTTAGAAGTAACTGGATGAAATTATAGATATCACCGAAAACATTTAATTATTCAAAATTAAATAACTTTTAAGTTCGTAGTTTCAAATGATTTGAGTAATTTGATTGAATAATAACCGTATTTGTTCGCCTGTTCGCGTATTTATATAAGTTATATATCCAAAGGGAGCCTAAACAATTGTAACTCCTATTATCCTTAAATCTTTATATTAAATAGACCAACCAACTAATTTAAAACTACAGTCTGCGTAACAATTTAAGTATAACGAACCCACCCAATGCTAAAAAAAAAACCGCCGTGAAACGTCTGGGTTACTCTGAACATACTGTTAAAACAAAAGTTTTTAAAAAAAGAACATTTACCGTTTGCTTTGGTCCCTAACTTGGTTCAATCCAACTCGTTACCTGGTTTCAATGTTGGGGACACTTTTATATATGGGACCTTTTTTTTTCTTCTTTCTTTACTTCTGTTGTTTGTTTGAAAAGCGAGGGAGGTACAGGGGGGAGGGGTGAGTAAAGAGGTTGGGCATCCTCTGGTGTATATGACGCGCGCCATCCTCTTGCCTGCCAACGAAAGAATGCATTGTGGCCCCCTCTGCCTCCTCCCTCCGTCTCTCCCTCCACTCCCATAGTCAAGGGTAGGTGGGAAAAGATGTAGCTCGGCAGCAGTACTTCTCATGTTTACACCCCCCCCCCCACCCCACACACCCTTATTGCGCCTCTGCATAACTACAATTTGCATCAAGTGATAGTTAAAGTTAGAGACACACACAAAAAAGAAACCACTATAAGGAAGAACCTATTTTGTCACCAATGGGAGGATCATGATTTCAAGTTGATTGCGCGGTTAATTTTTCAAACATGGGCAAATAAGCCCCCCCCCCCCCTTCCTTTTTTAGTTTTGCTTTAAAAATGGATGGGTTACCGGAAGTAGCAGAGTCGGACAATGGCAGTTACAATTGCTTTGGCTTCTGTGATCTTTAGGGCGCCATCACTGATCTACTTCCTAATAAAGAAAATAATTAATAAACACTTATTATTTTTATTGATACATGACGTTTTAAAATGAGAGAGAGAGAGAGAGAGAGAGAGAGCGAGAGGGAGAGAGAAAGACAAAGAATAAAAGAGAGACAGAAAGAGCAAGACAGAGAGAGAAAGAAAGAGAGAAAGAAAAGAGATCGAAAGAAAGTAAGAAAGAGAGAGAAAGAAAGAGAGAAAGAAAAGAGATCGAAAGAAAGTAAGAAAGAGAGAGAAAGAAAGAGAGAAAGAAAAGAGATCGAAAGAAAGTAAGAAAGAGAGAGAAAGAAAGAGAGAAAGAAAAGAGATCGAAAGAAAGTAAGAAAGAGAGAGAAAGAAAGAGAGAAAGAAAAGAGATCGAAAGAAAGTAAGAAAGAGAGAGAAAGAAAGAGAGAAAGAAAAGAGATCGAAAGAAAGTAAGAAAGAGAGAGAAAGAAAGAGAGAAAGAAAAGAGATCGAAAGAAAGTAAGAAAGAGAGAGAAAGAAAGAGAGAAAGAAAAGAGATCGAAAGAAAGTAAGAAAGAGAGAGAAAGAAAGAGAGAAAGAAAAGAGATCGAAAGAAAGTAAGAAAGAGAGAGAAAGAGCGAGAGAAAGAGAGAATGAAATAAAGAGCTAAAGAAAGGGAGTCAGAAAGAGGAAGAAAGAGAGTGAAAGAAAATGAGAGAGGGAAAGAGAGAGAGAGCAAAAGAAAGAAAGAGATAGATAGAGAAAGAGATAGAACGAAAGAGAGAGACAGAAAGAGAACAAGAGAGAAAAAGATAGAGAAGACGAAGGGGATAGAGCGAAAGAAAGAAAGAAAGAAAATAGAGAGAGAGAAAGAGATCAAAAGTATGATAAGAGAAAGAAAGAGAGAGAGAGAGAAGAGAGAGAGAGAGAGAAAGAAAGAGAGAGAGAGAGAGAGAAGTGAGAGAGAGAGAGAGAGAAAGAAAGAAAGCGAGAGAGAAGAGTGAGAGAGAGAAAGAAAGAAAGAGAGAGAGAAGAGAGAGAGATAGAGAGAAAGAAAGAAAGGGAGAGAGAGAAGAGAGAGAGAGAAGAGAGAAAGAGAGAGAGAGAGAAGAGAGAGAAAGAAAGAAAGAGAGAGAGAGAGAAAGAAAGAATGAGAGAGAGAAGAGAGAGAGAAAGAGAGAGTGTGTTACTTTTAACGACACTGAAAGATTTAAAATCTCATGTGTGAAAAATGTTCTAACGGGTGTGTGGTCCAGGCTAGCCAGTGACATTAATACCTGCATTCTGCATTGGGTACTAAATACTTCCGGTTAATTAGGTATTCTTGTCTTATATGTCACAGTACAGAAAAGTGTTGCTTCCTACACTCATCCCTGGTTAGAATCTACTCTTGCATTTTAATGTAAGGCTTAAAGGATGTTCAGTTGTTGGTTTCCTGGTTTGTTCAAGCAACCCATTCTGTGTACGGATGCCACTCGGAAACAGAAAGAGAAGTTATGAGCTTATATGTTTGCTCTTACATAATATGAAAAATGTAAAGTGTCTTTATCGCTATAACTATCTGAGAAGGATGTTTTAATAGGTTATTGTATTATTGTACGGGGCCGTCCATAATGGACATCACGAAATTTTTTTCCAATGTATACCCCCCCCCCCAATCCCCAAAATCTTTTTCCAGCGTTACAAGTCGTCACAAAAGTTAAACCTAAATTCCAGTATGACGTCATCTTCCCAAAAATACAAAACACCAAGATATTTACAATGTCGAAATGAAGATGTTAAATCAAAGACTATAATAAGATGGACCGCTTGCTCTATTTTGAGAGCTTATAATATGTTCTTTTATTTCCTTGCGCAAACAGTAAGGCTGTCTTGAAGGACTTCTCCGCTCCAACGATTGCATTAAAGGTTTCTGCTGTATAAGACTTACAACTGTCGATTATAATATTAATTTTCCATTGAGTAAATCATTGCGAATTGCGAAACCGGAAGTCTAGAGAACTAAGTGCGATCGGAAATTCCGAAACTAAGTGTTTCAAGTTATCAAATAGCAGAATTATCAAAGCAAGCGGTCCATCTTATTATAGTCTTTGCTTAAATTCACTTTTATTTTCCTTGCCGTGGTCTATAAATATTACAATAAAGAATATAATTAATGTAGTTAATTTAAGGAAACTTGTTTAAATAAAATGTTGAATTAAAGATGCACAATCTTATGTCACTTTATTTACACACACACACCCCTAATCATCTTTACATATTTTCACAAATGTTTGACCCCCCCCCCCCCCTTTCCTCCTTCCCCTAGGTAAGAGACGTCATTTATGTACAGACCCTATTTCTAACGCTATTTCAACGCTTTTGTATTAGTACTACTTTGCTCTTCTTTCCTCTAAAGTTTTATAGGTTTAAATGCTTTATCTATAGGCTTTACACGTGTCAGTTGTGACTATTCATTAGCAATGAAGCTTACACTTACAGCCGTTTTCTGAATGAAACCTTTTTAGAGTAATTTGTAATCATTTAAAAGTGGTTTGTTTCTTGGTTACAAATTAAATAATTGCCTTATATATTGGAGATTGTTTGACACCACAAGGACGTCGCTTCCCTCCCTTCATGTGGTTGCGCAAAACGTAAAAAAAAAATTGTCAAGAAATCGGACATTGACTCCGTGTAGGTGGTCTATTAACTAGAAAACATAAACTTTATCCCAAAATAGTTTTTTTTTTCTTTGGAAATACTCAACAAAATGCCAAATTTAACTTTTCATTACATGTATCTGGAATATTTTTTCCATTGAGATTCTAACCATAAATTATTTTTGACAACCAGAGTTGTGATTTAGTGCAGAACATGTATGTTTAATTTGTAATTCAAATGGGTGCAAAACGAATAGAAGGGTACACAAAAAAATGGTTTTAGGTCAATATTAGCATATAATTAAATTTCATTTCTAAGACATCTTTCTACGTTGTTTGCTTCATATAAACAAAAATCAGCCAAAATATTAATTTTCTAAATACTGCACGTACAATATTTTTTTTTATAAAATATATAATATATAATATATATATATATATATAATAATAACACCGTAAGCTGCCAAATCATACTCTGCTAAGGGGCCGTCCATAAATTACGTCACACGATTAGGGGGGGGGGGAGGGGGTCACGCATTTGGGACGATGTGTGACGAGGGGGGGGGAGGGGGGGTCTAAGATATCCGACGTCACATAAAAATGAATAAGCGTATACATATATATTTTTTGCGCGCTATAGACTCCAATGCCGTTAGATCGATCGGGACAACCAAAAATGGACATTTTCTCGCAACTTTCAGGAATATAAAATTTTAGTTTTTCACGTATGCTGCTGACTTTGTTGATTTTATATAAATAGAATTATGCCATTTATGCACACATGAAAACTGTAATTAAAAAAAAAAAGAAAAAGCTCCTCTACGTAAAAGTGAGTAGCTTCCCTTTCATTTTGCTTTCACTGAGAGTGTTGAACAACCACCTTTGGATTTTCCCGACTGTTTTTGTGTGTATTACTGCGCACTCTGTTGTTTTATTTGCATTGTTGGTTTACACTGTACTTTTTTGTTCTCTATTGTTGATCTCGCTATTATTTGTTTAATTTCTATATGTTTTGTATGGACACAATGTATCCACGGGTCAACTAGTTACTATTAATAAGAATTGTAAATTAAAATTATGATCGCATTGTTATGGCCCTTTAGATGACTATTATTACGACTCGTTAAATCGGATTCAATGAATATAGTTGTATCTTTATTAGAAGTCTCTAGATTCTGCTAATCTGTAGCCCAAGCTAGGGGTTCCTTGACTGACAGGTCTATGCAGTAATGTAGTTATATTCGTGATAATTATCTTCAACACCTTTCTCAACAATGATAGATCAAACAACTCCAGTTGTTGAATAAACAATTTTATTTAAATTGTAGACTCAATATAAACGATCAATAAATCTCATCAACTGATGGTAACATAAGTATTTCAACAAAATGACATTATATGTACAAGTATTAATATAGCGACTTCTCTCTACAAACGTTTAAACTGAACTCTTTAAGGAGGTCGGAACTTTACAAAGAAAACTATCATCGAAGATTCTACAGGGTCTTAATACGCATTTTAACCTCTTTCTCTATAATTACTACGATCCAGAATTATCCTCCAATTTCCACGGGGTTGGACGAATTATTTTATTTAAACTGCCCTCAGGGCACAAAGGTCAAACCTTGGTCGCCTTGGACTCTGATACGCACTTTGTTAAGAGGTCAATGCCTTACTACGTCATTCATTTATGACCGAGATTCGTAACACGACCACCCTTAAAAAGTTTTATAATTATTTCTTTTACATTTTACAATACAAAAAAAATGTTAATTTTAAGGAATAATTATAAAAGAAAATATTCCGGGGAAAAATACAATACAGTTCAATTGGCTATTCCACTAATTCAATCAAACTGATATCAATAACATATAATATATGCAATATAAGTTCATCTTATCAAATGGCTTAACTACAGTCATTCAATCATTCAATTTTTAATTCAAAACAATGGACAATTAAATTGTTTATCTAAATCTTGTATACAAGAAAAATACATAGGGTTAAACATTATACAATCTAATAATTTCCATTCCATTATCATTCCACGTTAATAAAACTCTCTCGTTCATTTAATTATAAACTTAGCTTTTACATTTGTAATCAAACAACAAAAGAAAAAATCACTTAATGTCTATGCAGACACGACTTATTTTTTTTATACGGAGAAAAAAAAAACCAACGTTCTGATAGAACACATGCTAGGCCTAACTCAATTAACAAACAAAAAAAATACTAGCCCTGACCTAATTTCACTTTACAACAAAAAATATTATTGCTTCGACAGTATTTTTTTTTCCATGTTTGTAGGCTGGCTAACACATTAAACTTTAAACAATACTGTCTGTGTCAAAACCCAAAATTTCTAGGTCAGTATTCTTTTTTCTTTCTCTCCCTCTCTTTTGTTTTCACTCTCTCATTCCCAATTGATTCTAATAATGTTGACATCGCTATGCAAATTTTTACCTCATCACAGCCTAGGTAAAAAAAAATTGCTACGCGATTAAATAGTTATCGTATTAAATGAGCATTCTTTAACAACTATCATCTCAAAATCAAATTCATTTATGTTATTTTAAGAACATTAAACATAGTCTGTTCACGAATTAAAATAGTTTATAGACAATTTCATTAAAAATATTTCAATCTTTCATTTTACCATGACCTTTCGACGTCATTATTTTCTTTTTAAAAGAGTTCACATTGAAACATTCTATCTTTCATGCAGACATGGATTTACTTGAAACAAATTTGGTTAATTTACTTAATTAACTATCAATCAAAGCAGATTATATTATCTTCATACAATCTTAGTACTACACAGTAAGTACTTATTTTCTTTAGATTACATCAAAGACATTTCAAATACAATATTATTGAAGTACAAAAGATAAAAGATTAGAATTTAAAGAGCATAGTCATGATAGTCTCAGCATAGACTATATTTTTTTCAGACAGAAATCAATTTAACAATTTTTACAAAACAATTTCTGGTCTGAATGGTTCCATCTCCCAGCTTTTCAGTTATGGTAAAGTGGAATCCATTGCTCTTTTCCATGTTCATAAAGGTTTTATTCATTATTCATAGATTCTAGGTTCTCCTGTTCCTCACAGTATTCAGGTCTACCCAGTCTTTTGCTTGTCAATACAATTCATTCAATCTATTTTAACTAATACAGAAAAAAATAGATTAGTTTTACAATCTTGACATGAAATCCTTAATTAATAATACATTTGTTGAACCTTGGTATGTCAACATTAGAAATTCTCAACCATGAACTTCTCAACCATTCTGGTTTACAGTGTCAAGTCAGTGGCACATATCCTAAATTTACAAAACAAGGATAAGTTTTATTTTACATTAGTTTCAACTTCTGATCTGCTTTTCATGTAACAGTATCCTAAAAGTGAAAAATCATATATAATACATTTCTTGGAATTCTTGTTAGTCATAGTTCTGCCTTGCTGCAACTATTTTTTACCCTACATTATCATACATTCAATGATAATATAATAAATGAATAAATTCACATAGAAGAAATTTGCATCTTGACTCAGTGCAATATTTCAACAACAGTACATGATAAAATAAATCCATAGTACAATCATAAAACATTTCTCAATACTTTAGTGATAGAAAATTCTCTTTTCTTAAAACCATTTACATCTTTTTCAATCAAATTATCCTCTCTGCCAAATGTTTCAATTATCATTTCCAGAGATTCTCAAACATATCTTATAATCAGTCCACATTTATAATGTCCTCTGATTTAGAAACCAATTCTGCGGATAAAACTGATCTTTTTCTCTTATAGCAATTATTTTAAATGCTCAACCTAACAAGTTTGTTTAGAAATATCACACTATAATGATATTTACTCTAACAATACTTTTACTCAGTCCTTTTCATCACAAGTAAGGGATTTAGTTTTAAAATAGTAAGTTTGGTAACTAACTATCAGTGAATCTGTCATTTTATTCATCCTGTACTCCAGGCATGAATTTTACAAATAAGAGTAACAATGTTAACAACATCAAGCTTATTTCAATTGTTTTCAGAAGGTAAGGCTTTATCATTTTCAAATGATATAATATCTTTGCCTTTCTTTCATCACACAACAATGGCATCTGCATGTGAGCAGTGTACAATTTTTTTTCTAACAAACACAGTTATGTCAGACAAAAATTTTATGTACTTATCTAGGTACTTGATCAGCCCAAGGAGGTCCAATTCGGTCTGCCATTCCTCTTGAAGTAGTTTGAGTGGTCCTCGGACAGTGGGTCCAAAGATTGGTCCATAGGCTCCTCGACTTTCCGGATGGGATTCAGTTGTCACCTCATGCTCCAGGCATAAGTTCTTTAGGACTGGATTGAAGAGTTCCGAGGTGAAGTTGGTCCTTCGATCTGTCGGTATGGATTGTGGTAACCCATAGCTTTGGATAGTTTCGGTCCAGCTCTCCGCACTCGTTTCTTCAGTGATGCTCCTCAAATCTTCATCTGTACCGGCAACTGCAGGTTTGCATTGTTGTTTGTTCATGCTGTGGTCTATCTGTTCATAGACATCATTAGTAGTAGTTTCTTTCTCGTCGACAGCTTTCTCATGTAGCTGTAGCAACTCTGGGTCTACTTTCTGCTCAGCAATCAATTCATTTTGTGATGACTTCTTTGATTGATCATTTCCTTTCGGACAATCTTCAATCATGGAGAAAATAGTAGTATCAAGTTCCACTTCTTCTTCCTCTTTCTTCTCTCATGGGAGAATTTCTTCTTTCTTTTCCTTTTCTTGTGAGATAATTTCTTCTTTCTTTTTCTGTGGTGTCATACCATTTATGACATCACCTACAGGATAAAGTTCTTTTTCTTTTCCTGTCTCCACCATAGGACTAGGGTCGGGATTCTCCTTCACAATCAGTTCAGGTCTCACCCTCCCTTTCGCCAAATCATTTGCTAGGATAACGGATATGCCCTCAACAGGAAGTTTTGATATTACTCCAACTGTCACATATCCTGTCACCAAGTCAGATGCGAGGTATATCCTATGTAGAGGTATTTCTTCTTTCCATTCAAAACCTCTCAATAGGACAGTCTGTCCTGTCAATGTATTATCATTCAATGGTAATACATCTTTAAGCAGCAGTGTTAATGATGCTCCTGTGTCTCGTAATATGTTTACGGACTTCAGTGGTCCTTCCTTTTGTAAGGCCACACAACCTTCACTAATGAACGGTTGAAAACTGCACAGGGTCTCTGTGTCAATTTTATTCTTCCCTTGACCATGACTTTCGGGTGTTGTTTCATCTTTCGATGACTTCAGACTCTTGTTCGAGTCAAAAATACTTTGGTCTACTTTCTCGTCTCTGTGGACCTGGACAATCAATCCAATAGTAGCCATTCTGTATTTATAATCAGGATATTTATCCTCATTATCTTCAGTTGTAGATTTCTCTACCTTCTGACTTTTGCTCTCAGGCAAATCCACCCTCAGTGTTTCTGGTTTAGAAGAATCTTTCTTCGAATTCAGTTCGTTTGTATCTTCGCTTTCTTGTACATTTTGTATTGGTGCATGTCTGACGCACATTACCACTTTATTAGGTCCTTTTTCTTTCCTTATACTCCAACAGTCTTCAATGCTATGTCCTGTTCTCTTACAAAAAGTACATTGGACGTTTTTGTTGACAGGTTTCTTATTAACATCATTTTGTTTCACAAAATGCTCTTTTTCACGATGTTGTTGTTGTGTGTTTTCTGCTTGCCGTTGTGCCCTATTAAAATTCTTTTCACCAGCTGTCCTATGACACAGTGTATACTGTTCCGCTAAATCAGCAGCCTTATGTGGGTCAGTAATGTCACGCTCGGATAAATACATTCTTATATCCGGCCTCACTTTGTTAATAAAATCCTCTAACAGAATGATATCTTTCATTTCTTTTAATGTGGAGATATTTCTGGATTTTATCCACTGATCCATTAACTTTTCTTTTGCTCGAAGGAAGTCTAAGTGTGTTTGGTAAGGGGACATTGTGTACTGACGGAACCTTTTCCGATAACTTTCAGGTATTTGGTTGTACGCTTTCAGTACAGAATCTTTGATGATTTCATAATCATTTAAATGCTCCTCTTTTAACAATAGAACACAATCTCTTGCCCTTCCCTGAGTAAAAGCTGTTCTGAATAATATTCCCCATTTATCTTCTGGGAACTTAAAATCTCTGCAAGAAATTTCAAAGGTCTGGAAGAAATTAGCTATTTCACTTTCTTTATCAATGTAGGTAGGGACTAGCTTTTTCCATCTGGCCATCTCTACATCATTATGAGATTCTTTTTTAGTAGCTCCTATCTTCGCTAGCTCTATTCTTTCCTGACTTTCGCGTTGACTTTTCTTATCTTCCATCTCAAACTCAAGACGTTTTTGTTCTATCTCACGATCAAGACGTTTTTGTTCTATCTCACGATCAAGACGTTTTTGTTCTATCTCACGATCAAGACGTTTTTGTTCTATCTCACGATCAAGACGTTTTTGTTCTATCTCACGATCAAGACGTTTTTGTTCCATCTCCATTTCCATCCGTTTCATTTCTAACTGAAATCTAAACTGTTCGGACATAGATTTCGACGTCTGACCTTCAACTTGATATCCCTCCGCGCTTGATTCTACTTTCAACTTGCCACTCGCAATCAACACATCTTTTATCTGCTGTGTCAACACAGTCCTCGATGGTGTAGTTTCAGTAACTTCTATCTTCAAGATCTCAGCGATCTCTTTTAACTTCTTTATTGATAAAGTTTTCAGAACCTCTTCTTCTGGATTTTCAATAAATTCCATTCTTTAGTTAAGAGATTTATAAAATGGTAAATTTTTCCAACTTACGTTTTTCCAATCGGAAGAATGAATTCAGCGTTATTAGGCTTGCTCAGTAGGTCACGGCTTTACACACAACACAACACAACTTGAATATATGCTTCACTATACAACTATATCGGACGCAGCCCGCAAACTGTTATGGCCCTTTAGATGACTATTATTACGACTCGTTAAATCGGATTCAATGAATATAGTTGTATCTTTATTAGAAGTCTCTAGATTCTGCTAATCTGTAGCCCAAGCTAGGGGTTCCTTGACTGACAGGTCTATGCAGTAATGTAGTTATATTCGTGATAATTATCTTCAACACCTTTCTCAACAATGATAGATCAAACAACTCCAGTTGTTGAATAAACAATTTTATTTAAATTGTAGACTCAATATAAACGATCAATAAATCTCATCAACTGATGGTAACATAAGTATTTCAACAAAATGACATTATATGTACAAGTATTAATATAGCGACTTCTCTCTACAAACGTTTAAACTGAACTCTTTAAGGAGGTCGGAACTTTACAAAGAAAACTATCATCGAAGATTCTACAGGGTCTTAATACGCATTTTAACCTCTTTCTCTATAATTACTACGATCCAGAATTATCCTCCAATTTCCACGGGGTTGGACGAATTATTTTATTTAAACTGCCCTCAGGGCACAAAGGTCAAACCTTGGTCGCCTTGGACTCTGATACGCACTTGTTAAGAGGTCAATGCCTTACTACGTCATTCATTTATGACCGAGATTCGTAACACTTAGCTATTTTCAAATGATGATCACATTGCGAACGCGTCTGAATGCTAAAAATAAATTTAATACTCTGATTGAAAGTAATCCAGAACTATTCGCATCTCTGAACGTCAGAGATGGTAGGCCAAGACTTGAGGAAGATCACACATCGTTACTGGAAACTATTGTGGATATTGTTATGCATGGATCATCATAACACTAAATAAGGCAAAGTGATGTGTACAGAAGCATAAAAACATTAGATGAACTCACTGAACACTTTAAGATGGACGGATTTACAATCAGTAGAAGTGGACTCTACCTTCGTCTTTTACCAAAGTGCAGCTCATCTCTTAACCCTTCCCGAACCGACCTACTTCTATCTATGCTGCCTTCAGTTCCGCTATATACGCGCCCGGGACTGTAAGGGTTAAAGGCCAGCGCCATGTCTCAACAGTCCAAGTGACGATCATTAGAGCACAGAAGGATCTAAACATGCTAAATATATAAACGGTTTGTTTTGTACGGCAACAATAAGACTATTGGAAGAGTTGGCACCCATGCTAGGGTCAAACGAAGTGTGCTTTGTGAGCCAAGACGATAAAGCTCGAGTGCCAGTCGGTTTGACTACTGCTAACAAGCAAAGTCCTTTGCTGATGCATATCGAATACAGAGTCAGCTTGGCTGACCATGACTGGGTTTTGGCTGCAGGACACAAGCTAATTCCGTCGGTGTATGCTGGAATCCAAATTCAGTCCAATGGTTTCTGAAACCAAGAAGCTATTGGTTATTCAGGACCGACTTACATTGCAATCAGATCTGGAAAACACTCTTCATAAACAGAATTCAGTCATGGACTCGATTTCAAGAAATTGTCTCAAGGAATTTAATGTCATTACACGGAGGGGTATTGATCGCTTAGTGAAACCAATTTTAGTGTCGACAGTTGATGGTGGCTCAGTAGAGAACCCAAGATACGGAAAAGTTATTAAGGTTGCAGTCCACCACTTTCTTCAGTACGATTTTGATGCTGTATTCATCGCTACCAATGCTACAGTGAGAAGTTCGTTTAATAGTAATAGGGTTGAAAGGAAAATGGCGCCACTCAGTAAGGAACTTACTGAACTGATATATAGATGCTGATTTAGAAAAAAAGAATTTTCACTTTGCAGGCAACACTCTAGCTGAACTTTGGTCACAGTTGGTAGTCGATAATTTTTCAACAGTAGCACAATTCATTGACCCAACAGTCTCGGAAATCGATGGAGATCAAAAATGGTTTGACGTTCATGTACGAACAAGCCAATATTTAACTCAAATTGTAAAATGCACCGACAAAAAGTGCTGTTCAAAACCAAGAAGCTCATATTTCAGTGTAGTAACAGAGAGACTTTTTCCACATCCTTTACCAGTTGTTCAATCATGCGAAGGTCTGAAAATTCCAGAACAGACAACAGATGGAGCGTCGCATAAGTTTCCATCTCTGTTTGCAGCTCAAAGTCTGAAAGTGGATGATATCCTTCCTCGGTCATCAAATCCTCACCGTTCGATTCCATACGATTTTGTACTGTCCGTCAATACAATCTGTAATTAGCGATGGGATTTTCAAAAAATGTTATATGTACTTCGCTTCGTTAGTCATGCTGCGCAGCCATTAAATAAACACACAAGCAGGAATCAATTATTCCTCCCAAACCTATCGTAAGGTGAATTAATTGTTATTATCGCTAATGAAGAAAATGGAGAGAGTGCTGAATGGATAGATGAAGAAGAGCTTGATTTGAATGGAATAACTATTCCACCTGATGAAGAGACCAATACAGTCCCCATTTATTCCATAAAGGAGCATTTTTCATCACTATGGGAGAATGCATGATAAACATACATTTTGTGTTGTTGTTTTTTTATAAACTTTACTTTTTAAATTGTTCTGATTCTACTAAAGCATTTATTTTTGTGCACATGATATTGTTATAATTACACTTTTGATGTTTCTAAAGTGTAATACAAAATTCATTAATTAATTATTACAAAATGATGACAAAAAAAATAAAATTTGGAACTGTAAATCTGCATTTTAGAAAAATATCTTTTAGGAGGGGGGGGGTGCAGATATTTGTGATGTCATATTTGAGGGGGGGGGTCTGACTTTTTGTGACGATGTGTGACAAGGGGGGGAGGGGGGGGTAAAAAATCAGCGAAAATTGTGTGACGTAATTTATGGACGGCCCCTAACCACGAGCTTTACGATCTCACTCAATAAAAGTTCCAACGTGGATACTGAAAGGAAAAATTATACACATAGGTCGAAAGTTTACTGCTCAATAGCTCGGGTTCTTCGCTGCACCAGTCTATGAATCTGTCTTTAAACTGGTGTTGGCGGAAATTTTAACTCGAGGTCTCTGGCTTGACACTAAGCCGGCGCTGACTTTTCTGGAAGAAATTTTGAGGCGATTTGCAACATTAATACAACTGATCCGATTACAAGGTCCACACACACACACACACACTTTCAACCGTATATCACACGGAGAATGGAAGCGAATGGAGACTGAATCTCACGAATTGGTTTTGATCTCTAAGCAGGCTCCTCTCCTCAAGTTCCGGGAAACGTTCTGTGAGACTATCTGCCCGTACAGGTCACCATCAGTGATAAACAAGCTTACTGGGGGCTTCTTCGAGCACAGAAGGTGAAATTAGTCAATTGGCACACACAAAAGAGTAAGGAATGGTCTGTCATTTGTGCCAATCTTGACCCAGTGGAGAGCATCCCAGCAAGACGATGGAGATGGCTGGGGCACATCTGCAGATTGTCAGCTGACTTCCTTCCCTCCTTCCCAGAACATACCTGAGATGGACCCCGCAAAGGGAAAAAGGTCAAAAGGAAGACCAAAGGAAACATGGAGAAGAACGCTGGAAAGGGAATTGAAGGCTAGAGACTTGAACTTAGAAACCCCCCCCCCCTTCTCAGAGCTGTAACAGACCGAGATAGATGGATATCTTTGTCTTTTGCCTCAAGCGCCAGGCCAGCACAGAGAGGATTGAGTGAATGCTACCTAGTGAACGACCGAAAAGTATGGAATCTCTCAACCTCATAGAAGACTATCATCAAAGGTCAATAAATTAAATCATAGGAAATCTCCATTTATTGTTAGACAGTTTTATTGCGTTTGCATTATCTGTCATACAAATTGCGACAAAATGTATATACATTAGCCTATTTGGACACTGCCTTAGTAAGATTTTTTATTTTATTATAAAACATAATTTGCTGAATAAGCGAATGAAAATGTATTTTCAATTATATAATTACCATAAAAATACAGACAAAATATGGTGATTATATAAGAATAAGACAATGAAAAAAATATTCACTTACTTCATTAAAACATCTGACTGGTTTCCCTAACAAAATATCTTGCGCGGTCATTGTTTTTTTTTTTTTGTTTTTATTTATTTCTCTGCTGCTGAGCGCATTATTTTGCTTATAAAAATTAAATCACTTTTTGAATGGACGCTGTATCCTAAAATCAACCAGTTTTAAAATAACTAAAGACTCGAAAAGGTCAAATGGACATTTGCAAGACAAATATATTTTAAAACAAAAACGATGAAAAACACTGATTTGCAAAAAGCAAATTAGATCCAAGTCTAGTCCAAAGAAATTCTCATCAACTTCAATTCTAGACATATAGTACAATAAATCGTACTTTGGAATACAAACACAAACTCACATATGCACATATAGGGCCTACATTGGCCTAATTACAAATGCGAAATTAATGTAGGCCGGTGGCTTTTAAAGTTTGTTTCGTTGGTGTGATTGATGACATGAATGCATGCTAAGCTGATGACCGGAACAGTCCCCAATTTTTTTGTTCAGAGTTGAGTCCCTTATTTTTTTGTATGCAGGTTATCAGGTCACAGTGAGAGTGGCATGTTGAGACGACAACACTGCTTGGTCTTAAACTGTATGTTGCAGTATTTGGTAAATATTATGCCTTAACACTAAAATGTACTTTTATATGTATTTTTTTTTTTTACTGTGACTGTTGGTATATACCCAAGATTGACATATTTTTTTAAAATTTAATGTCCCTTCTTAACACAGCGAAGGAGCACCAATTTTATGTATGGGCCCGCGAAGCAGGGTTTACAAGTTTCCACAACGACGGCATGTGAGTAGATTGTGTGGCCAGCACAATGCCCAGTCGCATTTATTTTTTTTCCAACTGATGTCAGGTACCCATCAGAGACTCAGTTAGGCCTACACCCTCCAGACATGAGAACAAATCTTTCACCAGTAGGTTATTACAGCCCAGAACCCTCGGTATGCCAGTAGAGCGCTCTGCCCCTCGGTCACAGTGTAACACTGTTCGGTTTTCATCTGTGTGTTGCAGCATAAAGTAAATATTTTATCTTAAACTATAGACTAATGTACTTTTGTATGTATTGTTGTTTTTTACTGCGACTATTGCTATTTTTACAAGGCATTGTTAACATCATGTTGATATTTAATGTCACTTTAACACAGCGGCGGAGCGCCAATTTTAAGAAACTAGGTCACTCAGGCTTCACAACATAATTTCTTATTTCGTTTCATAGCTTTATAAATGAAGTTACAATTACTTTGTTGGTAACATTTAGACACACATACTTGTTACATGTATAGATATAATATGACCTGTGTTTGTTATTGCTTATTTAATTATTAGTGGTTATGCCCGTCAAAATGACGGAGAAACGAATGACTACAATGTGTTTTGTTAAGAGAGAAAGAAAAGAAGGAGAATATTACAATACAAACAATTACGGTATTTTGTTGGTTAAATTTCAACACAAATACTTTTTACATGTATGACCTGTGTTTTTTGTTATGCTTATTTAATTATAATAAGGTAGGCTATTGTTGAAAAACTGTTTTTAAAATAATTTTAGCATTGGACCCAGGTCCTACACTGCTGTTTTTCATAGATGCTTTTGTTGTTCCCTTATACACTTTAATTCTTATCTTTATCTTATACATTACAGACGCTCCTTCTTTAAAGATGATTACTGCATCCTAAGTCATCCGTGGTTTGAGTCTAGTCCTGCATTTCTATTAGTGTTTTAAATGATGCCAAATCTCTTAAAATTTGCCATCCTCTGATCAATAATTTAGTTGTGTATAATATATTGGCTTTTGAAATCTGTGTTAGTATTATGGAAATCTAACACTCTTTGGCATTAGGGATAAAGAGCATGTTATGGGGTTAAGAGTAGTAACCTACATTACGAACATGTCAACTAGAGTGATATGTTTATGCGTAAGGCTAAGCAGTCAATTACGTATTGCTGATATTCAGGCCTTGGATAACATTTTATGGAAAGATATTTTCTAATATTTTGATTAGGACTAAACAGTCAATATTGCGTTTTACTAATGCTGCCTTGGGCAATAACACTTAAGTATACATCAAATGTTTGGTTATGGTAATGTTTGGTCTCAGATAATCATGGTCTTTCAGATGAAGCGAATAAGTTACAAAATTTTTGTCCCTTACATCTTCTTCTTCTGCCTTCTCGTCCTTGAGGAACAGGCGCCGATTATCGACGTCTGTGGTCCTTCCAAGGACATGGGCCGCCAACAACGGTCCTCCATGCATCTCTATCCTGGGCCAGTCTCTCCCTTACATACGGATGTTTAAATGACACTGCTCCTAATTTGCTAACTTCAAAAACTTATCTCAAAGTACGCGCCATCGAGGGAACTTCGCTTATCATCACAGTCACTCCTTAAAATTCCCTGTGTGCCTGGACATAATAAGCAGTACCCTAGATTACGCTCATTTGAATCTGTGGCGCCTTTTATATGGAACTGCTTGCCTCAGACAATGAGAGAAACTGAGACAAAAGAGTCTTTTAAAAAGAGCTTAAAGACCTTTCTCTTCGGCTAGTGTGTATTAAATACCAATACAACTGCCACCGCAATCTATTCCAAGAGCGCACTGAGCGTGCTAAATTTAATAGCATGGATACACGCGCTATCTAAATTACCATTATTATTATCATTAGGTTATTATAATTCCGCGTCACGCTTATATATATTTCAAACATTGATTTATTTTGGCATGTTTAAAGTGTAGTTATGTGTTCTCATATTTTCACTCTTTAAATATCCAGTTAGCCATTGTTCTAATGTGAAATATTTGATTCAATTATTATTATCACTGTTTCATTTTTTATTTTAAAATAGAGCGTTCTTAGTAGGCGGAGCTTAAGTTTTTTTGTGTACATTTAGTGACGTATTTGTGTAAATATAGAACCCACTTGAGGTACAAACATAACGTGGTGAAAGTAAATTACTTCTTTATCATGCAAAATTCACATCTGAATATTGGCTATCCTACTAAAAAATAAGGAGGTAAATAGTAGTACTGTAGATTAATTGATTAATGTGATTAGGCTAGGGCCGGCTAGACCTATTTACACTTTCAATTTCACTTTATAGGCCTACACTTTTAATGTTTCGTAGGCTAGGCTACGATGTCAAGTGATATTGTTGGTGAATAGGCTATCTAGTCAAGTCACTATTAGGCTCACATCGTCTATGATCTATGTCTATGATAATAATAAAATAGCCTATTTTATTTAACATACATAATACAGCTTAAATCTTCATAAGACTTAAAACACAACAATCATTTAAAAAAAGCTCGAGCCTATATGGAACTTTATTAATACAGCGGCCATATTTAATTGTACACCATTACTCAAAGTAAACACAAATCACGTGCTTTTTGTCACGGGATTGCAAACGCCCTATAGGCTACACAATATTATTATAATGTCCCGTTAAGCGTTTTTTAATATCATATTGGTTCTTATTTCTATTGTAATCCATTAATATGTTTCATAATTTTATTTTCCAGTCAGTCGCACTAGTTGGGTGTAGTTGTTTTTTGTTGTTGTTTTTTTTTTTAAATAAACTTACTTTTCTCACATTCCTGAGATTGTGTTTGGTGAGTGCTGTCCCATGAACTTAACATTAATATAAATGATTTAAAAAAAGAATTTTAAAGATTTAATGAGAACGACAATGTAACTCAATAATATGTAGACAGGGAGAACTATTGACCTTCCTGTAGAGACCTATCAAGAAATATGTAGCATACTCGTGGAGCTAATTTTAGCAAGAAGTGCTTTCGACATTGTTCTATTTTTAGTTCTGTGTTTGTTTCCGATTGGGTAAGACGAGAGGATTGATTGGTCAGAATAAGATAGTTCTGTCCCCTTCCTGTTACTTTCATAGTTATAGTACATGCAGTTTACATTTTATACACTTCAAGCTGGCATGTATGTTTGAAATGTTAACAGTAAGTCCATACGGAGGCGTGTGTGAGTGTAAGCCTGGTAACGGGTAAACAAGGGCCTCCCCTCCCCCCACCTAAAGGAAGTTTCAATGTGGCGTAGGTGTCAAGAAGTAAACGGGGGGTTGAATAAATTGTTTGACACCACAAGGGCGTTGCAGCGCCCCCTCCCTTCATATGGATGCGCGGAACGTCAAAAAGTTTGTCAAGAGATTGACAATTGACAAGGTGGTCTGTTAACAAGACTCCTCCATTTTTTTCCACATCTATTAATTACCCGCGATACTAGAGAAACATGCGCCACCGCTCACCACCCCCCACCCACACAGACGATAATTTGCGCATCTTCTTTTGAAGTATGATGATGGCGTGTAAGAAAATATAAGCTGAGCTACTGAACGGAATACAAAGTTTACCTTGTCCGCTAGATCAGCTTCCTGATTACCCCGCCCCCCCCCCCTTTTTTTTTACTGTATCAAAAATTGTCAAACTTAAACTTAAAGTTCTACAAATAAGTTTTATTACATTTTAAAACATTTTGAGCGGATTTCAAATTGACTATCACTCTATATAATAATATGACACTTTGAATTCGTGAACAAATTTCGAAACTTTATATTTTAGCTTCTATCATCTTCTTATAGCGGCTATAGCGAAAAGCCAACTGTTCCTCATTAATTGTTTTAATGGGCATATGGGCTGATTCACGTATGCAGCAGCATAACAACTTTGAAATGTTGGCACAAGTCAATAATGACATCAGATAGTGTTAAAAAAGTAAGCTTTTTTTCTTTATTTTTTTCCTTTGTTGTCAATATCTGCAAATTGAATTTTGAAATTGAAACTAATATACTGCCGGGGGGGGGGGGGGGGTTATTAGAATTATTATTTTATTTTAATTTTATTTCGTTTCAATTGGAATAGAGAGGGTACGGTTGACGAAGTTGACGATCCAGTATCATCTACGATTCAACTGGTAGGCTGTTGACTGACGAGCGAGTGTGTGTCACATCGTCATAGATCCCTACTGTTTCACTTTTATTATACTTTTATATTGGGTCGGTTAATATTACATTTATTTGCTTTGCCCCATGTTTGAAAAGTTTTAAATTATTCGTTAGCTTTCTATACTTTTTAGCATGGAGAATAATTATATACGTGTTCTTGGTTGTTTGTTGTTCAGTGTTAAATGCAATCTGAGCTTACATTATGTTTGTTGGCATCGCTATGTCAATAGAATTATTATTATTGTCTCATTCCGATGATTTTTTAAGTAGGACCATACGGCTAATAAAAGAATTTGTTTTCATTTACACCTTAGCGTAGACTAACCATAACAAAAAGTTTCTATAGTGTGCTAATAAAATCATATCTCTGACAGGTATTATTTTAATTTTATTGATTTCGACCAAACGTTTCCAAGTAAGTTGATTCTAAATAGTTGGAGTGTGTGGTAGTAAAATCTTTGGACCCACTTCCCGCCATTCTATCGAGCTTAAACTTGGCTCATAGACTAAGGTGTAAATGAAAGATAATTCATTTTCAAAATAGCCGTCTGGTTCTACGGTTAGTACACCGGTCTGTCAACGTGACGTGCCGGGTTCTATCCCTGTCGCCGTCCAGTCATGGCAGCCTGCAGGAGGTAAGCAAAGGTTTTAATAAATCTTCTATCCAGTTGCGTAGCCAGGTTTAGACGCTAGGGGAAGCGAATTTTTAGGAAAAAGGCCCCACTTTTAGCAATTTTTCCAGATTAATAGAATATCTAGGACTTCGTACGTATCAAGTGTTATAAGAAAACCCTGTGCCTCAGGTGATCTGAGCCTGTATTCACACTGTATAATAGTGCAGTTTTTATTTAACCATTCACGATTCTTTTTCTAGCAGCTAATAGTGATGGGAATTTCTGCAAAATTGATTGCATCAACTGCTTATTTTCGGGATGAACATCTAGTATCGAAAAGTATTTATAGATTCAACGTGAATGCTCTTTAGCAGGGATCGGCAAACTAAGACACGCGTGCCAGACTTGGCACGCAGAAAAATTTTGAGTGGCACAAATTGTTTCCACAATTTGATTTGGTTTAAAATAATGTGATACAGTAATGTTTAATCCTCTTATTATTTAAACTTGAAACGAACTCCACTAACTATTGTGTTAAGTGTGTATTTACAGAAATAATACAGAACGAAAGAAATTAATTAATGCAAATATACTGTAAAATAAATGATGAAAATGTAATGTTGCTAATGATTAAATTTCCATGTATCACTACCTACTATTTTATTTGAAGATAAACTCTATGGTAAGTCTTCTATCCTTTATTGTTTTACAATTAAATAAATGTCTACTCTCTCCTTCCTACCTGCATAATATATAAAGGTGATTCAATATGTTGTCGATTATTTTATTGGACATTTTATTATTTGTTATTGTACATGCCTTTATGTAAATAAACTTTGTTAAAAAAAAAAGAATAACTCTCAGTTATTATGAGATCAAACATTAAAGACATTATATCTATTACTAGAATAATTTCTTGACAACTACATTCAAATGTTGACAACTATTAATGTAAGTTGAGTAATGAAATTTTGTATTAGCTACGAATGGATTTTTTTTTTAAATCTGATAATAACAAACATGTTGATTTTTTTTATTAAATATAAAACGCTTTAATGATTTTCTCTATTAGGCATACGCTCCTTTTCTTTTGGTCTTGGTCTTGCTAAGGCACTAAATAAATTGTCTTATAAAAAAAATATAGTTGATAAATTTGACGTTCACTCTGTTGGCACGCTGAATGATTAAAAATGATTGTAATAAATTAAATTGTTGTAATGCAATTTAAAGAAAAAAATAGAAACAGCATAAATTGTGCTTCGTGGCTTGTTAAAATTATGAATTAAATATTTTTTTCCCCCAAAAGGCCCTTTTTTTTCGAAAATGGTCGTAGGGGGAGCGACCGCTCCCCTTGCTCCCACCCCCTGGCTACGCTACTGCTTTTATCTAGAAACAACGTCTGTAAAATTATAAAAACCCAGCAGTAGAAACCCACTTCTGCCATTAGGACTACACCGGTGGGCTAACGAATGGAGGGCAGCCCCATTTGCGCGTCCGAGATTTCATTGCACCGGAAATAACCACCGTGCGCAACAGGCCGTCTCACCAAGCCCCGGTGCCTGGATGCCCAGGCCTATAATAGTCAGGAATTCGTTGCTACCGGTCGACAGTGCAGGAATACGTTCGAGCCACCACGTTAATTATCCGGGGCTAATATCCGCAGGTGGGGAGAAGCAGAGCAGTGCATGTGACTGCGGAGACCATACCTTCTGTTACGCGGAACGCTCTATCGGCCGTACCGCGGGGCGCCTAGTCTTGGACAAGATCTTGGTGTGTCCCCCCCCCTCCCTTCCGATCCACCACTGTACCCGCTACTCCACGGACTTGAGAGCCGGAATGGTCGTCCGGTAATTTCAAGAGACATACAAGATCGGCAGTAGGAACCAAGGAAATAAGTTCATGACTCAAATGACAGATAGCTTGTAAAAGAGAAAATTTAAACTCGCTGATATGCCCCCCCCCCCCTCCGGAAGAGAAGAGTCATTTTTTACATGATAAACAATGCTAGATAACTTTTTTGGCGCGATCTAATTATTCTACATGATTGGATTAAGGTCCCAAATGTACATAAAGGGGACCTCACAAAATTATTTATTCAGAGTATCGGTTTAAAAAAATCAAAATGACATGAAATAAGGAGTGAGGGGTTGTGTGTGTGTGTGGGGGGGGGGGAACGTCTACTCTCTCCAACCAAGAGTTAGCCCTTATTAATAAGGAATGTTCGATGAGACCCCGCAGCTCCCCTTTTGGGTGCCACCCATGTCCCACTCGACACACCCACGTTAGTGTTGAAATAGACCTTGTTGAGCTGGGGGATGGGTAAAGAAGTTTGTTCTGGGGCAACATTCGCCTATAGCCCTAGAGCTCTATATTGGCTGTAGAGAAAGTAATGGGTGTGCTTATACTCTGCCGACAGATGAATCTTAATGATGACCGCAATTAAGCTGAGCACCTCCTCCTGTTCCAACAGCCTAACAAGAAGTAAATAAATAGGAAGACCTATTGACTGTTGTCTTCACGCCTAGTCATAAAAGTACATTCTTAAAAGTACTTTAATATTTACTTTTATTTTTTATTTTATTTTATTAAATTCTTTATATTAACAAGTAGAGGCAGGCCGAAATTATGTTCGAGTGGCAGCGCGATCGGCTGGCGTACAAAAGCTCCTGGGTTCGAATCCTGGTGAAGGCTAGGATCTCAGATATAGGCCTATGTATTTACAAAACGATAGTCTAGTTACAATTTGATTTTTTTTTTGGTATAAACTTTTTTTAGTGTTTTAAATGTGTTACTGGTTTTCCTGGTTTGTTCAGGCAATTCCATGCGCGGATGCCACTCGGGAAGAAATAGTACTTATAATATGCATTTGTTCTCGCATAAGGGATAAGGAAAGTGTTAAGGTCCTTGTGTTTATCTGAGCATTGCAACAGGTTGTTATTGAATTTTATTTCTAAATTAGAATTTCATTCCTTATGTATTATTACCAATTTAACTCTTTGCTCTCCTCTCCTATAGTGTTTCTTAAAGAAGAATATATTTTTAAAAAAGCAAAGGTTATATAAGAGTTTAAATAGATCATAATTTGAAATCATTTGAATAAGCAGGTGACCTGCACTATCTATTAGATATAAGTCTGCGTATTTACACCAGGCATAGTTGCACTTTGATCTTTTTATTTTAGTAGGCCTATACACTTAGGACTTAAGCCTATAAATACTGGTGTCGGACTCAAATAGATCAAAAAATGTCGATGTAGTTCAAAAAAGGTCATCTTCTTATCAGTTTTGAGGTAATTACTTCACAAAACTACCAAAGGTCCTGGGTTCGAATCCTGTTGAAGGCTAGGATTTTTCCAGGGCCTGGAGGTCGTCCCTGAGTGTACACAGCTCTGATGGGTACCTGACCTTGGTTGGGGTAAAGTAAAGGCGGCTGCGCATTGTGCTGGCCACACAATCACCTCGTATGCCGTGGCCACCAGAAAATGGTGAACGCTGCTTCACCGGCTCTAGTTGGAGGTGGGGCTGGAACCATTGTGACACAGGTAGCTGTTTGATCAGTGCAAGTTGAACTCGAAATTTCATGCCAGGGCGTCACCCTCCCTTCCCCTACGGGTACTTACTTCCCAAAACTAGTTGCTGTTTTAATAAAAAAAAATTTAGGGTATAAATCTAGTTCATCGGTCTTTCCTCAACAAAGTAATAAGTTGCGTCCCAGCCAGTGAAACATTAACCTCGTTCTGAGTGCACACATGATTAAACCAGACAGTGACCTAAACCAAAAGCTAAAAAAAAATAGGCGAAAGGGGAATTCCGCTGTTCTATTTTTAGCCATCACACTTCTGTCCGGAATTCGAGTTGCGGAAATCTCCAATCACTCGACAAAGATGAAACGACATGTGCATCTCGGTGGCCTGCTAATTGTCTTGTGCCTGCGTCCGTCTGTGTTTGTGTGACAAGTAACAGTTTGGTCCAATTACACATTTCAGTACCCCGGGCTCATAACCGGAATGGCAGGGGGCGAATGCATGTACTCGGATTGTGAGCATTGGCTGAGTTCAGTTACACATAATTATTTCAACATCCTCATTTTATTGTGTCTGTATACACGCGAGTGTTTCGAGTATAAAAAACGTCGAATTTGAAACTGCAGGACCAAACGTAATGTAAGCTGTATATATATCTATATATTCGTCTTTCATAGATGGGACTCGAACCAAGACCGAACCGAAAACTCTGAGCTCGAACCTCTGCTAGCAACCGAAACGGACCCGAACTATGCCAAGCTTATCTACCGAACCGAATCCAAAATTCAAAGTAACCGAATACGAAATGAACTAATCGACTTATAAAATTATGGCAAACTTATGATAACCAAAAACAAAATAAAGCTTGTGGTAATTAATTACTCCTTACTTACGCCCGTAAACCCCTGTCTGAGTATGGGCCACCAACAACAGTTCTCCAGATTCTCCTATCCTGGGCCATCCTCTCTAACTGGTTCCAGCTGAAGCCCATCTTGGTGATTTCGGCTTACAGATCAGGCATCCATGTATTTCTTGGGCGGCCCGGCCCGTATTCCTTTTTCCTTGGGGATTTCATCGCAATGCCTGCCTTGTAATATTGTTTTTTGATTTTCGTAATGTGTGACCTGACCAACCCCATCTTCTTTTCCTGATCTCCTCTTCAGTTGGGGCTTGGCCGGTCCTTTCTAAAAGGCTGACATTGCTGATGGTGTCAGGCCATCGTATATGCAGGATTCTTTTAAGGAAGCTGTTGGTAAATGCTTGGAGTTTCCTGATGGTGGTCTTTGTCATCCGCCAGGTCTCAGCTCCATATAGTAGGACTGGCGGTAATTACATTACTATTAATTTAAAACAAAACGAAAACAAAACAATTGTTGTTGTTTTTTGCCCCTGTAATCTACTCCCATTGACCTTTCGCACATAAGCGCTATGTTATATAATAAAGTGGGGCTATTAAGAATATCACTTTGTCTCATTAAACATCATAAGTCAACCCATTCTGATTGCCCTCCCCTCACCGCCTCCGCACTTCTCTCTTTTACTTTCATCACCCTACTCTACTGTCGACATTTTCCCGGCAAAATACAGGACTTAGTGTATTCAGTATTCTTTCATTAACCCTTACAGTCCCGG
Source organism: Anisus vortex (assembly GCA_949126835.1). Classification (NCBI taxonomy): domain Eukaryota; kingdom Metazoa; phylum Mollusca; class Gastropoda; family Planorbidae; genus Anisus; species Anisus vortex. The sequence continues at coordinate 11,822,490 of OX421504.1, read as the reverse complement.
GCGCGTATATAGCGGAACTGAAGGCAGCATGAATAGAAGTAGGTCGGTACGGGAAGGGTTAAAATTTAATAGATCTATTTACTTTGTGAACATCAGCGAAACATATTTGTTTCATTTTCAGTACAATAAAAAATGTGGTTTTCCATGTTTGTTCAGACTACCCATTCCTTTCGAACATTGGTGACGATTGTTATATGAAGCAAAACGTAAAGCACCGAGAGGCTTATTATTATTGCCGTTTTAATAGAAACTCACTGGCAGAGGTGTTTTCATATCTGGCCCCCTCCCTCAAACAAAAGCAATTAGAAACTTTACCAAAAACAATTTTAGAACAGTACAAACAAAAAAAAACACACAGTCACACAATCACACACACACATAAACACACACACAAAATAGAACGACCACACACACACACACACACTCACACATAAAACAGAACGACCACACACACACACACACTCACACAAAACAGAACGACCACACACACACACAAAACAGAAAGACCACACACACACACTCACACATAAAACAGAACGACTACACACACACACTCACACACAAAACAGAACGACCATCACACACACACACACACTCACACATAAAACAGAACGACCACACACACACACACTCACACAAAACAGAACGACCACACACACACACTCACACACAAAACAGAAAGACCACACACACACACACACAAAACAGAACGACCACACACACACACACACACACACAAAACAGAAAGACCACACACACACACACAAAACAGAAAGACCACACACACACACTCACACATAGAACACAACGACCACACACACACTCACACATAAAACAGAACGACCACACACACACACTCACACAAAACAGAACGACCACACACACACACACACAAAACAGAACGAACACAAAACCAAATAAAAAAAGATGAAAAATTGAAAATAGAAAATTCTTCAAGTTCTGCTTTTCTGACAAATTTCTATCAAGGAATGGTTTGGTTGCTGCTGTTGGACCAGATACATACCCTCCCTTGTAACCGTTAAAACAGCACTTGCATATATATTATAGACTTACACATTAGAGACCGACCGAAATTCGGTTTCGGCTTCGTTTTCGGCGCCTAAAATAGGCAAAAAACTTTTTCGGTGTGGATTCGGTTGCGACCGAAGCCAAAAGGCTAGTTTTTGGTTTGTTTACGGTTTCGGCCGAAACTGATATTGACTTTCGGTCATCAGCCGAATATCTATTTTAACATTCAAAATTCATAATGCTACGCTATTGCTGCATCTATTACTCTGCTTATTGATACTTTCATTTAGTTAAACTGTTGTGAATTAATCTGTGTGAAGTATGAATGTTAAACGAAAGCCGAATTTTGGGAGCAAATCCTTCATAACTGTGTCCCACGATATATTTATCTTTTTATCTGAAAAAATATTTGTAAACCCTGTTTGATCAGCACAAAACTATTCCTTAACATTATATTCCTTGCAAACATTCGTTTGTCAGAGGCGAATTATAGTTTTTTTTTGTTTTTTTTTTAATTCCGAATATTGATTGTGAATTCGCGATACAAGCACATACAACAGCAAATGCAGATGTTATCGCTAGTCGTCGGCACAGCCATTTGATCTACGTATTCGAAAAGAAAAAAACTGGAATTTCCCCACTGATGCTGGGGAACAGACAAACAGACCGATAGACATAAAGTTGCGAGATACTTGGACTTCAAAAGGAGGACATGAGATAAAAAGAATCACATATTTAGTGTTTAACAATCCACAATCAGTTCAGTTTTATTACATTAGCTGCCAATAATAGTATATTAGTAAAACTGACCCAACATTTATTTAATTTAGAGTGAAAAGCAACTTGGGCAATTAAAAAAACTTTGCAGCGCGTGTGAGGTTCTTTTCAAAAACTGTTAATTTTCTTGCCGGACGTCTGTCAACCCTAGACATATGTGTCTGGGATTTTATTCATATTCTACAAATATTATTTTAATTTTGTGTGTAACATATAGATCTAACATCTACTGATTTATATTATAATTATAAAGGTCTAAATTCATGACACTACAGCTTTTGACTTCTGCTAATCCAAAATCAACTATGTTTTTAAAAGATTTCACCACGTTTTAAAGATCAATGGTCCTTCGTATTATTTTTTTAGTATAATCATAGACTTCTTATTATAGTGTATGGTATAATCAATGCAAATTTGTCTTTTCCAAACTATAACATTCTCTGCCCAGGGGCGGAGATGGGGAACCGAAACTGGGTAAAAAATATTATATTTTGAACCTTAGATAGGTTTTGAGAAAAAAAAGGCTATTAACATCCCTAATGTGAAGTAGAAGACTGTAGTTAATAAAAACGGATTATTTAATCACTCCAAAGAATGGTTTACTCAAATAGAGTGCTTATAAACTAGTTAATATTATACATAAATGTGAAGTCTTTTGAAATAATTTGTTTCACATTTTCGGTTTATTTTTCGGTTTCGGCCGAAGTTGTAGTTAAACTTTTGGTTTCGGCTTCGGTTTTGGCCGAAAGTCAATTTATAATAATCGGTAGGTCTATGGTTTCGTTTTCGGCCGAAACTAAAAATTTGGTTTCGGTCGGTCTCTATTACACATATTATCTTCCTACATCCTACATATCCCGTATTCTGTTGGGGCGCCACAGATGACATGTAGACCTACACCAGCCTCCTCCATTCCTCTAGTCTCTCAGCCCTTCTCATTGCGTCGCACAACCTCCCGTCCACTCCCAGATGTTGACCTCCCATCGTTTCTTTTGAATTCCTTTTTTTCTCACCCCCTCCCCTCCATCTGGTTGTGCCCTACATAGTATGTATATAAAGTGGGCGTTAAATCCGGGGTGGCTAGTTTGAAAAAAACTGTTTCCTTGTACGCCTTCTCAGTTCATCGTTATACATGCAAATAGACGGAACTCCAAGCACATACACACATACTCATTCACATACAAACACGCATATACTATCTTGCATCCCTCCCTCACACGCTCTTGTCATGTCTACATAAGGTTACCAACATTAAAAAAAAAGGCTCAAGAAGAAGGTAGTTTGACCAGAATACTAATTATATCTGCTCACGAGGCCTTGATCCCTACTACAGCTAAAAATAACTAGTCCTATTTAAGAAAATGGGAAAGTCCCGTTTCGTGATATTTCGTTTCTAAAGGATGGTTGGTGTGGCTAGCAGTAGCAGTTAACTAACTAACCAGTCCAAAAAAATAAATAAATTTGCAGCACAGGAAAAGCCTTTCCTTATCTAATTCCATCTTTCTATCTCCACCACCACCTCTCCCCTTCCTCTCTGTCTCTCTCTCTATCCCTCTTTGTTGATAACAACATAGTACTATAACAAAATAAACTAACAATTATGAACAGATATGTGATATCTTCTCTACCATGTATAACATTTTATTTTTTACATTAATCAAATACAAGAAGCCTTTTTGTTTTTCATCTGTCGCACGGTTGTACGGGGCGTTATGAACTTAGAGGCTTCATCGACCATAAGGCCGGCTTTGACAAAAATCTTCTTTCAATCTGCATACAATATCCAATTAGAAAAGCAGTCTCGCAGGGTTCGTGCGCTGAGTCAGTGCTATATCTTCTATTTGCTTGCACAATATAAGAAGAAATTCCAGAAAATATACATCTACATGGATATGCCGACTATCATGCCTTAAAGATAAAAAATGTACTTGCTAAAAATGAACCCATCGCTAGAAAAATGAGTAAGGCAAATCTAACTTTGGATGGATGGCAACAGACTAAACATGAACACATCAAAAAATGATTCATTCTGTTCCGGGCAGAGTAAAAAAAAGTAAAGTATCCCGTCGGACCGAATTGATCCATAGGTCCGATGAAGCAGCGTTCACCCGTTTCTGTGGCCACGGCATACTAGGTGATTGTGTGGCCAGCACTATGCACAGCCGCCTTTACTTTACCCCAACTAATGTCAGGTACCCATCATAGCTGGGTAGACTCAGGGACACCTCCAGACCCGGGAAAAAATCCTAGCCTGCGCCAAGATTCGAACCCGGGACCTTCGGCTCGCCAGTCGAACGCGCTGCCCCCTCCGGGAAAAGTAACAAATAATAAAATGCCAAGCACATTATCTACTAGTTCAGGGGTCGGCAACCTAAGGCACGCGTGCCAAACTTGGCACGCAGAGCGATTTTCAATGGCACGTGAGAGACTTTCAAGAGTTTTTAGTGATGAAAAAAAAACAACAACCATTTTCTGGTTCTGAATGAAGAAAACTGACTGTTGAAGTCGGTGTTTCTGATTGTCATAGCGACACATTTCAGTGAATTTGCATTTACAAAGACCTCTGGAATGGATTCGCTTTGAAACTGGACATACCTTGCCATGAAATTAATTTCAATACATTTAACTACATGCACATCCCTATACCAAGGCATATATTAAGATAGATGGTTGTGCTTTTTCAGAAGTACATCGAAGCACTCTAACCGGATTTTCGAAACAAATGCAAGACTTTCGAATTGATGGACTCATTTTTTCATACTAATCTATATCAAGCATTACTGGTTTGATTTTACTACAACCGTCATAGATGTAGCTCTTTTTTTAAGAGGAGGTATATTGGCAATTTTAAATGCAGCAAGTTGAATTTTAAATATAAAAAAAAAATGGGTGCAGAAAATCTGGAAGGGAAGCTGCTTAGGAAAGTCATCTGCTTTTCTCAACTGCTATTCATTAGCTCTTACACGTTCAGCTTTTGGTTCAACTTACACTTGTGAACAGATTTTATCGCACATGAAATGTTTTTTTTAACCTTAAAAAGAGGTCATATACAATTGACCACTCAGAAGTGACTAAATATGTATCTGACATTATACAATTAGCGAAGAGCATTCAAGGACAAGGCGCTCATTAATTGATACAGACTAATTACAGTTTAAAGAGTTTTTATGCTCATCTTCTTGAATTAAACATAAATATACATAATTCTAAAACAAATGTATTTGTATTTAATAAATATAAGAGCCTTATTTAATAGCACTATATTATGTAATTTCTGTAATTATTAATGTTTCTCTGTAAATTAAACAAACAATTCAGGAAATGTTTATTAATAACTGTTTAACGTAATTTTTTTTAATCCTCTAATAATTCAATCTTGTAATGAATATCATTACATTGGATTAATATTTAAAAAAAACTAGTCAGTAATACTTGTTATATTACAAAACATAACTTGTTTGGCATCACTATTGAATCAAATGTGGAAACTTTTTTTTAAATTAAAGGGAGATGATAAACCTGTTTTATTTGAGCTAATATTTCTAAAACAGTTATGTTTTTCTTTCTCAAAAGAATAAATGGCTTACAATTTATAACTTTAAAAAGATCAAACTATAAAAAATAATTGAAAATTGTATAAATATTATATGACTAAAAAATGTATATGTATACTTTCAAACACTACATTAACTACCCAGTTTGTATGATTTCTAAGTAACTATTTCGCTTGACGGTGAATTTATTCCTCTTTGCATAATAAAACGCAAATTGGTCAATTCAGTTAAACTGATATAAATATATAATTTATATTAGCAAGTGTTGGAATCCTCATCTTGACTAACAAATGATAATGTTTAGACCATAATTATTGTCATAAATGCGAAAGCTTAGTAATAAAATATTGTATTTGATATAAATGAAAATAAAAAGGATGATAGATGTAATCACAACACAATTTTATATTAAATATAAAACGCTTTAACGATTTTCTCTATAAATTATCTCCTTTTATTTTGACATTGGTCTTGCTACGGAGTTAAATTATTTGTCCTATAAAACTAATTTGAAAAAGTATAACAGAAAAGGTTGACTTTTAGGCTGTTGGCACGCTGAATGATTTAGAAATCCTAGTTTGGCACACTGTTAGCTAAAGGTTTCCGACCCCTGTACTAGTTAACAATGATACTATTTATGAAACAACTCAAATAAAGTATCTCGCAGTATATTTAGATGAAAATATAACCTTAAGAGATCAAATAAAAAACATGTAAATCTGCACTGTGGAATCTGCAGAGAATAAAAAGTATTAGAAGCTGTAGAGCTTTCATATTTTTAGGGTGTTATGCTAAAAAAAGAGTGTTATTTTTTAGTGTTCTGTTGACAATAAAAGGACGGTTTGGGTTTTTGTCAATGACGTCCTAAGAAACTGTACTACAAGTGTTTATTGATATTTAAAATATGAATAACTATTTAATACTATTTAACACTTTACTATTTACAACATTTAAAAAAACGACTTTTTGCCGACGAGGTAGGGCGCTAAGTCTTACTGCAAAAATATATTTTGCACATATTCTAAGACGGAGGCGATCACCGAATCATAAGAGTCTAAGACAAATACCGAACGAGCTTTCCGGCTCATACCTCCAGGGTGTAACGATGTTGACAGAAGGACCAATAAGGGTATCAAGATCCTGTCCGAGTCTAGCCACACCGCGGCACGCCGATTGGGGCGGCTACACTTCTCTCCCCACCTGCACAATTCCTCCTTCAATCATTAACGTGGTGGCTTCGCTCGTTAAAAACTCCATTGTCGCCCGTTAGCACAAATGCCAGACTATAGGCCTGGACATCTAGCCACCAGGGCGTGGGGTTGAGACTGGCTGTTGTGCTCATTGCTTTCTCCCCCTAACCGAGACTCGCAATAGGGCGTTGAGGCCATTGGGTAAAGAAGTGGTTGCGTGCACCAGGATGAGCCACTGGCAACACTACGGCCATCCACGCTTTTTACTGAGGCCATCAGAGAGTATCTAACGTCAGCTTTTTTTTTCTTCTAAATTCATTATATTAATAATGTACATTATATTATTATATTATATTATTATATCATTATATTATTAATGTACATTTTCAAAATATGTGGCCCTTTTTAGTTGTATCACATTATAACCCAAAAGACGACAAATATGTTGCCCACCCCTGCTCTGAAATAGGTCGTCGCCGGAAATAAAAGGAGAGGAGAACTCGATTACAATATTTCGTTTCGTTTCAATTTATTTTTTAACCGACCAATCAGATCAAACGATTCCTTGATGTAATAGACAAGATTGTCATAAATTAAAGCGTTGGTTTCAACATAGTCTTGTATACATTTACCAACTGACTTTATTCTTAATCTGCCTTTTGATGTCCTTCCCCCTTTTTTTGATTACTTCCCTTGCAGGGCATTTGCTTTTGGGGCATTTGCTTCATCTTTCATGTTGTTTTTTCTCTCTGTATCTTTGTGGCTTGCCTTGTGACTACAAGACTATTCACTATATGTTGAGAGACTACTAATGACTAGGGCTCACGATATATGCCGGCAGTGGAATTTAACTTGGCAGAGTTTAGGGAGCGTCTGTAGACTTTGACTTATAAGTTTACAGACGTTCTTTCTAGATCATAGGTTCTCAACGGGGGCGTTATCGCCCCCCCCCCCCCTGGGGGCCGTGAGAGGCTTTAGGCGGGGGCGCTGATGTTCCCGGGGGCGATTGGGGGGGGGAACGGTACAAAAACCTGATATAATTTGAACACCTCAGCTATTTGAATCGAATAGTTTTTGGTTGAAATTTGATGTAAATGTAAGTGCTGCTAAATATATGTTATCCCCAACACTAGGCCTCCATATTAATATTATTATACTAATAAGAAATAGGAATCGCAATGAGTTTTCGAAGAAGTAGGGGTTATAATTATATAAGCATAGTCAGTGCGGCCGGCTGGTCCTTTAGTTGGTTCACCGGACTGTCAACCGACACGTCGCGGGATCTGTCCCTGCCACCGCCCTAACGATATATTAATCATATTTTGATGTCAGATTTACTGAGATGTAATTTAATGTGATTGCAATGTTTATGTTTTTGTAGCATCTAAAGTTAAAGGAATAAATACATAGTAGTCATTAGGTAGTTAATTTAATGGTAGAAAAAATCCGTATAAATTCTTTAGTCATATAATATTTATATAATTTTCAAATATTTTTTTTACAGTATTATCATTTCAAAGTTATAAATTTTAATCTATAAATATTTTTTTTATAAAAAAAGAAAACATAATTATAAATATTAGTTCAAATAAAACGGGTTAATTATCTCCCTTTAATATCGTTTTTTTTTTTGTGTAAAAGAAATTCTCCCAGCGCGATGGTATGGCGTATTGATGTTATATTATAAAAAAAGTAGTGTGTTCCAGATAAATTGGCTGTCTATTGTGTGATAACATTTAGTTACTAGAAGTCTTTTAACAACCTTCTTAAATTTTACTTCACGCAGCTTATAGACCCCCCCTCCCTTTTCCCCTAAAAGTCTTGGTTATTGTCTGTTAATTTCTGAAACAATATTGACCCTTCAACTTCCAGAGGGGGTGGGGGAGTGGGTGATAAAAAAAAATTTTTTGGGGGGGGGGGCGGTGAGCGGAAAAACATTTTGAAAGGGGGCGGTGAGCCGAAAAGGGTTGAGAACCTATGTTCTAGATGGAAGATCATTACGTGTTAAGCCAAATAAACTCCTGCAGGGCGACAGGCATTGATCCGCGGTAGGGCTAGAACACCGGGCAGTTTTATTGACAGGCCGGCCAGCAGGACCAGGCGGCTTATAAGATAAAGAGGGGAAAACAAAAGAAACGGATAACGTCATTACAATCAATTAAATATCCAACGTCACACCTTTGTGTGAAAATTAATAAACCTTAATTCATAACGTTATTAGTAGACTCTTATAGTTCAGAATATTCTACGTCTGTTATTAAATAAAACTCTTCGCATCTATATACAGTTGGGAAAAGACCAATGCGATATTTTCTGTCACAAGAAAACCTAAGAGCCTACGGTGCCGTTTTCGTCAACACTTAATCATTAATATTTTAAGGAACATTATTCGATAGTTTGTTAAGAACATAATAGTCTAATTATTAGGCGTTTGCCTAAAACAAAAGAATGCTTTGATTTACCTTTTTATTTATTTATTTATTGATTAACGATTAAGAATTTTACAGAATGCATTAAAACTTATTTTTTGAGGGTTAAGAGTTAGTCTTATACTTATGGAGCTCAGAATCTGCATTTGCGACGGACTTTGAAAACGTTGCCGCTGAATTTACGTGTTGTTGTTTTTTGTTGTTGTTTTTAAGGCAGAAAATCGTAGGACTTGATACAAATTATTGATTTAGACTGGGAGGGCGTCGCTGGACTTTATCTAGGGGATTTAGTCCGCTAACCCATGCGTGAACACAAAGCGTTTGAGCAATCGCCTTACAAAACAGACAGTACAGTGTATCTCTCTTTTGACTTTTTAAATCTAAAAGGAGACTGGGCGGACGACAAGCAGGATGTGGCCACGCTATCTGACGGCAGCTTTTGTTGGCTTCCAAACATCAATCCATTTCTCTTTTACGGTTGCTTTCCGGCCTGAAATATTTTAAATCTAGATTCGGCCGTCTTTACGAAAGCCTTTGCACGTATTACCGTTACTTACTTACTGCTCTAGGACGTCATCGGTGCATATAGTAGGGCACAGAAAACATTGGATTCCTTTCTGCGGGTCATTCTGATGGTACCAGCAGGATTGAATGCTGCCTTTCAGATCATGTCCTGCACCAGGCTACTTAAGTGCCGATCTCTTTTTCAGTTGTCTTCTTTTCTAATACTCAGGCAAGGTGATCGAGCGGCCGAGCGCTTGGCTTGCGTTCGAATGCCCCGGGTTCGAATCCTGCTGTATATGCTAGACATTTTCCCCGAGTTTATAGGGTGTCCCTAAGTCTACGCAGCTATGATGGGTGCCTGACAATAGTTTGGGAAAAGCAACGGCGGCTTGACATTATGCTGAAACGCGTCAACGATATTTATGGATCACCATTGGTTCGACATGATTACTACTCTTTTACTTACTCTGGATTCCGATGGAGGATTAGTAGATAGATAAATCCTCCAGGTTTCAGCTCCACAGCGTGACGGAAAGTGAGTCAAATGTAGCTTCTGTAGATTGTGCCATAGGGTGACGGAAAGTGAGTCAATGTAGCTTCTGTAGATTGTGCCATAGGGTGACGGAAAGTGAGTCAATGTAGCTTCTGTAGATTGTGCCATAGGGTGACGGAAAGTGAGTCAATGTAGCTTCTGTAGATTGTGCCATAGGGTGACGGAAAGTGAGTCAATGTAGCTTCTGTAGATTGTGCCATAAAGAAACCAAAGTAAAATTGCCATTTAAAAAAAAACTAATTATATTGAGAAACAAGGATCAAAACGCTACTTGTGGAATCGTCACAAAACATATATCTATAGCTCAGTGTTTAAAATTATTTTATAGCTAAACTTCACATATATCTATAACTCAGTGTTTAAAATTATTTTATAGCTAAACTTCACATATATCTATAGCTCAGTGTTTACAAATATTTTATAGCTAAACTTCACATATATCTATAACTCAGTGTTTAAAATTTATTTTATAGCTAAACTTCACATATATCTATAGCTCAGTGTTTACAATTATTTTATAGCTAAACTTCACATATATCTATAACTCAGTGTTTAAAATTTATTTTATATCTAAACTTCACATATATCTATAGCTCAGTGTTTACAATTATTTTATAGCTAAACTTCACATATATCTATTTTTTTTTATTACAGTCGTTAAAGTAGTAATTGAGTTATTAGTATATTGACAAGTGCCTTTATAAACAAAAATTCCGCACGAGTCATCGAAACTTCACAGATGAAAACAAATTCAGTCTAATTTTCTTCCCCTATCGCCCCACCCCCAAAAAACTTTTTTTTTCAGTAGTTTTTTCAAATGGATTATATTTTTAACAAGAAAACCATAAAAACACAGTTTTTATTATACTCCCTTTCTTTGTAAACTAAGTTTACCAATTCCACTTCACTACAAAACTAAAATTTCCAATCGGTAATGTCGGCAAATACATATCTAATTATAACGATTGGGCATTTTTTTTTAATGCATGAAGCCACGATCGTGGCTTTGCTTTTGCGCATCCTTTTTTTTATAGCTTTGACTCGCAAAAACCATAAAAAGATAACTCGCTTTGTTTCGGCCACATTGTGTCACAAATACATTGTTTCGTTTTCATTCATATTTTTTCGTAAAAACGAACATATCCGAAAACTTTAGTTACTTCCGTCAAAGGCAGCCATGTTTTTTCGTATAATATGTTCCTCGATTCGCAAATTGGTGGAAGGTATTCGTGACTATTCCAAAGGCTACGATGCTGAAAATTTGATAGAATGTATTGTTAGTCGGGACAAGTCTGCTGGCCAAGTTTCGGCTTGATTGGACAACGGAAAGTGGTCGAAAAATCGATGCAAAGTTTTGCTATCAAGCAAGCAAGCAGACAGACAGACAGACAGAAAATAGAAGTTAATAGAAAGGGAGTAAAAAGAGGAGAAAATGCATAAGCTGTTTTCCCTGTTTTATCTTAAAGAAAATATATACAGACCAAAAAAAAAGTAGTTTTTGGGGTAAATTATAAAGTATTACCCAAAAAGAGTGCAAATAAAAATGCAAATAAAAGATTTATACAAAAAGAAACTTTGTATTCAGGCGTGTAGGTGTAATTATTTATGTATTTATTGATTCACATTGGGTTTCTATTTATAAGACAATCACACAGTCTACTTTAAATACAAGACAGATTACTGAGTAAATACAACTGAGTGTTCCACCTTGTGTCGTTGAAATAGGTGGATGTAAGGGCTGGGGCCATTGTGAAACAGGTAGCTGTTTGATCAGTGAAAGTTGAACTCGAAATTTATTGTCAGGGCGTCACCCTCCCTACTTTTTTTTGCGTAATATTTACTTATTAAGTTAAAAAAAACTTGATTATAAAAAGCACCAGTTAGTTAGTTACACGATAGAACTTTTAACTGTCATGTTCATTTTGAAAACGGTCCCATTACTTATAGACAGAAGATAAGACTGTCTTGATCATTACTTATGAAGGAAATGGGACCCATTACTTCATAAACAGAACTTTTAGACTTGTTCATTACATGCAAGGTGCTTGATTCTCACGATCAGATAAGGATCTAATATAAAAACGTATATAACGTTAAGAGCTACGTAAATTGGAAAAAGTTCTGGAGGGGCACTTAAATGCTTCCAATAAGAGTGCCTCAGTATATAGACATGTACTAAAATATGCGTCATCTACCTGAGACTTAGGCAATAAACAAAACCTTTTTGTTATTTTAAAAACTGGAACAAATTTGAAAAGAGATGCAAAGGTTTTACTGCGAGTGAATATTTACATCTAACAAGTGTTACGCCATTTGTAAAATCACTCAATTTAGAAGCACTTCAGAAAAGAAGATAAAAAGCAAGTAGAACAGATGCTTTGAATTTTAACTTTAAATGCAATGACATGTAAAGGGTAGGGAGGGGAGCAGACGAGTGAATTGGAGATACAGCAAAAGTAAATAGTTGGGCCAGAGGAAAAAAAATGACTGTTACTTTAAATTCTAACTAATCTGGAATAGAAGATTGTGGTGAAAGCTTGTCAACATTGTAAAAAATAAAATATATTATAGATCACTATTGTACAAAACTAGAAAAAAATATTACTAATGAACAAGGCAAGAAAATACTACTTATATACATAACTACAAAATGACATTTAGGTACATCCATCCCTGTGGCACTACAGCCCATGTAGGGCTTTGGCCTGCTTCACCACCTCCTTCCATTCGGGCCTATCCCTGGCTTTCCTTCGCCAAGCCCGTACACCAAGCTTTTGCAAATCTGCTTCTACAGCTTCAAGCCATCTTTGTCTTGGTCTGCCCCTAAGCCTCTTTCCTTTTGGCCTCTGGTGATGTGCTGTTCTGGCTGCTCTACCTTCTGTCATTCTTTCCAAGTGGCCTGCCCACCTCAGTCTGCCCTTCTTTATTTCAGCTACCACCGTTGGATCCTTGTACAGGGTGTACAGTTCTTCGTTTGTCCTTGACCTCCAGCCATCTAGGTCTTGCACAGCTCCATATATCTTCCGCAGCACTTTTCTCTCCCAGGTATTAAGGAGGGCTTCAATGGATTTTGTCATTGTCCATGTTTCACTGCTATACATCACCACTGGTCTTATTATGGTTTTGTATATTACCTTCTTCGTTCTTTTTGAGATGTTTTTGCTGCGGAATACATTTTGGAGGCTGAAATAGGCACGATTTCCTGCAGCTATTCTTTCTTTTATTTCAGGTAGTATCTCATTCCTTTCATTAAGGCTTGACCCTAAGTATTTGAAAGTATCTACTCTTTCAAATGTGTGGTTCTTGGTTTTGAAGTCTTCCTTATCTTCTTCCTTTGTATCATCCCTCATCAGTACCATGTACTTTGTTTTGTGGTCATTGATCTCAAGTCCTGCCAGCTTGGAGGCATCTTCCAGCTCTGTAAGAGCTTGTTGTATGGCATTTTTATTCTTTCCAAGCAAGGCTATATCATCAGCATATGCTAGATACTGCAGAGGTTGGCTATATAGAGTTCCGCTGGGGCGTATGCCTGGGGCTTCTCTATTGAAGTATTCTGTTATCGTCCCTCTAGTGTCTATGTTAATGTTTCTTATGACTCTCTCCAGTACTAGGTTGAATAGCATGCACGATAGTGAGTCTCCTTGTCGTAGTCCTTGTTGAATTGGGAATTCACGCGAGTACTCTCCCTGGGCCTTGACTTTACTTCTAGATCTATGTAGGGTCATGTATATTAGTCTAGTTAGCTTATTAGGGATCCCAAAGAATTCCAGTGTTTCATATAGATATTTTCTATTGATACTATCATAAGCCATTTTGTAGTCTATGTAGAGCTGATGTACTGGTATATTATATTCATAGCATTTTTCAAGCAGACATCTAATGGTAAAGATCTGGTCGTTTGTGGATCTGTTAGGTCGGAATCCGCATTGGTAATCACCTAGTATATTTTCTGTATATTGTTGTAGTCTACTTGCTATTAATTTAGACATAGCCTTGTATGTAACATTTAACAGTGAGATTCCTCTATAGTTTGCACAACTAAGTTTAGATCCTTTCTTGTGTATTGGTGTTACTAATGCTGTTTCCCAGTCTGTAGGCATTTTTTCTTCTTGCCATATTTTTTCTATTAGCTTGTGTATTTCTATGTGTAGCTCTCTCCCGCCATATTTAATAAGCTCTGCTGTGATAAGGTCCTCTCCTGGTGCTTTATGGTTCTTGAGTGACATTATTTCCTTTGTTGTTTCCTCTAGCGTTGGTGAGTTTACAAGAGGGTCTGGTCCTCCATAGGGCAGGCTATATTGTTGTGTGTCATTTTGACCTGTATTTGGTTCATTTAGTAGTTCCTCAAAGTATTCTGCCCATCTCTCTAGAACTCTGCTGTTTTCTGTTATTAGTTCACCCTGCTTATTTTCACACATGTGGGGTCTTGCTTGAAAACCATTTTTCTCGTCCTTTATTTTCATGTACATTCCTCTCACATCGCGGCTCCTTGCCATTTCTTCTATCTCCAATAGTTTAGCTTTTTCCCAGTCCCTTTTTTTCTTTCTGCATAATTTAGTGGCTTTCCTTCTAGCTTCTGTGTATAGTTGTCTGTTATTTCTGGTTTCTCTTTGTAGCATCATCATTCTTGTTTTGTTCCTGTCATCTAGAATTTGTCTGCATTCATTGTCAAACCATGCTCCTCTTTTATAGCTTTGTTTGTATCCTATTATTTCTTCCGTTGTGCTCTTTACTGCATTTTTAATTATATCCCAATGTTTGTTAATGCCGTTGTCCGCGTCCTCATTTTCTGTCATTCCTTCTATGAGTTTTTGTTTTAGCTGTGTTTTAAATTTGTCTGCTACTAGTGGATCTTTGATCAGTTTTTGGCTGTCATAGTGTTTCTGTCTTCTATTCTGGCTGTTGTAGATAGTGGATATTCTTTGCTTATATCTGATTTTGACCAGCATGTGGTCTGAGTCAGCATCTGCTCCCCTATAGCTTCTAACATCCTGGATGTCCGACCCATGTCTTCTATCTATAAGCACATGGTCAATCTGATTTTTAGTGTTACCATCAGGTGATGTCCATGTTATTTTGTGGATGTTTTTGTGAGGAAATTTTGTGCTGCTAATGCTCATGCCTTTTCCTGTGGCAAAGTCTATCAGCCTGATTCCATTGCTATTGCTATCCTCATGCAGGCTTTCCTTGCCAATAGTTGGTCTAAATGCTTTTTCTTTTCCGATTTTGGCATTGAAGTCTCCTAGTACTATTTTCACATCATGACGTGGGGCATCATCATATAATTTTTCTAATTTTTCATAAAAGCTGTCTTTGTCGTTATCTTCTGAGTCTTCTGTTGGGGCATGTGCATTAATGAGGGTTATGTTGAACATCTTGCCTTTTATTCGAATAGCACAGAGTCTTTCATTTTCCGGTCTGAAGCCTATGACTTTATCTACTATCTTCTTGCTGACCGCCAATCCAGTCCCCAAGGCGTTTTTCTCCTTACCACTGTAAAAAATTGTGTAGTCTTTTGTTTTTAGAGTATCAGAGTTTTTCCACCTCGTTTCTTGTAGGGCAGCTATCGTGATGTTATATTTTGCAAGTTCTTCCACGAGGCGGGCAAGTGCTCCGGCTCTATAGAGGCTTAGTATATTCCATGTCGCAATCCATAAATCATGTCCGTGTTCAGGCTTGGGTCGTAAACCATTAAGATCTGTCCGTTTGTTTGGAAGTGATTTAGTTTTCGTAACAATTGTTTTTGAGTGACTGGGTTGTTAGCCCTGCGCACAACCTTCTGGGGGGCTGCCCCTTACAGCTCTCAGGATAGCTGCCTCTTTTTTCGGGTGAGGTTCCCTAGCCTTTGTGGATCCCCCCACTAACTGCAAGGCAGCAGTTGCTGATTTTGGTCCGCCCCGGGTATTTTATTTCCCCGGTACCCGCCATATCTGATGGGTGTTCCCCTATCCGCCACCTGGGGAGGCGCCCGATGGGAGTTCAGCAACTCCTCACGAGGACATTTAGGTACAAAACTAGAAAATACCATAATATATACAAAACTACAAAATCACATTTAGGTACAAAATTAGAAAATACCATAATATATACATAACTACAAAATGACATTTAGGTACAAAACTAGAAAATACCATAATATATACATAACTACAAAATGACATTTAGGTACAAAACTAGAAAATACCATAATATATACATAACTACAAAATGACATTTAGGTACAAAACTAGAAAATACCATAATATATACATAACTACAAAATGACATTTAGGTACAAAACTAGAAAATACCATAATATATACATAACTACAAAATGACATTTAGGTACAACACTAGAAAATACCATAATATATACATAACTACAAAATGACATTTAGGTACAAAACTAGAAAATACCATAATATATACATAACTACAAAATGACATTTAGGTACAACACTAGAAAATACCACTTATGTAAAAAACGAAAAAAGCAAATATATATAAGACTTGAAAAAAATTTTCATGTAAAAAAACAACAACAGGAAAGCCAAAAGTCCTCGGTGAAATGACTTGACAACCTTTGATCAACAAATCGACTTTATGAAGACATTAAGTTATCCCACTATATGGCACAGCCCGTGGTTAGAGCTGGGATGTGTTTGCATAGCGTGGAACTGTCCTTTTGTAAATACTTAACGTCATTAATTCTTTTTCTTTTTGCTGCCTACAGACTGGTATTTGAACATCATTCAAACAGGCTAATTTATTCCATTCCAAAATCAATGAAGTTTGTATTAAGAATAAAGCAAACACTGTCAGTTAAAAGACGGTACAGCACATGTTTACATCCTTTTGCATTTAAAAGCAGTCATTTTAGTTCAGTAAATACACATTGATAATACGAATCTGTTTAACATTTTTGATAAACACATAAATGTACTGATGTCATTTAGTTAGATGTAACGTCTACAGTACGATATAATCTGTATTAACACGAGACTTTCAGTTCTTTATACGTTATTGTTCCTACTTGAACATTACTTAAACTTGTACATTTTATTTTCGCACGAGCAAGGCATGATCAACTATAAAAATAAGCACGTGTTTAGGGCATGAACCGACAAAGGTAGGGGTTGGACCCACTGATCTATAAATAGAATGGGTAGCGCCTCCATAATAAATGTGTATGCCCAAATTGAGGCTAGAATTGATTACACTATTTACAATATTCACTTATCTAACTTAATACAAATCAATAAATGAAAAAAGGCAAAACATTTCGTTTTCTGTTGGGTTCCTGGTCACGCAGGTATAGAAGGAAACGAAACAGTTGATGTAGAACCAAAAGACGCCCTTTTATCATCAGAAAGTACGATTCCGATTCCATATCGAGACTTGAAACCTTTAATACTTAGACATACAAGACACAATTGGACTAACTTCTTGAAAACCGAATGCAATAAACTGCAGTATTTGGAAAACTAAAAAACCTGGCATGATACATGTCAACAAATTCGAAAGGACGAGGTTATTCAAAATCAAACCAAAATATATAATAAACTATATAAAAGACATCCAACTATACTACAGAATTTAAAGATATAAGAACAATAAAATGGATACAAGAAAAACTAGACAACAACGTTACCAAAAAGGTCTTATATAACCTTCAATGTTGATGGGCCGGAAATACAACAATTCAATTCACTTTTCAATATAAGTGAGTCATAGGAATAAACCACCTATAATTAGAACAAATCTATACGCTAAAAGTAAGTCTAAGAACCTTAAATAAATCTACAGGTCAGTGTTTAGGAAATCCAATTTTATAGATAAGTGACAGTCACGTGATTTTGGCATCAAGAATATAATTGCTGGTCCCGATCCAGGCTTTCTATAGATCAGTGGTTGCAATACAGAAATTTTTCACACCACCAAAAACTATAACAAAATGGACCACTTACTCTATTTTTAGAGCTTATAATATGTTATTTTTCCGTGCGCATCCAATAACGCTGTCTTAAATTACTTCTTCGCTCCTACGTTTGCCCAAATGTTTCCGCTGTACACAACTTTCGATTTTAATTTTAATTTTTCATTGAGAAAATCATGGCGATTAAATAAAACGGAAGTGCACAGTACAAAAGGGAATCGGGAATTCCGAAAAGAATTCATTCGAGTCATCAAATAGCAGAAATATTAAAGCAACCGGTCCATCTTATTATAGTCTTTGATATTAATGCAGCTGGCTAGAAGCTGCAAAACAAAAAGTGGCCATATCAACTATTAAAACACTTAGTGGACTTTTTATATCTCTATCTGAGTCATTATAAATGTAAATACGCTCGTTGGCATGCAATGTGTGTAGACTAGACTCTTGACTAGTCTTGACCAATCCTCTATTGGGAAACCAAACTAGCAGCCCAAGTAAATTTGACAAGTAAGTTCAAGATTGCCGAGGCGGCTACACCTGATTAACCTCGATTTACACAGGTTTACTGACATATTTTATTTTGGTGTGAGTTCGAAGTGCGTATGTGTGTTAGCATAGTACCTGAGATATGTGTGGAGGCTGGGTGGGTGGTTCTCACACTGTGGGTGTGTGCTTGTGCTAATACAATCCACTGATATGTGTATCTCAAACTGTGGATGATGGATATTCTTGAGTGTGTGTGAGTGTGCTAATAAAACCCACCTATATTATGTGTTGAGAGGGAATCTCACTCTGTGGGTGGGAGAAAGCTTTGTGGCTGTGCTTATTTATATTCCGTCTTCTTAAAAGTTTAAACGTACTAAAAAGAAAAACACACATACACAATTGTTTGAAATGTCATTGTTTAGTAAAGATCTGATTTTTTGTAGCGGTTATTCCACTCTCAGAGAAAACAACTCGTTTGTATTCTACACAGGTAGCACTGGATTGAAGGAACGACTTCAATCAGTTAACTGTTATTAATTAGGCCCGGGGGGGCAAAATGTAAAGTGGATGTTAATGGGCATATGTTTTTATGTTAATTGAATGCAAATCGCAAGAAAAAAAATTGTCATTGAAACCCCAATGTTAAGGCCAAGTCTTGCGAATTGCAGTTTGGCTATGATCAAGGTCCAAACTTCCAAGCCGTATAATCATTTTGTTAGAAGAA
The DNA here is from genome assembly GCA_949126835.1 of Anisus vortex. NCBI lineage: Eukaryota > Metazoa > Mollusca > Gastropoda > Planorbidae > Anisus > Anisus vortex. The sequence continues at coordinate 11,803,329 of OX421504.1, read as the reverse complement.
CCATCCTCTCTAATATAACGTGAATGAAAAGACTCTATATCTAATTCTTACATATCTGTGTTGATCTCTTTATTTACATTTTTGCATTTTATTTGTTTAAAAAGTTTGTTTGGAAAAGTGTGGCTCTCACAATAGGAGTCGAAAAGAGGCTTTTGGGGCCTTTTCAGAACCGGGTTTGGAGTTATTGAAAAAGTCCGGGCCACCCTGGTACCCGGTTCTCAGGTACCCGGTTATGCGTGCCTTAAATTATTTTTTATTTTTTTTTGAACTAGCTGCTGACTGGTGATTGAAAATGGTTTTAGATAGTGCAGCATCACTTGCAGAAATTTAGGATCGCGTAAACACAGAATATCCTAGGTTTTGTGGAACCAAAACTGCGGTCTGTGACAATAATCAACCAAAATCTCTCATCTCATTATTTTTTTTATTATTTCGCAGCCTTTCTTGGTGTTTTTTTTTTATTTCACAAAATCTTGGAAACGTAAAAAGCTGCTACCGGTAACCTGGATAGCGCAGAGATTGTGTGGTTAGCCCACAGTGATACTACACAATTTACTAACATATTGGACTACAGTAGCGAAAAATACATGTTGCTTCTTGTCCCTCCACTGCGCATGTCGATAATTGAACTACGTTACTAGAATAAATAAAAATTGTCTTCCAGGACATCCGATGGACAAAATATTGGCAAGCCGAGTTGAGCCCATCGTCAGCCGCAGACTGAAAAAACATTTTCAAAGAAGTGGCACTTAAGTGAGGCCGGCTGGTCCTGCTGTCAGTTCACCGTACTGTCAACCGACACGTCGCGTTTGAACCAGCGAGACTACTTTTAAAAGCGCTACACAATGCAGGGAGCGCTTATAAGAGGCCAACGATATAAATCGTTCTTATAACTTACAAGTATAAGAGGTCGGCGCAGTTCATCACAAGTATTGGACTTGTGTCTAAATCCTCCAAATTGTAACACTTGAGAACGAAGAAAAGAACCAGATTTTAATAAGAATTTCTTCAAGGCCATCATTGTATGAAGTGTGAGATTTCGATTTTAGCCGTTTCAGTCTTACTCTCTCCAGAGTAACAAATCTTACTTTTTATTAAAGTATGAGAGATTTTCTAGCTAGTATTGATAGAATCGGCATCGACAAAATTGATATCTCTTGTATTTGAATGAATTATATATAATCATATCAGTGGCGTAGCTAGGGGAGGGGGGACAAAATTATAAAGTCCCCTCGGTAATGTCAAAATGCAGGGGCCCCTAAAGAGGCCGAGGCCCCCGGGTCCCCAAAATCCCTAGCAACGGCACTGATGTATATATATTTTATAATATATATATATATATTATATAGTCTGTAGAATCGATTAGAATAAGAATTATCTTCTATACCATTATTGTATGAAGTGAACTGAGATTTCAATTTGAGCCGTTTCACACTTACTACCTACCTGAAATCAGAAATCTTACTTTTCATTCAAGTATGAGAAATGTTCAATCTAGTATTGTTGATGAATCGGTATCGACTAAATTGAAATCTGTTGGATATGATCTTGACTAGCTATCGTCGTCGTCTCGGCGGCATCCGTCCGTCTCGAGAGCCGATTGTGCAGCTTCAAGAGTGAGGTATCCAACTGCACCACCGAGAATGGCTGTCTAGACAATATATTCTATATAATCGATTTGAAAGGATTTTTTTCAAGACCACCATGAATGCAATGAAATGAGATTCGATTTGAGCCATTTAAGACTTACTACCTAAAGAGAAAGTAAATCTTACTTTACGTTAAAGTAGGAGGAATTTCCTTGTTAGTATTGATGATAGAATCGGTATCGACAAAATTGAATTCTCTTGGACCTTGGATATGAATATATAAACCATGATAAATGACTAAGCTTATAATAGAATCGATTCTAATATGAATACCGCTTGATATGACGCGACAGTTTCTGTACCGTCATTTTGTGCGTAGATACTAAAACTTAGCATAAACATTTATCTCAATACTGTAGCGCCAGGTGTATTTCAATATTATAGCGCCCCATGTGTTTGAAGATCCCAGAACCCTCCTCCCCACCTCCCCCCAAACACACAACGTTTATAAAGATTCTAGCATCCCATATGTATCAAATAAGTTTTATAAAAAACAAGCTAAATTGTCCGACGTTGCTCGCGGGGAACAATAGCAGGACTGCATAAATTACAGATAAAATTTTTATAAACTGCAATGAACTGAAAGCTAATCTAATAATTAATTTATTTATTTTTATTACTAAAGACTTTATGAAAAGTAATTTTTTTTAATAACGCACACAACGAGACAATCTAAACATTTACTGGTCTATGATAGCAGGGGAAAACTTGTGCACACTGCGTTCCGCATTTAATTGCACCGTCTCAAAGTCAGGGACAATTTTTCGCTATCACCGAACATCCACCTAAAGCAGGGGTCGGGAACCTATGGCTCGCAAGCCAGATGTGGCTCTATTGATGGCTGCATCTGGCTCGCAGATAAACGTTCGATTATAAAAAAAATGTTTCTTTAGACACTCCTTTGATCTACATATTAATTGCATATATCAATATTTCATTCTACAAATTACAAATGAGCTAAATTTAAGTCTACTGCAGCTCAGCATCACAAGTGGTAAAGGAGATAAACTCCGCTGATCTAATAAAAGACAGAAAAAAAGCAACTCTTTTTTTCATTGTAATTAAAGGGAAATAACCTTTGCACAAATTTACTTACATTTTTATTTTTAAACATAATGTATGGCTCTCAAATAATTACTTTTCAATATATGTGGTGTCCATGGCTCTCTCAGACAAAAAGGCTCCTAACCCCTGACCTAAAGAAACACTACCATCCTACACTATCATCCAGCAAACAATAATCAACTGGGTGGTAATGCAGGAGCCCTTCCAACCGCCCACAACATATCTATACTATATATTATACAATGAAAAAAATGTTATTCAAGTACAATAAGCGCTGATTCCCCCGCGCACCAAACTGTACTATTAACTAATGAACTACCTGCAGTTCAAAATAAAACTACCCTGTTACTGATGCATGCCCCCCCCCCTCCCGATGCTCTACTTTTTACTCCATTCACGTTTCTCTAAACACTATGAAGCGTGCATGAATCGTTCCAATACGTATCTCTAGCATATCCCTGGAGATAGCTAACTCGGACTAAATGTGAACTATTTGGACCGTCTATAGCGAGTCCTAGCTTTCGCCTGAAGTTGTGCGTCCTAGCATGTGCTGCACTAACTATTTGGACCGTCGATCGCACATCCTAGCTTACGCTTGTAGATGTATGTTTTAGTTTCTCCCTGGAGATGTGAGTTCTAGGTTTAGCCTTGAGTTGTGCATCCGAGCCTGTGCTTCACAGGGAAAGTGGAGACATATATAAAACTGAACTTCTCCGCAGCCCAGCGATCTTTTTTTGCGGTTCTCACTAAAGATCGTTATCGTGGTGGCCCGCCCGTATACCTGCACTGTCACCTGGTAGCACAAGTCCTATACTATAGGTGATGATGATGATTGTACATCGCTTGCGAAGAGGACCATCCTTTGTCGGTGTCATGGTTGCTTATGGGTACAAAGATGGCTGGTGAGGCCTATTCTTGCCAAAAAAGTTTGCCTTAGTGGGGCATGGATGTGAGGCCTGCTGGCTGGCAGTAGAGGGGCTGTATTTTCTGGACTTTCTCAGTTGAAGTTTTGCATTTGCGACCCTTCGCATTTTTTCCTCATGAGCTGCTGCTCGATTGACGGTCTTGCCTCGCCAAGAGGATCGGTCCTCAGCCAGTCTTTCTCAATTGTTTGGGTCAATTTCCAGAGGCCTTCAGGGTGTTGTTATACATCTTCTTCTGCCCTCCTCGCGATCGCTTTCCAACGACTAGTTCACCATAGTCTTCCAAAGGAGGAACTGGCTCTGGCTATCCTGAGATAAACTTCATCGTCTAAATGTACAGACTGGGAGAAGGTACTGTTGAGGTATGTGAACCTGTCAACATTATTTAGCTGAAGTCCAGTGATGGAAGGTTCAGTGTGCTCGCATCCAGGAGCAGGCTGGTGCAAAACCTCGGTTTTCTTGGTTGAGATAGTTAAGCCGAAGTTGATGCATGCCGCAGAGAACAGGTCCATACTGCGCTGCATGTCTGCCTCCGTGGAGGCTATCAGGGAGCAGTCATCTGCAAACAAAAAGTTCCTTGTTGTCTCATTGCGGGTCATAGATTTGGCCTGTAGTCTCCTTAGATTGAACAGCTTACCATCAAAGCGGTACCGGAGTTTGATCCCTACATCACTGTCTATGAAGGCATCCAAAAGCATGGCTGAGAACCTGAAGTTAAATAGTGTAGGGGCCAAGACACATCCCTGCTTTACGCCGTTTGTAAACTGGAAGGGTTCTGAAAAGCTGCCCTGATCTTGGACTCTGGCGAGCATGCCGTCGTGGAGTTGCCTGACCAATTCGATGAAGGTGTCAGGGCATCCAAATTTCGCCTTGATTCTCCAGAGTCCCTCGCGGCTGACTGTGTAGAATGCCTTAGTCAGGTTTACAAAAGTGGCGTAGAGAGGTACATGTTGTTCCTGGCATTTCTCTTGCATTTGGCGGGCAGCGAAGATCATGTCAATGGTTCCCCTCTCCTTCCTGATACCGCACTGGCTCTCAGGCAATAGACCCTATCGAGGTGAGCTGTAAGTCTTTTTAAGAGGATTTTGCCAGCAATGCACAGAAGCGATATTCCCCTATGGTTGTCGCATGCTTGCCGATCGCCCTTGCGCTTGTAGAGGTGGATGATGGTTGCTCCATTGAATTCCTGTGGGACTTTTTTGTTTACACATCTTGCAAAACATGGCCGTGAGTTTTTCAACCAGTTTGTGTCCACCTGATTTATATATTTCGGAAGCAATGGAGTCAGCTCCAGGAGCCTTGCCGCTAGACAGGAGATAAATGGCGTTTTTTGATTCCAGCACTGATGGAGGGTCAGCCATTCCTTTATTGATTGCTATCTGTGGCAGTCGATTGATCGCCTTATCGCTGATGGTAGAGGGCATGTTGAGGACACAGTTGAAGTGTTCTGCCCAGCGAGCCAGAATCTGTTCTTTAGATACTATAGGTACAGGCATCCAGGCACCGGGTGGTTCTCGAGACGGGTTGCAGCGTCCATTGCGTGGCCTCTCGGCAGTGCAATGGATCTCGGACCCGCTGCGGGGGCTGTCGCCCATGCGTTTGCCCGCCGGCGTATTCTTAATGGGAACGTTATCGTCGGTTTACACACTACGCCACGATGAGGCCCATGGGTACAGTAGTGCGCGGCCCGACAGAAGAAAAGGTGGGAGTAAAATATAAAAGAATGGACCAGGCTGTCCTTCATTGGCGCCCAAACAGCAGCACAAAATCGTGACCAGTGGCGAGTGATGGCACAGGAGTCAACAATGGTCATCTCAGCGACCAACCCACGGGTTAAGGGATGGGGGATGATGAACAGGCCATTTGAATCCAGAAAAAAAAACTACACGGACATTTAAAATAAATGATCTATAATAGAATTTTTGTAAAAAATCATTTTTATTAAAAATCTAGTTATTAAATTTAAGCGTACCTTCAATATTTAACTCTCTAAACATCAAAATTAAACAAAAAAATACATTTTATAAAAAAAAAAAAGACATTATTAAAAAAAAAAATAACCAAGCATGCTACTAGCTACTGTCCCTATGGAACGTTTTACACGGGGGCATTCGTTGCTACTGTCTTACTTGTGGGACGCTTGTTTGACACTTGATAAAACGAAGTCAATGTGTTTTTGTATGATTTAAATTGTTATACTTGATAGATAAATGATAAAAGTACATATTTCATGTGGTTTTATATCTAAATTGAATCATATTAGATAAATGTGTACTTCCATTTGAGAATGTTTTTTTTTTCTATTTTTACAAGTTGAATGGTCAAGATCATGTCAATCTTATTAAAAGTAGGCCTACAATTTTGTTCGAAAAGTAAAATTATAATTAAAGTCTATTTATCGTAAAATGCCAAAAAAAAAAAAAAAAAAAAAAAAAAAAAAAAAAAATTATTTATAATTATAAGGCATATACGTATTTAAAAGGGTTTTTTTTACGAAGTGTCCCATAAGTGGGACACTAGCAGAAAATGGGTGAAAACAATACTAAAATATTTTGCCCCCCCCCCCCCTAGAAATTTTCTGCGGGCGCCCATGTACTGATGTAGTTTTTTTGTTTTTTTTTATTAAAAGTATTATTCTGTTCCATGAAATCTAGTTTATGATTTCTCTGAAGTGAAGTATTAGTGATAGAACCTAGCCCCTAGACCCCGAGACGTAACAAGATTAATTGTGGGCTCGTCCGAACCCTTCAACATTGAAGAGCTTAATTGTGGCCTCGTCCGAATACTTTATCCTTGAAGAAATTAATTGGAATTTCGTCTGGGAGACTTAACATCCTTAAATAGAACAGAAGATGTCAAGTAGCCTAAGTCTTATTCAGAAGTTTAAGTTGAACCTAATGTTCAATTAGAACTAGCTAAACTTGAGTTAGCTAAGCTTACAGACGCAGGTTGAAAGGAAAAAAAAGGCCAGTAAAGAAAGGATAAGAATGGCTAGAATTCAAGCATGATTGGCTGAAGACTATGATCTTATTAGGACGGAAGAACAGACAAACAGGTCAACACGTATCCCAGCTAAGTAAGCTTAGCCAGACTGACCCATATAATATATTTCGCGAGAGCACACATGAACCCGCTAGCTCTAGCAAACCACAGGAAAAATCTGGCGAGGTCATGACAAGTCAAGCATGCAGCTATTGCAAGCGCATTGGTCAGGAGACTGAGTATCTATTCATTTATTGAACCCGAAGATCTTTGTTGTTTCATATCACTTAGATATACAATTTCCTATTTGTACCATTTCCTAATTATTGAGTATTTGTTAGTTGTATTTCGTAAGTCCAGACAGCAGTTTTCGCCCCCCCCCCCCAGAAAGAGACCAATTTAATATCATTATTAACTAAACTTAATAGTAGATTGACCAAAACTGCGGTCTGTGACAAAAATCATACAAACATCTCTCAACTCATTATTTTTTTTATTATTTTGCAGCCTTTCTTGGTGTTTTTTTTTAATTCACAAAATCTTGGAAACGTAAAAAGCTGCTACCGGTAACCTGGATAGCGCAGAGATTGTGTGGTTAGCCCCACTGATCTCTAAAAAGACTGGATTAGGCTCGGAAGTGACATTTTTGAAGAAATTTCCGACATTTTGTTTTCACTTCACTGATCAATATATATATATATTTACCGTGAGTTTGTTTATTTATTTAGATGTTTGTTTCTGCTCTAAATTCTCTTGAGCCGTTTGACTAATCGGGTTAAAAGTTAAATGTATAAATCGGAAACGTCCTCCAAAAAAAAGTTTTATTTTTTCAACAATATTGCTTAATTCTGTAATTTATTTGTTAAAATAAACTTAGACCTATTACTAATCACCGTATGTTAAGGTTGAATTTGAATTTGAATTGTTGAATTTCCGGCCCATCAACATCGATGGTTATTGTGGCGTGCTGGTCTAAGATTCTGTCACCGAGCCTGCAATTAGCCTAGGCTATCAGTGCAGACTTAGTGGATAACTCAGCATGTACACAGGGTGATGGGGAGGGGTGATTTAGGCAGGTTTTCTAGGTGGTATGTGGTCCCGAAGTGCAGATGATTCCTAGGTGATTCTAAGACAAATTTATATCCAGGTTTCGTTTGGCTCGTTAATACGTAGGTTGAGTTAAACTGTTGACTAATTGACACTGTCACTGGACGTCACACAAACAGGTATTCTATCAATCGATAAGCAAGGCGTATTGTAACAACGAATATTTTATTCACGTGAAAGTCCGTATTCAATCATTGATGACATGAGCACATAATTCATACAATCCAAATACAAGTGATAAAGAGTGTACATTTAATCATAGGCTTAAACTACATGTAGCAGATAGTCCTAACAAGGACTCTACAACAGACTATAGCACCGCTTGGTGCTATTGGAGCTCGGGGCATCCAACCCTCGAGACTCCTTAAGCCAGACTGACCTAAAACTAACTTACATTTACATTACATGTTAAACAACAAGTTAGGTTGCAACTCCCCACGTGATTGTAATGAGGGGGGAGGGGCAAGGGTAAGATTGACCAGTAGATAGCGTATCCGATTGGTCAACATGTCTCTTCAATTCAACATTTGATTGATTGGCATGTGAAAATAAGTACCAAACGGTAGTGGGGAGGGGGTGCGGGGGGGGGGGAGAAGACGCGGCGGTAGGGAAACTTCGAAGGCCCTGTGTTGTTGGTCAGAGTTTTCTCTCTTGTCCGTCGGGGTCCTGCATCAAAGATTCCAAGTTCCCTATTCTCTGACCAGGGGAAGAACCGTCATTGAGATGTGAGTTTCCTGTGATCTGGTCGAAGAGACTGTGGGGTGGGGGGGGGATTAGCTTGGTTGCGTCAGGTATGACCCTGGCCTTGTTCCGAGGGCATGGGGCGGGGAGGGGGGAGGAACACACACGTGCTACAACATTTATAATGTACATGAATGGGAACTAATATCAATGACTAATCGTATAACAATAAGTAATATACTGATAAGCATGCAGAACGTATACATATATGTAAATAAAATTCAATGCAAGCTAAATACTTTAATCTTAAATATTATAGGAGATAGAAAGGAAAGACACATTCTTACTCCAATCAGACATTCAATAGTGGCACATAGTGTCAGTGGTTTGTACGTACATATGAGATGATTATAGTATCTTATAAGAGCGGATTACATCTAAGACCTTCCTTAGTTGAGTGTGACGTTAATCTTCTCCCCAAAACGCCACACCTGCCCCGCCATGTTTTAAAGCTTTCATATAATGAAAGATTTGACCCATTAGAGGTAGGCCTACTGCATTTACTATTTACACTATGAGTGTTCTGGACCATCGAAGCGAAGCGGGTGGTCATCGCTATGGGGAAGAGGGGGGAGGTCGAGACAAGGCGGTAAGGGATGACGGGCGAATATTTTTACGTTTCTATTGAGGGCGGAGGAGAAAAGCATGCTTTAGCGTTTCTTACAGTACTTTAAATCTATTCCGGCATAATGCTTAGTCTAGGTTCGTCCCATTTATTTGCGAGCTATTGACACGGTTTATTCATTTTATCGTTTGTCTGTGACTGTCTTAGGTCCTTACTTTTTCATATATTGATAGTTTGATAGGCACTAGCTAGGAAATCTATTTATTTCATGCTTTCTATGTGCTATAAATGCGGGATTCACTTTATTATAATAATTATAAGCATAATAATAATAATAATTCGACCTCGGCAGTAGGGTCCACGAAATTGGAGGAAGTCCGAGACGGGATGCCAAAACTGGGTGATAGGGATCGAATTGCTGATCGAACTATCAGGTCCACCAGTTCACTCCCTGCCTCGCGCTAAAGCGGACAGGTGAGGGGATCTGGCTCACACGTAAATATCAGGGGATCTATGACGGAGTCATAGAGGGTGGGGCAGCGGAGTCCTTTGCTTAACGTATTGGTACATGCATTATTGGCCTAGTGAACATTCTTCAGGGGGGGGGGGGCGGCGGCGGGCGTTGTGTGGGCGCGTGCAGCTGACCCCAACACAAGCCTTAACACTAGTGTTTCTGATCACGTGGATTCTGATTTCTCACGCGCGAGTGACTTCTAGTGGGGGGGGGGCGGAGTAAGGCGGTAGTCAAGTCACCTCTGGCGCGATAGGCCAGGAAATTGTATCAATGTTGTCGTTCGTTTGCAATTATTGGGCCCTAGAGCTAAAACACGGACATAGCTTCACTTTAATTGTTACACTATTCGCTTCTCTTCTTTTCTCAAGCATTACATTTCTCATTGTTTAACAGTTCAATACAGTTTATCGGCTGGGAGAGAAGTGTGGGGGGGGGGGGCGAGTTACGGCCCTTACACGCGTCATGTCTCGCTGACCAGATGCCCAGGGCACATTTAGTTTTACCTGGCGTCGGGGGGGGGGGGGGGCTGGCAGTGGGGCGTCAATTACTTTGGCTACTGTAAAGATTAAATCGTTTTCCTTTCTCTATTCCCGTTTTATAAATTTGTAAAATCGGTAAAGAAGCAATTATTTAATTCGCTACCAATAATATCTCGGTACGTACATTTGACCAACTCACATATATGCCACTCACCGTTTTATTTATACACATTCATTTTCTTTCACGCTAGACCGCGGGGTCTTGAATCTTGACGTCAGAGTGGTCTGGCACATCAGATGACATCGGATGACATCAGTTGTGTAGCGCTTTTAGAACAGTCAATGGGCCCGTAGGCAGTCTTAAAATCTAACACATTTATTATCCAACGCGTTGTGTAAGGAACACAGTTCATCAAAAGTTAATATATACACATGGTAATCCGATAACAGTTCGTATACTCCAATCTAAAGGCAATAATGTCAGCTTTCGGGAAACGTACTGCTGATGACAGTTTAATCCAGTGCGAACGTGGCTGTAAGTATCCAAGAATTATAGCTGAATGGCCGAACATATGTAATGTTGAAGATTGCAGGCTGGATTGCGGCCCGGTGGGCGCGAATATTTTCAGTGTTTCTCAGGGCGGGTACTGGTTCACAGTATTTGGCGGACATAGTTATGCGATCTGGCAAATAATTTCGTTACGCATGAGCTAATCTCAAGCAGAAATGTCGATATGCCTATTGACTATCGGCATTCGGCAAGCATATATAGTGTACAGAGTTGTACAGGAGCTAATCCGAGCAGGAAACGACTTTGTTATTGGTGGCGCTCTGGCCGACATCTAACATAATAGAGCAAGTTATCCAAACACGAGTGGCGATTTTGTTATTGTGGCGTGAAGCCGACAAATAAACGTAATACAGCAAATAATCCGAACAGGCAAGGCGATATATTTCGAGCGTATAGCATTGGCAGAAACAAGAGTTGACGTATAATTCTACGATGATAGATGAGTGTTTGCAGTGGAGTCAAATAACACAGTTCGCTCACCTGATGAAACCTTAAGCCCCCAGTCTTTCATCACGTGAAGAATATCATAGCACAGAGTTCAATGTTGAGCGTGAGTACTTATCCATGTACGTCAAGCAAAACTAATTCCGGCACGAGCCCACAGGTGTGGCGTGCTGGTCTAAGATTCTGTCACCGAGCCTGCAATTAGCCTAGGCTATCAGTGCAGACTTAGTGGATAACTCAGCAGGTACACAGGGTGATGGGGAGGGGTGATTTAGGCAGGTTTTCTAGGTGGTATGTGGTCCCGAAGTGCAGATGATTCCTAGGTGATTCTAAGACAAATTTATATCCAGGTTTCGTTTGGCTCGTTAATACGTAGGTTGAGTTAAACTGTTGACTAATTGACACTGTCACTGGACGTCACACAAACAGGTATTCTATCAATCGATAAGCAAGGCGTATTGTAACAACGAATATTTTATTCACGTGAAAGTCCGTATTCAATCATTGATGACATGAGCACATAATTCATACAATCCAAATACAAGTGATAAAGAGTGTACATTTAATCATAGGCTTAAACTACATGTAGCAGATAGTCCTAACAAGGACTCTACAACAGACTATAGCACCGCTTGGTGCTATTGGAGCTCGGGGCATCCAACCCTCGAGACTCCTTAAGCCAGACTGACCTAAAACTAACTTACATTTACATTACATGTTAAACAACAAGTTAGGTTGCAACTCCCCACGTGATTGTAATGAGGGGGGAGGGGCAAGGGTAAGATTGACCAGTAGATAGCGTATCCGATTGGTCAACATGTCTCTTCAATTCAACATTTGATTGATTGGCATGTGAAAATAAGTACCAAACGGTAGTGGGGAGGGGGTGCGGGGGGGGGGGGGGAGAAGACGCGGCGGTAGGGAAACTTCGAAGGCCCTGTGTTGTTGGTCAGAGTTTTCTCTCTTGTCCGTCGGGGTCCTGCATCAAAGATTCCAAGTTCCCTATTCTCTGACCAGGGGAAGAACCGTCATTGAGATGTGAGTTTCCTGTGATCTGGTCGAAGAGACTGTGGGGTGGGGGGGGGGATTAGCTTGGTTGCGTCAGGTATGACCCTGGCCTTGTTCCGAGGGCATGGGGCGGGGAGGGGGGAGGAACACACACGTGCTACAACATTTATAATGTACATGAATGGGAACTAATATCAATGACTAATCGTATAACAATAAGTAATATACTGATAAGCATGCAGAACGTATACATATATGTAAATAAAATTCAATGCAAGCTAAATACTTTAATCTTAAATATTATAGGAGATAGAAAGGAAAGACACATTCTTACTCCAATCAGACATTCAATAGTGGCACATAGTGTCAGTGGTTTGTACGTACATATGAGATGATTATAGTATCTTATAAGAGCGGATTACATCTAAGACCTTCCTTAGTTGAGTGTGACGTTAATCTTCTCCCCAAAACGCCACAGTTATATAGGGCCTTTTTGATAATATTGTTGTCATGTTTCTCTTGTATCCATTTTATTGTTCATATATCTTTAAATTCTGTTGTACAGTTGAATGTCTTTAATATAGTTTATTATTTGCTTTGGTTTAATTTTGGTGAAAAGATCATGAAGAGTTCTACAGCAATAGAACCTACGTCGAATTTCATCAAATGTATTACACTCCAACAAAATGTTAAGTTGACATTGCAGAAAGCACACATTGGAGCCGTTTCTCGTTTTAAGAGAAACGAATGTATTAGCTTTGTATGTCCTGTATGTAGTCTGCAGAGAATAACTGCGTCTTTTCAAACAAGTTGGCCCGTATTATGCCAGGTTTTTGAGTTTTCCAAATATTGCAGTTTATTGCAATCGATTCTCAAGAAGTTAGTCCATTTTTGTCTTATGTGTCTAATTATCAAAGGTTTCAAGTCTCGATATGGTATTGGGATAATACTCTCTGATAACATGTTAAGGTTATACAATGCGCGGAGTTTCCAAATGATGTTCATTTGAAATGCGTTCAAATTTTGTGTGTTTCGGGACCGGATTTTCCCGTACTGCGAAATATTGCTGTCTACTTTTTTTATTATTAACTTTTTTTTATCTTTTGGTATTTGTTTTCTTTTGATCGTATTATTGTTAGTTTTATATTATGATTTAGAAGTGGGAAGTTTGACAGCAACAATTCATATGCATATTGTGTAAAATGGCTGCAACATAGATTCCGTTCCCATCTATTTATAGATCAGTGGCGCAGTAAGTTTTAGACACAATTTTGTTTATATCTGTAAGTGCAGTGGAATTTTTTAGTTTTTCCTTTTTTCTATAGATCAGTGCATTTCTTCACTTTGCTCAAACCAATTTATTAAGAAGGCGCAATCCATGCTTTTTATAGATCAGTGGGTTAGTCCACAGTGATACTACACAATTTACTAACATATTGGACTACAGTAGCGAAAAATACATTTTGCTTCTTTTCCCGCCACTGCGCATGTCGATAATGAGGTCTATGCACAATTCCTTAGAGACATAAAATATACCACGTGATGTTGTCTAAACTAAAAAAAATGGCTGATCTTACATTGATCTTATCGGCACCTATGATTATTAAAAATTTTCCACATATCCTTGAATAGTGTGATATTATAAATGATGCTCACGGAAGCAACAATGATTATAGTTAGACATTCAATTATTAAAGAACAACACCTATTTGTTGATCTTTCAAAGGAAATCGATGAAAAGATATTTTTTTTTTTTATATTCTTTACATAATAATTTAGCGGTAGAATTTGCGCACCCAACAAGTAGCGCATTAAAACATTGTTAATGTTTCTAAGTGTAGGCCTATCTAGTCAACATCACGTGACCGGGATATCATTCTGCATAGACCTCATTGAAATCCGTTGCTAGAATAAATAAAAATTGTCTTCCAGGACATCCGATGGACAAAATATTGGCAAGCCGAGTTGAGCCCATCGTCAGCAGCTGCCTCAAAAAGCATTTTTAAAGAAGTGGCACTGATGCCGGCTGATCCTGCTGCTAGTTCACCGTACTGTCAACCGACACGTCGCGTTTGAACCAGCGAGACCACTCTTAAAAAGACGAGGCAGCGCTACACAATGCAGGCAGCGCTTATAAGAGGCCAACGATATAAATCGTTCTTATAACTTACAAGTATAAGAGGTCGGCGCAGTTCATCACAAGTATTGGACTTGTGTCTAAATGCTCCAAATTGTAACACTTGAGAACGAAGAAAAGGACCAGATTTTAATAAGAATTTCTTCAAGGCCATCATTGTATGAAGTGTGAGATTTTAGCCGTTTCAGTCTTACTCTCTCCAGAGTAACAAATCTTACTTTTAATAAAGTATGAGAGATTTTCTAGCTAGTATTGATAGAATCGGCATCGACAAAATTGATATCTCTTGTATTTGAACGAATTATATATAATCAATAACAGTCGCGTAGCTAGGGGAGGGGGGACCAAAATCGAAAGTCCCCTCGGGCCTCACTTGAGGGGGGCCCTTAGAGGAGGGTCCGAATTGTTTTTTTCTCATGTCATAATGTCAAAATGCAGGGGCCCCTAAAGAGGCCGAGCCCCCCGGACCCCCAAAATCCCTAGCGACGGCACTGATGTATATATATTTTATATATATATATATATTATATAGTCTGTAGAATCGATTAAAATAAGAATTATCTTCTAGACCATTATTGTATGAAGTGAAATGAGATTTCAATTTGAGCCGTTTCACACTTATTACCTACCTGGAATCAGAAATCTTACTTTTCATTCAAGTATGAGAAATGTTCTATCTAGTATTGTTGATGAATCGGTATCGACTAAATTTAAATCTGTTGGATATGATCTTGACTAGTTATCGTCGTCGTCTCGGCGGCATCCATCCGTCTCGAAAGACGATGGTGTAGCTTCAAGAGTGAGGTATCCAATTGCACCGCCGATATTGGCTGCCTAGACAATATATTCTATATAATCGAATTTGAAAGGATTTTTTCAAGACCACCGTGAATGCAATGAAATGAGATTTCGATTTGAGCCATTTAAGACTTACTACCTAAAGAGAAAGTAAATCTTACTATTAAAGTATGAGGAATTTCCTTGTTAGTATTGATGATAGAATCGGTGTCGACAAAATTGAATTCTCTTGGACCTTGGATATGAATATTTGAACCATGATAAATGACTATAATAGAATCGATTCTAATATAATACCGCTTGATATGACGCGACAGATTCTTTGTACCGTCATTTTGTGCGTAGCTACTAAAACTTAGCATAAACATTTATCTGAAGACTGTAGCGCCCGGTGTATTTCAATATTATAGCGCCCCATGTGTTTGAAGATCCCAGCTCCCCCCTCCCTCCCCACACAACGTTTTTAAAGATTCTAGCATCCCATGTATCAAAAAAGTTTTATAAAAAACTAGCTAAATTGCCCGACGTTGCTCGCGGGGAACAATAGCAGGATTGTATAAATTACAGATAAAATTTGTATAAATTGCAATGAACTGAAAGCTATAAATCTAATAATTAAATTTTTTTTTTTTATTACTAAAGACTTTATGGAAAGTAATTTAAAATAAATATTGTAATCGAGTAAAAAAAATATGCAACTTTTTTATTTAACAAACATAATCTAAATTATCCGGTGTCGTTTGTAGATTTACAATAGGCCACTTAGTTAGCGAAGATGGGCCCTACATGTTTGAAGTGTAATCGCAAAAGTATAATATGAGACAATAAGGTCACGTGTCTTTAAATTAACTGATATGATTGACTAAACACACACACACAATCTACTTTATATATAGAGAGAGGTAAACGCGTGTTAGCGAGTAAGTACTATAATAAGTAGCCTACTGTTCGTGTGGCGTACAGCAAGGGTCGGCAGCCTACGACACGCTTGCCAGACTTGGCGCGCAGAGTGATTTTCAATGGCAAGCGGAAGTCACACTAGAGGCAATTTTTTCTTTAAGAAATTTAGTGCTAGAGATGTATGACTTTTAAGATGTTGGCACGCAGAATGAATTAGAAATCCTAGCCTATTAACTAACAATGATATTTATACAACCCATGACAGAGTCAAGTCAAGTCATCGTAAGAGGTTGTGTGACTGTATAACGGATATGCAAAGTGGCATATTTAGGCATGTTCCATTCGAACAGGGGCCACCACACAAAAGGGGGGCTCACACACATAAGAAAATATTTTTTGTGACATCCCCATTTTTTCGTTGAAAATGTAAAATAAATTCCCTTACAATATTAAGCGCTTCAGTGAAACCTAGCTAAGCGCAACATATAATTTATGATTTTAAAAAATGTAATATTAATTAACGGCACTTCTCTGAGGTATGTGAAAGGCAAGGCGATGCCAAGAGGGGCCCCCACAATAAAAATTGTGAACAGTCCCCACAATCCTAAATACGGCCATGGATATGTAAATATGTAAACAACGTCCTATAAATACTGGATAAGAGACAAGACCTAGGCTACTAAACATGAACGGAACAAGCAAACCCAAATAATGCCATTGCGATATAGTATATAACTAAATTCACCGCATGCCTCTGCCTTAATCTCCTGCACTAGTGGCATGTTATGCTATGATAATTTAGTCCAATAGAGAAATACCACTGAGGGCTACATAGCTTATTTGAATCATGGACTCAAAACGGTATATATGTGTGGCAAATGGCTCAGTATTGAAAAGGCTTTTAATCCATTCATGAGCGCGCTGATAATATTACATTATGTATGATAATACATTTTGGTATGTGTTCAACATTTTTTTTTTATACTTTCAGTTCTGTCCAGAGGAAATGACACCCAATTCCATTCCCAGAACTGAAACAACAACTATGCAACAGAAAACAACCAAGATCATTCATATTTTATAACAGACAGTCCCAAGAGAATTAAAAGAAAGATGGACTAAATTGAAAGTTTGTCAAACTAAATTGTGTAAATCTAAAAAATGTATAAAATCTATATGTTTAATAGAACATTTACTAGAAAAATCACTAGTAACAAGTTAAACAAGCCAGTGTGCTGAATATTTACTTTCTTCATTCTCTGATATCCCAAAAGAATTTTTATCTCAAATATTACTTAAAAAATCAGGAGAATATCCAAAAGAACAGAGCATTTGCTATGACTTTACTTTTTTATTCCGCAAAGGCTTATAATTATGTTAGGAAATGTTTTTTGCTCTCATTACCTCATCCTACAGTAATTAGGAAGTGGTATTCATTATTCATCTATATATGGTGAACCAGGTTTTTCATCAGAAGTCTTTAATGCATTGAAATCTAAATCATTATCTGGTGAAAAAGTCATATGCAGTTTACTTTTAGATGAAATGCCCATTCGCAAGCATGTTGAATGGGATGGAACAAAATTTAGAGGTTGTGTTGATGTTGGAAATAACATTGATAACAGCGACTCAGCTCCTATTGCTAGAGAGGCATTTGTTTTAATGTTGGTGGGGTTAAATAGTCACTGGAAAGTTCCATGTGGATATTTCTTAGTAAATAGTCTTTCTGGAAATGAAAAGGCTAACATAATACAAAGTTGTATATTAAATCTTCATGATATTGGTGTTTATGTAAGCTCTATTACATGTGATGGTTCTGCTTCAACTTCAAATCTCCGTATGATTAGATCTTTAGGAGCCAAAATAGATGGAGATATAATGTCTTATTTCTCACATCCTGTGTGCCGGCCGAACCATTAAAATTCTGGTATTTTTAGATCCATGTCATATGTTAAAATTAGTTAGAAATACCTTAGCAGAACTAAATTAAAATGTTTAAAAATAGAAAACAACTTTATTAAATGGTCTTTTATAGTAGATTTGCATGCTATTAAAGAAAAAGAAGGACTTAGACTAGGAAAGAAATTAAATTCTAATCACATACATTACCAAAATCAAAAAATGAAAGTGAATTTAGCAGCTCAATGTTTAAGTACAAGTGTTGCTGATGCAATAGCTTATTGTAATGAACAATTAAATGGAAAATTTTAAAGATTCTCATAATACAGTACATTTTATTAAAACATTTCATAAATTATTTGATATATTGAACAGTAGAAATCCGATAGCAAAAGGTTCAAAAGCTCCATTAAAAATGCTCTAATTTTGTTAATGTTGACACATTTCTAAGACTAAGAGAGGCTGAAACATACATTAGAACTCTTAAAGACAATAATGATATTCCTATTGTACACAGTACGAGAAAAACTGGATTTCAGGGATTTTTAATAAACATCATCAGTTTGCGTTTGAAATTATTATTTTCAGAACCCCCATGGATGAATTATTTTGTAACTTATAAGATCTCTCAAGATCATTAGAGAATGGATATTGTATTCACCATCCACGGGATCTGTGTACTGCTTTGTTTGTAATTCTTTTGCGTCTAAAGGTTCCACAAGTTTGGCTGATAAAAATGGGTTCAGTGACTGGAAAAATAACATTTAAGTTGATAATCATAAACAAAGTGCTACTCATAAAGACTGCATGTTATATACATAGCTCGTCGACTACAAAAGCTAGAAGAGCAAATAATGAAAAGTACAGTTACTGAGAACATGTTTTGAGGCGATCAGTACTATAGATGAGCTTGGTCTGGCTTTTAGAGGGACAAATGAAAAATTTGGATCTTTACATAATTGAAATTATCTATGGTTGCTGGAGATGGTCAGTCAGTTTGATCCATTTTTAGAATCACACATTACGAAATATGGAAATTCTGGAAAAGGAAATCCTTCTTATTTATCCAAAACTATATGTGAAGAACTGATTGAAATAGTGTCCCAAAAAGTCCATGAAGTAAAAGTAGATGAAGTAAAGGCATCTGGTTATTTCAGCTTGTCGGTAGACTCAACACCCGATATTTCACATATAGATCAGTTAAGAGTTGTTCTTCGATATGTGGTAGACGGATAGCCCATTGGGCGCTTTTTTACTTTTTGGACCTGCAAAGTCACACCGGTGAAGGTATGGAGGAAGTGTTGCAGTACTTACGTGAAGTTTGCAATATTGATTTTGCGAAATGCAGAGGTCAGTCATACGATAACGCAGCTAATATGTCTGTGTGCTACGAAGGCATGCAGAAAAAAATTCTAGAGGAAAATGAGTTTTCTTTCTACATACCATGTGCTTCCCATTCTCTAAATCTGGTAAGCAGACTCTTGTTTAGAGGCAGTAAACTTCCTCCACACAAAGCAACTGATCTATACTTTTTTCTCAGCTTCAACCAACATATGGAATATTCTGAACGAATTCCTTGAGAATGAAACGCTGGTAAAGTCTCTTTCCGATACCAGATGGGAAGCACATGCTGTTGTAACTGGAGCTATTCTAAAGTTTCATCCTCAGATTATAGAAGCGTTAGAATGTTTACAAGAAGACCAGTCACAGAAGGGTGACTCCAGAAGAGAAGCAGAAAACATTGAAAAGAAGATGCAAGAATTGCTTGTCTTTTGGGAAGAAGTGTTACAACATTTTCACAGGGTCAGTTAAGCTCTACAAAATGAGCACGTGAACTTGAAAACATGAGCTGATTTATATTCTTCTCTAGCAGATCACTTGCATGAATGTAGAAATGAATTTGAAAGATTTGAAGAAGCTGCAATAGAAATAACACCAGGTGTGGATTATAAGTCAACGAAAGTCAACATTAAACGAAAGACAGTGGTCATTGATGGTGATACCCCTGAGGTATCTCTGAATGCCAGAGACAAATTTCGAATATCTGCTTTCTACGCCATTGTTGACAAACTTGAGACAGAGATAAGTAGACGAGGACAGGTCTACAATGATATAGCAGTTCGATTTTCCTGTTTGGTCGATGTATCACAAACATCTCAGTGTTGTGAAGGACTAAAAAATGCTTATCCTAAAGATCTGAACAATAATTTATATACTGAACTACAACATTCCCACTCATATATTTGCCACAAGTTTGGTGCATCAAAATCTGAAAACAACACTTTTTAGTTATGCAGAATTAGGCAATCCAATAACAACCTGTTGCAAAGTTCAGATAAACATAAAGACAAAAACACTTTCCTAATACTTTATGCGAGAGCAATTGCATTTAAGTACTATTTCTTCCCGAGTGGCATTCGGGCATGGAATGTGTTGCCTGAACAAACCCAGGAAAACCAGTAAATTAACATCATTTAAAACATTACTAAAAATGCAAGACTCGGACCACATATGAGCGTAGGACACATTTATCTTTTTTATAGAAGGAGCGTCTGTAATATATAGGCCTAAGATAAGATAAGATAAGATAATAAATAAAGACAACATCGAGTGTGCATTTCCAAATGTAGAAATTGCCTTGCGCATATTTTTAACATTAATTGCTACAAACTGTTCAACTGAGCGCTCTTTTTCTCAGTTGAAACGTACAAAAAATCCAAGTAGATCGACAATGAAACAAGAAAGGCTTGATTCCTTATCTCTGCTGACAGGACCGGCTCTAGGGTTTTTGACGCCCTAGGCGAAAACAAATTCTGCGCCCTCATTAAAGTACCTTCGGCGGGAAGAAACTGAATAGGCCTAGTATTAGGTCATACTTTCCTATTTACTAAGACAACTTAAATAAAATACCCTTCGCCTTTCACTACCTAGATCTAGTAATTCGTCTGCCTATGCTAGTACTATACTTTAATTTAGTTTATATTTTTACATCCCCAAATAAAAAACAAAGAAATCCTCCATTAAGCGCCCCCCCCACCTAATTTTGCGCCCTAGGCCGCCGCATAGGTTCCTGTTTGCATAAGCCGGCACTGTCTGCTGATAATTGAGGCAGACTTGTTGCGCAAAATTAACTTTGATTATGTACTCAAAAACTTTGCCAGATCTTCATCTCGAAAAAAGAACTTTAAAATGTAAATGTGTGCTCTCTCTGATTATCTCATCTATTTAAAAAGTTAAAGACCAAGTGAAGAGCTTTTTATCAAAATTGAGTTAACATTTGATTTTGATAGTAAATAGTATATTCAGTATCTGAATGTTAAAAAAACATTTATACAAAATATCAAAGATACATTTTAAGTAATTAGTTCAATATTTGCACTTAAATGTGTGTGTTTTTCGGATGATTACTCCAAATCTCGTAGCCATTTGAGATGTTTTTATTTCCGGCAATATAGGAAAGTGACGTAACATAAAGGATTCCGACTAGGAAAAATTAATATTGTCACGTGTTTTGAATCTATTGCCACATGTTTTGAATCTTTTCCCGGTTCTTATTTTTAACAAAATGGTTAAATATAGATTTATAGCGTCTATTTTTATTTATTTATTTCCCTTGTGATACGTCACTGCCGTATGAGGCTATTCCAAATCTCGTTCCTTTGAGAAAAACCTCTTCACTTGGTCTTTATTAAAGTATTTTTGTGTATTATTATTACAAAATAAATTAACTATTTATTTTAATACAGAAATACCTTATCGTAGGTTTTATATGTGTGATAGTAGTACAAACATAATATGTGTTAGGTTTTTCTTTGTAAATTTTTTTGTATAATATTTAGCATACCATCGGAGGACCGGGGCAGAAGGGGGCACCCATGTGGGTTTGTGCCTAGGGCACCAAGATGGCTTAATCCGGCCCTGCTTAGATGTACAATTTCCTATTTGTACCATTTCCTAATTATTGAGTATTTGTTAGTTGTATTTCGTAAGTCCAGACAGCAGTTTTCGCCCCCCCCCCCCCCCCCAGAAAGAGCCTAATTCTCATCTCATTATTTTTTTTTATTATTTCGCAGCCTTTCTTGGTGCTTTTTTTTTAAATTCACAAAATCTTGGAAGCGTAAAAAGCTGCTACCGGTAACATGGATAGCGCAGAGATTGTGTGGTTAGCCCACAGTGATACTACACAATTTACTAACATATTGGACAACAGTAGCGAAAAATACATTTTGCTTCTTTTCCCGCCACTGCGCATGTCGATAATGAGGTCTATGCACAATTCCTTAGAGCCAGAAAATATACCACGTGATGTTGTCTAAACTAAAAAAAATGGCTGATCTTACATTGATCTTATCGGCACCTATGATTATTAAAAATTTTCCACATATCCTTGAATAGTGTGATATTATAACAATGAAGCAACAATGATTATAGTTAGACATTCAATTATTAAAGAACAACACCTATTTGTTGATTTTTCAAAGGAAATCGATGAAAAGATATTTTTTATTTTTATATTCTTTACATAATAATTTATCGGTAGAATTTGCGCACCCAACAAGTAGCGCATTAAAACATTGTTAATGTTTCTAAGTGTATCTAGTCAACATCACGTGACCGGGATATCATTCTGCATAGACCTCATTGAAATCCGTTGCTAGAATAAATAAAAATTGACTTCTAGGACATCCGATTGACAAAATATTGGCAAGCCGAGTTGAGCCCATCGTCAGCCGCTGCCACAAAAAACATTTTTAAATAAGTGGCACTGATGCCGGCTGATCCTGCTGCTAGTTCACCGTACTGTCAACCGACACGTCGCGTTTGAACAAGCGAGACCACTCTTAAAAAGACGAGGCAGCGCTACACAATGCAGGCAGCGCTTATAAGAGGCCAACGATATAAATCGTTCTTATAACTTATAACACTTATAAGTATAAGAGGTCGGCGCAGTTCATAACAAGTATTGGACTTGTGTCTAAATCCTCCAAATTGTAACACTTGAGAATGAAGAAAAGAACCAGATTTTAATAAGAATTTCTTCAAGGCCATCATTGTATGAAGTGTGAGATTTTAGCCGTTTCAGTCTTACTCTCTCCAGAGTAACAAATCTTACTTTTTATTAAATTATGAGAGATTTTCTAGCTAGTATTGATAGAATCGGCATCGACAAAATTGATATCTCTTGTATTTGAATGAATTATATATAATCATATCAGTGGCGTAGCTAGAGGAGGGGGGGACCAAATTCGAAAGTCCCCTCGGGTCCCTACTTGAGGGGGGCCCTTAGAGGAGGGTCCGAATTGTTTTTTTCTCATGTCATAATGTCAAAATGCAGGGGCTCCTAAAGAGGCCGAGGCCCCCGGTCCCCCAAAATCCCTAGCAACGGCACTGATGTATATATATTTTATAATATATATATATATTATATAGTCTGTAGAATCGATTAGAATAAGAATTATCTTCTATACCATTATTGTATGAAGTGAAATGAGATTTCAATTTGAGCCGTTTCACACTTACTACCTACCTGGAATCAGAAATCTTACTTTTCATTAAAGTATGAGAAATGTTCTATCTAGTATTGTTGATGAATCGGTATCGACTAAATTGAAATCTGTTGGATATGATCTTGACTAGTTATCGTCGTCGTCTCGGCGGCATCCGTCTGCCTCTAGAGATGATTGTGCAGCTTCAAGAGTGAGGTATCCAACTGCACCGCCGATAATGGCTGTCTAGACAATATATTCTATATAATCGATTTGAAAGGATTTTTTTCAGGACCACCATGAATGCAATGAAATGAGATTTCGATTTGAGCCATTTAAGACTTACTACCTAAAGAGAAAGTAAATCTTACTTTACATTAAAGTAGGAGGAATTTCCTTGTTAGTATTGATGATAGAATCGGTATCGACAAAATTGAATTCTCTTGGACCTTGGATATGAATATATGAACCATGATAAATGACTAAGCTTATAATAGAATCGATTCTAATATGAATACCGCTTGATATGACGCGACAATTTCTGTACCGTCATTTTGTGCGTAGCTTCTAAAACTTAGCATAAACATTTGTCTGAAGACTGTAGCGCCCGGTGTATTTCAATATTATAGCGCCCCATGTGTTTGAAGATCCCAGAACCCCCCCCCTCCCACAACGTTTATAAAGATTCTAGCATCCCATGTATCAAAACAGTTTTATAAAAAAACAAGCTAAATTGCCCGACGTTGCTCGCGGGGAACAATAGCAGGACTGTATAAATTACAGATAAAATTTTTATAAACTGCAATGAACTGAAAGCTATAAATCTAATAATTAAATTATTATTTTTTTATTACTAAAGAATTTATGGAAAGTAATTTAAAATAAATATTGTAATCCAGTAAAAAAAATATGCAACTTTTTTATTTAACAAAAATAATCTAAATTATCCGGTGTCGTTCGTAGATTTACAATCTTTTTTTTTAAAGTAGGCCTAATATTAATTGAAATAATTTTTTTTTTTTAGAAATAAGGCATAGACTAACTGGAGAATCGAACCCGGGTCGCCCGCATGGCAGTCCGATACGTTATCCACTTAGTTAGCGAAGACACATGTCCGAAGGGAAATTGCAAAAGTATAATATGAGACAATAAGGTCACGTGTCTTTAAATTAACTAATATGATTGGCTAAACACACACACACAATCTACTTTATATAGAGAGAGAGATGAACGCGTGTTAGCGAGTAAGTACTATACTAAGTACCGTGCGTGTGGCGTACAGCGTAGGGCAGTGGTCGGCAGCCGACGGCACGCTTGCCAGACTTGGCGCGCAGAGTGATTTTCAATGGCACGCGGAAGTCACACTAGAGGCAATTTCTTCTATAAGAAATTTAGTGCTAGAGATGTATGACTTTTAGGATGTTGGCACCCAGAATGAATTAGAAATCCTACTTTGGCACACTATTATAAAAAAGGTTGCCGACCCATGGCGTAGACTGGCGTAGACGAAAACCTACGTGTGTATGTTTGCAAATGTATTCGCGTGTTTGCTCGTTTCTCTGTGTGTCTGTGTGTCTATGAGTGTTTGTGTGTTAGTTAACACACGGGAAAATAACAGCACCGACAACTCCATTCCCTTTGATACATTTTTTTTGTTTCATTTTGTTCTCCCGGTAATGTGCATTGTACTGAAGTCGTTATCTCCCGTGAGATCCTGCTAATCTTTTATTTTTTAAATTTTCGCAGCATCTAGACAAATAAAAAGAAATATTTTTTTTAGATGCATCATTGTCTTATAAATTATATATGAAATTGTTTTTTCAAGGGCTGCTACTCCTGTGTAGTAACCGTATTGTTGTTATTGTAGCATTTGAAATATATAAAGCTTAAATCTAAACAACATAATGTTATTCTTTATTACTACAAAGCTGTGTTTTTTTTTTTAACTTATTCTCTTAAAGATTGTTTATGTTGTTAAGCATTTTTGTAGCACAAGCCAAAAATACTGAAATAATAGAATTATGTCCCTTGTGTTTACGTCACACGCGTAGAAGTTTCCACATAAAACTAGTAGCAGAGAAAATTATGTAATAATAATGTTTTTTTTATATAGCGCTTCTATCCATGCTATTTTAGCAGTGCGCTCTAGAACAAGGGTGTGCAACAGGCGGCCCGCGGGCCACAAAACGGCCCGCCAAGCCTTTTAGTGTGGCCCCCCGAAAAGCTTCTAACGGCCCTTTTTTTTTTAATTCGTTGCATTGATAACGCAAATAAATGTTCAGATTGTGTGGCCCGTCTTGTTGTATAAAATTTCATGTGCGGCCCAAAGCAGAGAAATGCTGCACACTCCTGCTCTAGAAGATTATCACGTCCTCTAGGCCCAAAACTCCTGCAGGGCGGCGGGGATCGGTCGGTGGCAGGGATAGAACCCGCGAAGTATCGGTTGGTTTTGGGTTGACAGTCATGTGAACACAGTCTCTAGCATTTTTTTACATTCCAGAACTAATATCATGTAGCCATAAGTCTCAGAAAGGGCAACCTCCGTAACGTCATCAGCTGAGAGCGATAACCTATTCATTACACCTACTCATCAATTAAATCCCTTTTTTTTAAAGTATCACTCGTATTCTATATTCTATGTGTTGGTAAATTTAAAAAATCCAATAAATTCACTTTTTTTTTTAACGATCTATATGGAAATGGCTTTTTATACCTATTTTCCACACTTCTAAGTTTAAAAAAAAGTATAATAGGATTTATGGATCAGATCAAAGTGTTGCCTCCCTTTTAAAAGCGTCAACTCAGTTGAGTCCCTTCATTTGGCGATTAGGGGTTATGGGGAGATAATTCGTGCAAACAAACTTTTCTTCTCATTTCGTATAATTCTTCCTTTGAACAATAAAAGCGGGTTTTCTCACTTTTGGCAAAAATACACAAAAATCAAATAAAGATTAAGGGAATTGTTCGAGTTTAATGGTAGAACAATTATGTGCAGAACATTTCTAGGCCATTTAAATTTAAAGGGAGTAGAATAAGAAATGGCATTTTGCTTTTTTGGATTTTCGGCCCACCAAACAATATGACGTAAATGTTGTCTTTGTAGGATTTATTTTATTGATTTATTGTTGTATACCTACTTACTTGCGGTCACATCTGCAGTGAGATGTGGTGTTTAGCCTGTAGTTGAACATCCCGTACTTCCACGATAGCCTAGGGACGACCAATGGGCAGAGGTCATGCCTGCGACAGCACTTGTCCAGTTCCAAGTGGTAGCCGAGGTCACGTTTGTTTTCCGCTGTGTCACCATCGCCACACCTGCGTAGGAAATACGCATAAAAGAAAATGTGGTTTTAAATACAATGTTTCTCAAATTATATAATTTGGGGGCCATTGTCTTATAGGTATAACAATGGAAATACACATTGGAAATAGACATATTTTATAGATCTACATAGTTAGGCAGACATTGTGTAAGAGTGTAGACATAAGGATCCGTGGAGAAACAGAGGAAATTAGACTAAATTTATAGACCTACATAGGCAGACATTGCTAAAGTTAGCAGACAGACAGACACAATTGGTGAAGAATCTGAGGGAATTAGACATAATTTATAGACCTACATAGGCAGACATTGTGTAAGTGGACAGACGTTTATTTCGTTCCCGGAAATATCATCCATCCAGTGAGCAGGTCTCGCCTTGGCCTCAACCTTGACCTCGACGACGTCCCAGCAGGGTTGTCTGGTGTGTCATAGCACTACTGTACCCATGGGCCTCAAAGCGGCGTAGTGTGTAAACCGCCAGTACTTTTTCTTTAAGAAAACACCGGCGGGCTAACGCATGGGGGACAGCTCCCGCAGCGTGTCCGAGATTCATTGCACTGCCGAGAGGACACGGGGTTTCGGTGGGGAGGAAGCTATGGACGCTGCAACCCGTCTCACGAACCACCCGGACTCTGGATGCCTGTGCCTATAGTATAGGATTTGTGCTACCGGGTGACAATGCAGATATACGGGCGAGCCACCTAGATAATGATCCTTAGGGAAACCGCAGACAACGGTCGATGGCCTGCGGAAACCTTCCCTTTTACATGGCACGCCACGCCTTCGGCGTGTCGTGGGGTGGCTGGAGCTGGGGCAGAGTTATACTCACTTCTAATGCGTTACGCCCCGGAGTCAAGAGCTTCGGCTCGTCCGGGTTTTTAAAAGAGACTTTCTAGTATGGTGTGTCATAGCCAGCTGTCACCCGTGGGGAGGCAGTGGCCAGGCCAGGGTCGCCCGAGTGTGATTGGGCGTGCCCCCCGAACGCCTTAGTTGACATTCGAAGACGGCGGCGAGCTCTGAGGTCCGTCTACGGCAGGGGTCGGCAACCTTTTGCTAACACTGTGCCAAACTAGGATTTCTAAATCAATCAGCGTGCCAACAGCTTAAAAGTAAACCTGCTCTATTATACTTTTAAAAAAAATTACTTTTATAAGGCAATTAATCTAACGCCCTAGCAAAACCAAGGCCAAAAGCAAAAAAGTCTGATCGAGAAAATAGTTAAAGCGTTTTATTTGTTAATAACAAAAAATGTACGCGTTTGTGATTATCATCCTTTTTATTTGCATTTATATCAAAACAATATTTTATTAGTCTACTAAACTTTCACAAGTGTGGTAATTATTATCTCAACATTATTATTTGGTACTCAAGATGCAGATCTAACAGTTATTACACTTATTGTGCTCTCTGTTAAGTGGTTCAGAACTTTTTGGATATTTGTAACAAAGTTAACAGGATTAGATACGTAGGAATCATACAAACTGGGTAGTATAATCAATGTTTGAAAATATGCGCATACATTTTTTTGTCATAGAATATTTATATAATTATCAAATACTTTTAACAGTTTGATCATTTCAAAGTTATAAATTGTAAGTCATTTATTTTTTTATAAAAGAAAGAAAAAGAAATATACTTAAAATATTTGCGCAAATAAATGCGTTAATGATCTCCCTTACTTAAAAAAAATGTTTCCACATTTGATTCGATAGTGATGCCAAACAAGTTATGTTTTGTAATATAAAAAACATTACTGAAAAATTTATATTTCTTTATAAGTGTAAGTTGAACCAAACGCTGACAGTAGAAGAGCGAACGCCTAGCAGTTGACAATATCAGATGGTTTTTACTAAGCAGCTTCCTTCCAGATTTTTTTGAGCAATTGGGCACGTTTGGATGCTCATTTATTAAAAGTTTAAAATTCAACTTGCTGCATTTTAAAATCGCCAATATCCCTCCACTTAAAAAATATATCCACCTCTAAGAAGGTCGTAGTACGATCAAGCTAGAGGAGCTTGATGAGGTAAGAACAAACAGTGCCTTTACAAGCTTATGTGGTGCCCCAGGGCAAAAGTTTCAGCGTCGCCCCATTGCATATTGTAACTGCTTGTTTAGTGCTATATTTAGACTACATTTACCGCCTCCCTGGAAGTTGCCGCACCCGGGCATATTCCCCCCTCTGCCCCTCTTTGCCCCCCACTCCCATCCCATGTGAGGCGTCTGAGAACAAATGAGTCTATGAATTTGAAAGTCTTGCCTTTGGTTAGAAAACTCCGCTTTGGGTACTTCGATGTACTTTTGAAAAAAAAAATAACTATCTATCTAAATATATGCCTTAATGTAGGGATGTATACGTAGTTAAATGTTTTCAATTGATTTCATGGAAAGATATGTCCAATTTCAATGTCAATCCGTTGCAGTGGTTCTTATAAATGCAAGTTCAACTCATTGAAATGTGTCGCGAAACATAGGCTTCAACATTCAGTTTTCCTCATTCAGAACCTGAAAATCATCTATAGAAAAAAAATTCTTGGAGGTCTCTCGCGTGCCATTGAAAAACGCTCTGCGTGCCTGTTTGGCACGCGGGCCTTAGGTTGCCGAATCCTGGTCTACGGCGTCCGCCGCTGACAGCGACGTGTCAAAGGTCAATTGAGATACGTTTCCCAAAGAGGACAACAACGGGGAAGAATGCAAAGAATCTCCTCCGTTATTCACGTCCATCGTTTTCATTTTGCAGGGGCGGAACTTCTTTTACCAATGATTGCAAAGAGATTTCGCCATAAGCATCGCTACGCTGTAAGACTGCTGCACTCCTCTCCGAATCCAAGAAGTCTTCCGGTGAGGCGTTGGGTGGTCTAGATGAAGTGTTTGCCAACGAAAGACCATCGATACTTATCAACGGCATACCATCACTACCTACCAGCGATATACCATCGCTATCTAAATGCTGGTGCCGATGGCGATGGTGATGACGATGCTGCCGTTGTCCGAAGAGCTCACGGGAGGCGTTCAGGTGAAGTATCGAGACCTCAAGCTTCAGCTCGTCGACTTTATCCGTCAGCAGCGTTAATGCCTCGATGCGCTTTGTGCCTCCCTGTAGAATCGATCACAGTCTTTGGCAAGTCTTTTGATGCGTATGAATCGACTAAACTCGGACATAAACAAACTGCCCGAGACGGCTCCGAGTTTCGCCGTCAACTTTCGCTTTGTCTCTTCCGAGTTGTCAATGACATGGTTTGTTACGGATGCAACCTTTGACCTGTTGTGTATATGTGTATATGTGACCATGTATATATCCATGATCTCCTGCTTTGTCCGGATGCTTTCTTCCGGCTCCACTCGTGAAAATTCGGAAAACGAAAGCGGTCACGTCAGTCGGTGACGTCACGACGCTGCAGTCCTCGATAAGTCCGTGGCGCGCGAACGTCTCCACCAATGAACGCCCGTCCGTGGATCGGCTGAACGCGATCGGCTAGCGACATTTCCATGACGAGGTTGTGCCTATAAGCGATGCGGACTTCCCGAAGACCTTCTTTAGAGACGGACAGTATGACGTAGTTGGCGCTCCGGACGTTGGTCAAGGGAATTAAGAAGGCTACCAGCGAGAATGGGAATTCGGAACTGACCATCAGCAATGTCATGGTTCAATTTACCGAAGCCAAAATGAAAATGACGGTTTTAAAACGAGAAAAACTTTACTCTAAATGAACACAACTTTTAAAATTAACTCCGGGGTGTCTTTGCAAAAAAAAACACTCAATAATATCTTCAGCGCATTTGACAGCGTTAGTCTCATAGCATTTTGACGGTAAGGATTGTGTGGACAGTAAATGCAATGCAGCTGAACCCCTGAGTGACGATTCACCGCGAGGTTGGTATAACTTATCAGTTGAGGCGAGGATGTCATCATTGATGACATTCGCCATGCTTGTCATTTCTATATTTCACATGTCACAGGAGCGGAAAACCCTGAGGCGTCACTCTGGTGAGACATTGATCATTGCGTTCGTCATCTAAACTGATTTCCATTAAGGATCAAATGGATACAGGTATATCCAAATAAATCCACTAGGCTTATGTGTAAATGAAATCCTATTTTCGAAGACAAAAAAAAAACGAAAATTTAATCCACAAGTATTTTGCTGCTTTTGTTTGTCGCTTAAAGTAGCTGACGTCACCACCGCGTCACAGTTTGGTATTTCCCAAGTTCTGTAATCTGACATACATGTCACTGGCATCAATATGAAGGCTAAATAAATGGGGAACGTTATGTCGCAGCGCCCTACCTGAGACCTTTCTCGCCCCCAAATCTTTTTTTTTTTTTTACGTTTGTAGGTGGGCGGAAGACATAGCGTGATGGGTGTCAGGGGCGCTGAAGGTTTTAAAGAGAATATGCAA
This sequence comes from Anisus vortex, assembly GCA_949126835.1. Lineage (NCBI taxonomy): Eukaryota > Metazoa > Mollusca > Gastropoda > Planorbidae > Anisus > Anisus vortex. The sequence goes on along the minus strand of OX421504.1, from coordinate 11,772,341 downwards.
TTTAAAAAAAAAAGAGTCAGATTAATTGTATTGAACATTATTGTTCTAGATCTGAATGCAAGTTCATAGAACAAAACACAGCTGTTCTGGAGAATCCCGTCGGACCAAATTGATCCAAAAGACCGGTTTCTTTGGCCACGGCATACTAAGTGATTGTGGGGCCAGCACAATGCACAGCCGCCTTAAATTACACCAACTAAGGTCAGGTACCCATCAGAGCTGGATAGACCCAGGGACAACCTCCAAACACGGGTTAAAATCCTAGCTTGCACCATATTCAAACCCAGGACCTACGGTACGCCATTAAACTCTAATTTAGAAATACAACCCAATAACAACGTGTTGCAATGTTCAGATAAACTTAAGGATAGAAACACTTTCCTTATCCCTTATGCGAGAACAAATGCAAATAAGTTAATAAGTACTGTTTCTTCCCGAGTGGCATTCGGACATGGTATGGATTACCTGAACAAATAAGAAAACCCAGTAACTCAACATCATTTAAAACTTTAATAAAAATTGCAAGACTAGACTCGGACCACGGATGAGCGTAGGACGCAATAATCTTCATTATTCTTCATCTTCGTTATTGGGTTGTATAATTCTGCATGACTGAACGTGTTGTTTTCAGATTTTGATGCTCCAAACTTGTGGCGAATATATGAATGGAAATGTTGTAGTTCAGTATATAAATTATTGTTCAGATCTTCAGGATAAGCATTTATTAGTCCTTCACAACACTGAGATGATTGTGATACATGATACATCGACAAAACAAGAAAATTGAACTGCTATATCATTGTATACCAGTCCTCGTCTACTCATATCTGCCTCAAGTTTGTCAACAATGGCGTAGAAAGCAGTTATACGAAATTTGTCTCTGGAATTCAGAGATTCACCATCAATGACCACTGTCTTTCGTTTACGATTACAGGTCAAAGTTGACTTATACTCCACACCTGGTTTTTGTCTTTTGCAGCTTCTTCAAATCTTTCAAATTCATTCCTAAATTCATGTAAGTGATCTGCTAGTGAAGAATACAAATCAGCACATGTTTTCAAGTTCACGTGCTCATTTTGTATAGCTTGACTGACCCTTTGAAAATGTTGTAACACTTCTTGCCAAAAGACAAGCATGATAGCAAATTCTAATTCTTGCATCTTCTTTGCAATGTTTTCTACTTCTCTTCTGGTGTCCCTTTTCTGTGACTGGTCTTCTTGTTAACATTCTAACGCTTCTATAATCAGAGGATGAAACTTTAGAATAGCTTCAGTTGCAACAGCATGTGCTTCCCATCTGGTATCGGAAAGAGACTTTACCAGCGTTTCATTCACAAGGAATTCGTTCAGAATCTTCCATATGTTGGTTGAAGCTGAGAAAAAAGTATAGATCACTGTATCGAAGAAATTTACTGCCTCTAAACAAGAGTCAACGGCACTTCTGCCTACCAGATTTAGTGAATGGGCAGCACAGGGTATGTATAAAGGAAACTCATTTTCCTCTAGAATTTTTTTCTGCATGCCCTTCAAGCACACAGACATATTAGCTGCGTTATCGTAGGACTGACCTCTGCATTTCGCAAAATTAATATTGCAAACTTCACGTAAGCACTGCAACACTTCCTCCATACCTTCACCGGTGTGACTTTGCAGGTCCAAGAAAGTCAAAAAGCGCTCAATGGGCTATCCGTCTACCACATATCGAATAACAACACTTAACTGATCTATTATGTGAAATATCGGGTGTTGAGTCTATTGACAAGCTGAAATAACCGGAAGCCTTTGCTACATCTACAATTACTTCATGGACTTTTTTGGGACATAATTTCAATCAGTTCTTCACATATAGTTTTGGATAAATAAAAAGGATTTCCTTTTCCAGAATTTCCATATTTCGCAATGTGTGATGCTAAAAATGGATCAAACTGACTGACCAGCAACCCTAGATAATTTCCATTTTGTAAAGATACACATTTTTCATTTGTCCCTGTAAAAGCCAGACCAAGATCAGCTATAGTACAAATAACCGCTACTGCTCGCCTCAAAACATGTTCTCAGTAACTGTTTTTGTATTGATTTAAAATATTAACATTTTCCGGTTCTGAATGAGGAAAACTGACCGTTGAAGCCGATGTTTTTGAATGACACAGTGACACATTTAAGTGAGTTGAACTTGCATTTACAAAGTCAACTGGAATGGATTTGCATTGAAACTGGACATATCTTGCCGTGAAATCAATTTCAAAACATTTAACTTCATGTACATCCCTATATTTAGGCATATATTTAGATAGATAGTTGGGCTTTTTAAGAAGTACATCGAAGCACTCAAAGCGGAGTTTTTTAATCAAAGGCAAGATTTTCAAATTGATGGACTCATTTTATCACACCACGTCAATCCTAACTGGTTTGAAATTACTACAACCTTCTTAGATGTAGATTTTCTTTTAAGTGGAGGGATATTGGCGATTTTAAAATGCAGAAAGTTGAATTTTAAACATTTAAAAAATGGGCATCCAAATATGCCCATTTGCGGAAACAATCTGGAAGGAAGCTGTTTAGGAAATTCACCTGCTATTCTTAACTGCTAGGCATTCGCTCTTTTACTTTCAGCTTTTGGTTCAAATTACACTTGTGAACAGATTTTATCGCACATGAAAGCGGTTTTAAGCATACAAAAAGATCACATACACTCATTAATTGATACAGACGAAATACATTAAAAATAGTTGTTTATGCTCATCTTCTTTAATTAAACATAAATATAAGCAATTCTAAAACAAATTTTTTTGTATTATTAATTTAATAAATATAAGATAGGCCTACTTATTTAATAGCACTATATTATGTAATTTCTGTACTTATTAATGTATAAAATATAGACTCCTTAAATGGACAGACAATTAATGCAGGAAATGTTTATTTACAACTGTTTAACGTAAACTATTTTAATCCTCTAATAAATAAATCTTGTAATGAATACCATAATGTTGGATTTATATAAAGATATAATAATTAGTCAGTAATATTCGTTATCTTACAAAACATAACTGGTTTGGCATCACTATTGAATCAAATGTCTTGAAATGTGGACACGTTTTTAAATAAAGGGAGATAAGTAACCCGTTTTATTTGAGCTAATATTTGTAATTTGTTTCTTTTTTTAAATAAAAAAAAAACAATAAATGGCTTACAATTACAACTTTGAAATGATAAAACTGTAAAATAAAATATCTGAAAATTATATAAGTATTATATGACTGAAGAATGTAAATGTATATTTTCAAACATTTCATTAACTACCTAATTTGTATGATTACAACTTATCTATACCGCTTATCGATAGTTTAGCCACAATTATGTTATATATAATCACGTTAAACTACTACCCAGTTAAACTGAGATCAAAATATAATAAATTTTTGCATGTGTTAGATCCTCATCATCATTAACAAAGAATAATGTTTAGACATTAATTACCATTGAATGTGAAAATTTAGTAATAAATTATTGTATTTAATGTAAATGCAAATTTAAAAAAATGATAATCACAAACTCGTTAATTTTGAATTAAATAAAAGACGCTTTTATAATTTTCTCTATAAATCTCCTTTGCTTTTGGCCTTGGTCTTGCTAAGGAGTTAAATTAATTGTCGTATAAAAACAACTAAAAATATATAATAGAGCAGGTTGACATTTAGGCTGTTGGCACGCTGAATGATTTAGCAATCCTAGTTTGGCACACTATTAGCAAAAGGTTGCCGACCCCTGATGTAAACAATAGACAGCAGAAACAGTAAGCAGCTTTATTAATTGGTGAATATAATAGCAACGAGCGATTTACTTCCTCTCCATTTGCTAGTCGGCGTTTAAAGATTAAACCATGACGCATTAATCGAAAGTTAACCTGCTACTGACGATATACTGCCTCTATACTGAAAGGGTATAGATTACTATAGATCCGAGAGTTATCAATTCTTGTACTCACGTAAAATCCTATATTCGACTCGAAATTATTCAACCTGTATAACTGTTAAAACCAGATGCCACTTTGAGTAAATGAAGAATAATATTTAAACCCGAACTGATCTTTGTTTTAAAAAAAACGCCATCAGCAATTCTACATTGTGGATGTGTTATTTGTTTATGAGTAGAATGGCGCCCCTTAATGCTCAATGGGGGCGCTAAGATCATGCTTGCCAACTGGTTTGTAATAAAGATATTTGTGGAGATCCTAAATTCAATCTTGCAAAAGTATTTGGGATACATTAGTTTACATCAAAATAAAATTAAATAATTAGTTTTAATACTCATTTTGGCGCCCCCTAACGTGGCGCCCGGGGACATATGTCCCCTCCTGCCCCTCCCTAGCTACGCCACTGCTTCTAGCTTTTGTAGTAGATCCGAGCCTTGTCGACGAGCTTTGTATATAACATGCAGTCTTTATGAGTAGACTTTGTTGATGATTATCAACTTTAATGTTATTTTTACCAGTCACTGAACCCATTTTTATCAGCCAAACTTGTAGAACCTTTAGACGCAAAAAGTTTACAAACAAAGCAGTACACAGATTCCGTGGATGGTGAAAACAATAACCATTCTCTCCTGTACTGCTCAACATTTACTTTTGTGCCATAGAAGAGTTTTTGTAAAAATATCTTGTTATTTTTCCTCCAGCATAAATACGGTAAGATTTATCAAAGGGACCGTAATGATGCTGACAGTTAGTGGTCCCACAGTCAACCCAGTAAGCCACATCATCAGCGGGGACGTCAATCCACAGTCCCGGATCTACTGCTTGATTTATTTTATCATCTTTATCAAATTGTTCCATATTGAAATTAATTGCGACATGCTAATTGACATGCTCTTCTTTGACGTGGCCCGTGCCATCCGGGGGTGTACGCCCCCTAACACATCACCTTACTACGCCACTGGTCATCATCTACACTTCACATCACCTTACTACGCCACTGGTCATCATCTACACTTCACATCACCTTACTACGCCACTGGTCATCATCTACACTTCACATCACCTTTCTTCGCCACTGGTCATCATCTACACTTCGCATCACCTTACTACGCCACTGGCCATCATCTACACTTCACATCACCTTACTACGCCACTGGTCATCATCTACACTTCACATCCACACCTCCATTCCCGCTTCACCTTGATTGAACAAAAACAAAATAATATAATATTAGCATACATTTTCCCAGGACTTGAGGGTGTCCCTGAGTCTACCCAGCTCTGATAGGTACCTTACCTTAGTTGATGTAAAGTAGAGGTGGCTGTGCATAGTGCTGGCCACACAATCACCTAGTATGCCGTGGCCACAGAAACTGGTACTTTACTATACTAACTGATCGCGCTAATGATTTTGTATAATCAAAGGTAGACAACCAAGACATTACGACTGAATTGCAGATTTTCTTGCATTAATTCCCTTTTTCTTTTTTGACTTGGCAATGAATGCTTCGTGATCTTTTTGTTTCGAGCTTTAAAAACTTTACAAATAGAACCCAACATTTTAATGTGTGTGTGCGCGTGTTTGTCTATGTGTGTGTGTGTGAGCTTTCATTTGGCGTTGACCTACTAGTGTCCACTTAGCAAGAGAAAAAACTCAAAGAAGAACATTATAAAATAACAAGAAATGATTATAATAATATAAAAAGCAATAATTTAAAAATGCAATTTTGAAACAATCTAGTGTTTAACAAGCAGATTTTATTTTTTAAAAAGCAATCAAGGAAATTTACAAAAATTTAACAATAAACAACACTATTACTCGAAATTATGTAACAAGCAATTATAGAAAAAATAGATCAACGTATTGAGCAAAGTTATTATCTGATATGGTAAAGATGCTATTTATATAGGCCTAATATAGATTTATATAACATTTTGGTTTACGTAAAAAAATATATGTAAACGAACATTTAGAATATGTAACATTTGTATTATGTAACTAGCTATTTTGAAAGAAAAAAAAAATTTTTTAGTTAGCCCGGAACACAACAAGTTGTGAGACACACTACAGTGTGAAAGGGGAGTTAAAAAAAACAGTTATATAAACATAACGTGATGTAACAGACGATGTTGTAATTATGTAATATTATAACTTAGAATTAGATCTAGCTATTTCAATTTGTTTATTTTCACTAGTAAGACAAGTATAGATAAGGTCACGGCCCTACCTGCCCTTGAAATTTCCCAAAGTTGCAAAACGCGTGAACAACCCTTTATCATATCTGGTACATTACAGACGCTCCTTCTATAAAGAAGACTATTGCATCTTATGCTCATCCGTGGTTTGATTCTAGTACTGCATTTCTAATAGGGTTTTGAAGACTGTTAATTTACTGGTTTTCCTGGTTTGTTCAGGCATCCCATTTCATGACATGATGCAACTCGGGAAGAAAAAGTACGTATATGCGTATTATATAAAAGGGATAAGAACGTGTTTTTGTCCTTATGTTTATCTGAGCATTGTAATAGATTGTTATTGAAGGTATAGCCATTAATTAATACAGATATGAAGAAAATAACAATTGTGCATTTAAATCAGCCCCCCCCCCCCCCCATAAAACTACGGAAGCTATTATAATCTTGTTTGTAAGATGACATCATCGTTATTATGACCTTGACATTAAGGTATTTCAGACGGCAAAAACTAGACACTCCAAGTATAACAACACAAAAATTCCCCCGGCTATAAAGAAATGCATTGCTAGTGCTTAGTCAGAGTGAACTCCAAACGACGGTAGTACATTTCCGTTCCTTGTTATAAAGCCCTTTATAAAAATGGGTTCTTTTCAAATAGTGGCATATTTTTAATAGTTTATCTTTTAGGTTAGTGGATTTACTTCAAAGCAACTGTTGTTGTTAAACTAATTTTTTTTTTTTTTTTACTCTGGTTAAAAAGTAGTCTAGACTCTAGACATTATTGTTGCAATATTTTTGTTTTTCTTAGTTTTGTATTTATCTGGAAACGAAACATCATGTAGATCTTATAATTGCCTATTAATAAAATATTTTTAAAAAATCGGAGATTCGTCACTACCTGATTCACGGGCAAATCGGATTTTCCCGGTATCTGAGGTCACAATCGTGGGTCACAATACAATGGTCTTCTTTTATTGTCTCGCAATAAAAATAAGTAATAGGGCCTATCTGTGAATCTGTCGTAACTTTTTTAGTGGATTGATATAAAACATGGAATGGTAGCATCCAAATGTCTGCAATATATTTAGGCCTGTACTTGTTTTAATATTGAGTTATTTGTTTAATCTTCCTGGGAAGGTATTAAGGCTTAATATTTAGATCTATTAAAGGTTAGTTATGAACGCCTAAGTATGGATATGGGCATAAGCCATGTCTAACTACTTAAGCCTATATTTTCATTACAAAATTAATATAGGCCCTACCCGGTAATTAGTCTAGCTATGTTAAAGGCATATAAATTATACACTTAGACATACATTTTGTAATTAATGTTTTTTGTCTTGCGATATTTTTGTTTCTTTATCTTTTTTGTATTTTTTTTCAATAGGGAACATGGTCTTCTTATCTTATGTATAGTCTATTCTATATAGAAGATGATTGCGCCCTACGCTTATTCGTGGTTTGAGTCTAGCCAATCTTGCATTTCAATTACTGTTTTTAATGATGTTAATTTGTTGGTTTTCCTGAATGTGGTTTCTTTACGCAGCCCATTCCATGCCTGGATGCCACCTTGGAATAAAGAGAACCTATTATAATATGCAAATGTTTTTGCATATAGAGTATAATAGAAGTGTCTTTATTCTTGTGTTGTTTTTTTAGTTCCTCAGTTTAGCCTACTATGTTAGTTTTATTAAGCCCCCCCCCCTTCCCCCTTAACTGCTTGCAGTCTAGACATCTACCCCTCTATACCCTACTATTACACGGAGACGTTATATATATTTATTATATATATATATATATATATATATATATATATATATATATATATATATATATATATATATATATATATATATATTCTATGCCCCCTTTGTCAGGATCTCATGTCGAGCTTATAATTAAAATAAACGCCCCTGCGTTCCGCGTAGATTTATAGGAGTTATGTTATAAGAAAGGATCGACCTGTGTTTTAATTAAGGCAGGGCCAATATACTATAAGGTAGGACCTATATTATGTTATAATGCAGGGCGTAGGGCCTATGTTATAGGTTAGGACCTATGTCTTATAAGAATATAAATAAAACCTATGTTATAAAGTAGGACCTATAGGCCAAATGTGTTGTTATACGGTAGGACGTATGTTTTAAGTAGGACCTATAGGCCAAATGTGTTGTTATACGGTAGGACGTATGTTATAAGTAGGACCTATAGGCCAAATGTGTTGTTATACGTTAGGACGTATGTTATAAGTAGGACCTATAGGCCAAATGTGTTGTTATACGGTAGGACGTATGTTATAAAGTAAACCTATAGGCCAAATGTGTTGTTATACGGTAGGACGTATGTTATAAGTAGGGCCTATATGTTATAATTAAAAAAAGGTAAGACCATAATATAATGTTATTAGGTAGAACCTATACAAATATATCTCGTCTGACAAAATTGATCCATAGGGCCGGTGAAGCAGCGTTCACTAGTTTCTGTGGCCACGGCATACTAGGTGATTGTATGGCCAGCACTATTCTATGCACAGCCACCTTCACTTTATCCCAACTAAGGTCATGCAGTCAGGTACCAATCATATATGTGTAGACTCAGAGACACCCTCCACACCCTGGAAAAATCCTAGCCTGCACCAGGATTCGAACCCAGGACCTTCGGTGCACCAGCCGACCTATAGGCCTATATGTTTAAAAAAAATAACATTTGAAGACGCGTACATCATTTCACCCACACGCTTAAAATAATTCCTTATAACTAATTCAAAATACCTAATTACTAATTCAAATAGTTGTTTTTACCAACAGCGTATATGTGACAAGAATACGTTTTTCCACATAATGTATATGGGGGGGGGGGGGGGGGGGGGACAACAACAAACCATCAAATTGGCCTAGTTAACCCAGCAGCACATTATGGCGACGGTTTCTTCCAGACCAAAGCAAAATCAATAGTATGTGTCATGGGGACAAAATCATTACGTAATTGTCTTTGTTCTTCGTGGAGAGAAAGGACGAAAGGGGAGGACAGAGTGAGAGGAGGTTGAGGGTGACAGAGTGTTAGAGAAGCCGTCAGAGAGTAAGGCGTGGCTGGCACAGAAACAGTCCGATATGCTATTATTTTTTTAATAGGCCTATTCGTTTTTTTATCCGTATTATATCATAATAAATAAATTTATTTTTCGCCTTCTGTATTTAGTCTGCTGCATAAGTAAACGATAATATATTCTACGTCTGCAGTAAAACAAAAAAAACAACAAAGAAATAAAATCAAAATATACGCCGAAGCAGTACAGCTGATCTGGGATCTAAGTAGGTCAACCCTAAAGTCCTACCCAAAACAAAGAAATACCACGTGTTATGAGTTTATGTTGCTTCGCGACCCAATGAGAGCCAAGTCACGTGACATGTCGTCAGCCTACTTCCGTCTGAGCTAGTAAAAAGGTAAACAGACACAGTGGAAACGAGAAAAGTCGAACTTCTTTGTGTCAGAATAAGTGGACAAATTCAACATTGGCAATTTAATGTGGCTACGTTTTGCGTTAGAAAGTGTGCAGATGTTTAACATTTTCAGTGAGTATACGTTTCATTAGCTCTTTATTCTCTCAATAGCTTTGATTTCGCTCGAATTTCAACGCAAACGCCAGCCCTTTGAACAGCTGTGATTCTGTAGCAGAAGAGAGTTGAGTTGCAACTGCGGAATGGATAGGCGAGCATGTTAGCGCGCTTGAGAAACCTGGGCTGGTTATACAATGTTTACCTACTGCGATTATCATAAAAGGATATAATTGTTTAGTTTCATGCATTAAAAATAGTGTAAATAGACCACACTGTTTTAAAACCTAGGACCTTAGCCGCGCCTTAGCCTTATTATTGTTTACTTTTTTACTTGTTAGTTAGACTATAATTAGCTCAATCTTACTTTACTTTTAGATGTCATTTTCGTTAGTAGGCCTAATAAGTTGGCGAGATGTAGAATGTAGCGATTCCTAGCTTCTTCGTTTCCCAAATGTCAAGTTAGGCGTATAGGCCTAGGCTACTTACTTGAATACTAAAATAAAATAGAACATAATAAATAGATTTTGGATTTTAAGACTAGCCTACTTGGCTTTGCAGTTTCTGATCATCATAATGAAGTGTTCAAATTATAATGTTTTGTAGGCCTATATCACGGCTATATCCTATATCATATATTATAGTAAGGCGTAAGGCCTATATAAATTGAATCACAATGACATAACATAGGCTAATTATAGTCATAGCCACTTTGACTGTGAATATACTATATTATATAGTAATATATAGTTATAAGCCTTGTCAGCATATGGATATGGCTATAGTGGCAGTGGAGTCAATAGTGTAATGTGTTAGCCTACTGTATATTATTATATCATTAACCAGAAAAAAATATTGATATCTAAAATATAATTTAGTCTATAGAATAATATTATATCTATAATTATCGGTTTATATGTTGTGAGGTATTTTTAAATAGGCCTTTATGAATTGCAAAAACACCTTTTCTAGCAATGATTTTGTTGCTTGCAAAGACCCTATTTACAACACATTTAAAGGTGCACAGTAAGTATAATTGATACTTTAATAATGTTTTTATTTGTCATGCAATTAACAAGTTTACAACTATTATAAAATCTATATATATATAGTTGACTGTGTGTGGACTCCGATCCCTACTGGTTAATTTAAAGACACGATCTCGCTTCTGGTATGTGTCCTCCCTAGCAGAGTGGTTAGCATATATATCAGACTGCCATGCGTTCAACCTGGGTTCAAATCCCAACTGATAACTTTATTTTTCTACTTTTTAAAATATTTCCATTAATATTACTTTTTTTTTCCCAAGATTGTAAAGAATGTCAGGACTTACAGCTGTACTAAAATGCTTTCAGTTAGTAAAATCTAATAATTATATGTTAGATGCAAGCGAGAGATGGGCGTGTTTGATTCTCAGCCAGGGATACTCCAAACTTTTGTTAATTAAGTGAAAAGTAATGCCTCTTTTTAACCAGATTACAATATTTATTTTGAAATTCCTTTACTAAATGTTTCAGTAAAAAATTAATAATTTTTTGAACATTATTATAGCATTATGTTTATTGTAGTTTATAAAATGTTTATCTTTAGCTTTTATAGGCCTATGTAATTTTCCTCCAGGCAACATCAAGGAATTTAGCTTGTATAAATATATGTAGATCCTCATTTGCACGCTGAGCTGTTCCACTATTAAATTAAAAACATGTTTACCTACAGATCGACCAAATAAATTTTTTTTTAAATCCACACCAATGCAAAGGTGGGGGCCATCTGTTACAAACCTATAACATGAAGCACTGCAAGATAATTTATTTCTTAATGCAAAATTTTTATTTTTAGTCCATCTGTATGTATAAATAAGTGCCCTTTTTAGTATCAGAAGCTCACAAAAATGTATTTGAGTTTTAAAATGTTAACTATAGAGCCGGTTACAAAAATTCAATACAGGTCTATTTTTCAACTGGTGAACGCTGCTTCACCGGCCCTGTGGATCAATTTGGTCAGACTGGATACTTTATTTTCGTTCTTCTCTCTTTTTCAATCCGAAAGGTTTATCACTTTTACATACTATTTTTTTTTTTGGATACCAAGTTCATGCCTGATATGGCAAATATTTTGTTATGTCTGCCTTTCTTAAACATGGCATGCATCCAGTGAGAATAATTCACTTAAGGAACACATGTGTGAGCTTATCACTTTCCTTCATCAAATACTTGAATTGTTTGACTTACCCGTAATATCTGAGTGTGCTTAATAATTATGTAATAGGTTTTTTTTTTAAAACATGAAAAAATGTCCTTGTGCCTACCTCCGCATCTTTTATCCGTATACTGATTTGTATGCTTTGATGTTTTTGAATGTTTCCTTGAAAATCTAGTTCTAGATAGAATCTAATTCTAAACTGTAGCATTATTTACATGTCATTGACTTGTAAAAGGAAACTCTAGGTTTGTGTGGAGGAAATGAAAATGTTGATGCACATAACATACTTGCATTGTTTTTTGTCACATGTTGTAGTCCAGCAGGCAAATTGCACCAACATCATTCCTCTGGCGACACTACTATGCACAAGTTTAGTTGTCAGAAATCTCAAAATGTCACTTTAGTCTGCAAATACCATTGTCTCATTTGTCTCAATTTAGAATGTATATGTTCTTTTTGTGTACCCCAGGAAATAAAAAAAAATCAACTGGACCTAGTTTTTTAGCCCAGACCATAAACTTGACTTTACTGTTATTAACTCTAATTTTGTTGATTTTTAAATTTAATTAACCGTTTATTTTTTCTAAACATGTTTTTAAAGCAATGAGCTTATGATGCTATGGGGAATGGCTATATTTAGCCCAATCTTTATTCATTTTAATAAAACTTTTAACAAGCTTGAGAAAAGATTTTTGTTGCAAAGCCAGTTGGATGTTTTGAAAACTCCTAATCAGCTGCCTTTCTTGCAACTGTATCACCTCGTCTTTCTTCCAGAAAAAAAAATTTCTGCAAATGACTCTGTAATTTAATCAAAAAAGACAAACAGTATTTCTTATAGAAAAATTGAGCTTTTAATTCATTGTATGCGTTTATTTGTGTCACAACAGCACAGTAGATAGAGTGTCCAGTAAGTTCATCATTCTGACAGTCATAGTAAAAAAAAAAACAACTAGTGTGGTCTTGTGAGTTCGACACATAATTAAATACATGTTAGATGTCATATTTTTCACTGTTCTCCCCTCTAGCTTTAATGCAGCAGTGTTCACATGGCATGTACACATACAAAATCATCTTCACCAGATTTCATAGACTGTATGTACTATATCCCCTTGCAATTTTTATTTCATAATGTAAGAAGCTACATTACTCAACTTATTTCTTGATCATATTATTGGGCTTTCAACCATTGTGTGTTTTTGGACATGAAAGGATTCTCCCTATATTTGTCTCAGTCTCATTGCTAAATAACTGTTTGACTTAGAAATGTTTTGTATTGTCATGGGGATGCTGCAATGGTTTATATCTTAGATAATAATTGGTACTTTAACAGACTGCCTGTAGAAAGCGTCATCCAATGATTGGTATTGTGCAACTACTGTAGATTGTGTCACCCAATGATTGGTGGTATTGTGCAACTTTTTGAGGTTGTGTCACCAATTGATTTGTGGTATTGTGCAACTTTTTGAGGTTGTGTCACCAATTGATTTGTGGTATTGTGTAACTTTTTGAGGTTGTGTCACCAATTGATTTGTGGTATTGTGCAACTTTTTGAGGTTGTGTCACCAATTGATTTGTGGTATTGTGCAACTTTTTGAGGTTGTGTCACCCTTTAATTGGTGAAATTGTGCAAATTTTGCAGATTGTGCAACCCATTGATTGGTCTTGTGCAACTACTGAAGATTGTGTCACCCAATGATTGGTGTTGTTTGTGCAACTACTGAAGATTTTGTCACTAATTGATTGGTCTTGTTGTGCTACTTCTACATAATGATTCACCCAATGATTGGTGGTGTTGTGCAACTACTAAAGATTTTGTCACTAATCGATTGGTCTTGTTGTGCTACTTCTACATAATGATTCACCCAATGGTTGGTCTTGTTGTTTTAGTGGCTCTGTAATTTATACTTCCTTGGAAGACAAAGCTGTGGTTTTTAATCATTTTGTTTTTAAACTTTAATGTCAACTATTTCACTATCCTGTGCTGTATGTATCGCGGTTGTTAACCAATATGTATGTTTAACCAGTATTTATGTTTAACCAATATTTATGTTTAACCTTCCTTCATATAATTAGGACAGCCAAAAGTGCTTGTCATTTTCTCTCGTCCCTCTGCTTTGTTCCCCCCCCCCCCCCAGTATTGACGTCTGAGACACACAAAACTTTGTCGTCTGCATTTTTCCCGGTTGAAAGGGAGGTAAAAAAACTTCCTGGCTTTATTATTGATTTTCTAATCTTGAGGGGTTGGGGGTCTGAGACTAGCTGCGTCATTTCCTTCCTATAGATGGCACCCAGTTAGCCTCGTTTTGAAAAAAAAAAGGTTAATTAGGCCCCGTGAATATTTGAATATAATTTAATATGTTTCTATCCGTCTATCTCACTTTCTCTCTCTCTCTCTCTCTCGGTCTATCTACCGCAAATCCCCATTTCTTGTGTATGTGTTTAAATTGCAATAGCGAGCTTTGGACGAGCAGGGTCAAGAGTGACTTAATTGAAAGGTTTGTGGGGCGTGTGTGTGTAGAAAGAGGGGGGGGGGGTAATGATATAAGCCGTGGATTAATACTTTACACTGTTATTATGGTCTGTGAAAGTTTGGTAAAAATTGACCAAGGTTTTGTGGACCTTTGTGCATTTCACTCCAATGGACGAATCATCATTTATGAATGTAAAAAAAAAATGTCGTGATCTTTCTACAATAAGTACATTAAAACATCCTCAAACCTATTTTTCTACAATAAGTACATTAAAACATCATCAAACCTATTTTTCTACAACAAGTAGGCCTACATTAAAACATAGTCAAACCTATTTTTCTACAACAAGTAGGCCTACATTAAAACATCCTCAAACCTATTTTTCTACAATAAGTACATATTAAAACATCATCAAACCTATTTTCTACAATAAGTACATATTAAAACATCTTCAAACCTATTTTCTACAATAAGTACATATTATAACATCCTCAAACCTATTTTCTACAATAAGTAGGCCTACATATTAAAACATCTTCAAACCTATTTTTTTAAAATTGTCATTATGGGGCGCGGTTGCTGAGCGGCAGTGCGTTCGACTGGCGCACCGAAGATCATGGATTCGAATCCTGGTGAACACTAGGTTTTCTCTTTTTTTTCCATCTACTAGAATAAGGGCGGCTGGGCATTGTGCTGGATACACATCTCCACGAATTGCTGCTTCACCGGCCCTATGATCAATTTGGTCGTCCGACGACGACGGGCGCTTAACATACTTGCTTGACTTTTTTGTCATTTAGCATTAAGATAAAGAACACACACGCTGGTGAAAATAGGTTTAAGAATATTATTCTCTTTGAAAAGTTTGTGAAAAGTTTTGGGGAAATTAAAAGTGATTACAATAGAGAAAGTCGAGTTACCCCCCGTAGTTAATGATTATATTGTGTCAATATTAAAAAAAAAAGTGGTTCAACGAATTGGGTGACAGCGAGTTTCTCCACTGCTGAATTGACAATATTTCCAAACCGTTAACGGCGAAAAAAAATGACCTGGTTGACATTAGTTGACAGACGTAATGGACTTTTTTTTTTTTTTGGTGGGCGGAAGGAGGTTGCTGGAGGGGGGGGGGGGGCGCCATGCGTGTTATTGACAGCAGAAGATGGCTTCATGGGCAGGGCTGCCACTCATTTGTCCGCCACCACCCCACCCAAAGAAAAGAGTGGGGAGGGGCGTTTATGCAGAAATCATTTATATATATAGTGCAGTCTCTTCTTTGTTTCTCCTCCATTTTCTTCACCTTTCTTACCGTCTGACAAACCACTCTTGTTAATAGTTTCTCTTGTTATCTACCCCCCCCCCCCCTTTCCTCCCTCCATCCCATGTCTCTCTCGGTAATATCATTGTAATAAACCATGCTCTCTCTCACGTCTTTCTTTAGACTATCAATATGATGAGCCGTTTAACTCTCCCCCCCCCCCCCCCCAATTTTTTTTCTCTCTTAAATTTCTCAATCGCAAGACTATCGTTAAGGCTCCAACTTTGTCTCTCATCTCTCTGCAGTGGGTGTAAATGTCGCCGGGGTGAGGGGGTGGAATTTATGGGGCCTATTTATTATTAAGAATGTTAATTTATTGATTAATTCTGCAAATATTCTGAGATGGCATTGTTTGAACATAAAATGGGGGGGGGGGGAGAGTGATCATCTACTAGATAAACTTATACTACATAATATACTATTTAAATAAATAAAAAACAACCTCAACAACAAATAAAATAAACACATTAGCTGACAATATTGACCAAATTTGTACTCAACGAAAATTTTTCAGTTTCAGTAAAGGAGCATTTGAACTCTGCCTCTACGATAAGTAAATAATACATGAAAACACCAACATTTTAGATAAGCGCCAATCGCTCTCTCCCCCCCCCCCCCCCCCACACACCTCTGTCCCAATCCCCTCCTCTAGCCTTTCCCGCCCCCTCCCCCCCATTTGCCATGACACAATCATTGACAATTAACAGCAAAATAGCGTCATAACCTTCTCATTCCTTGTCATTTGTCGCTTTGGATATGAATTTTAAAAAATAGTTTTCTATAGACATGTAGATGTTCTAAGTGTAGGCAAAGTTATCAAGAAAGTCAAATTCACTTTCCTAACCAAGTTTTTCTTCTTTTAAAAAAAATAAAATATTTTTCTTTTCATTGTCGTAATTTATTTTCGGACCGTACCCACTGACACTGTGTGTAATCTGGACCAATGTTTTTTTTTAACTTAACAGCACTTGACTGCACCTTGTCGGCTGTGACAGATAAACAGGTCCCCTCCAACTGTTGTCAATGACTGGCCCGTCGCTTGTTCGACTGACGTTGTTCTTTTCTTTCTAGTCTTCTTGTTGTTTTGATTTCGCTAAAATGCTGCGCACACAAATTGATACACATGTGTTTGTTTCTTTTCGGCCTTGGCTGCACGCGTCTGGTCATTGTAAATACTTCAAGGGACACAAAAAACAGAAAATTAATTAATTGTCGTCTGCTCAAATGGTGGCCATTTAGTTTTTCTGTTTGTTTTGGTTACCACCGCACCGCTAGGAGTGTCGTGGATTTTGGTTGGTTGTTGTATCTCTTTCTTTCCGGTGGTGTGACGAGTGACTATTAAGACTAAAGTCAAGCGTTTCCGGTAATGTTATTCTATTGGTTGATCATGTGACGGAAATTCCGCTTATTTCCTTTTTTTTGTCTGTGTGTTTTATATCAAAATAATGTTTCGTGTTTATTATTTTTTAAAAAGAAGATAAATGACTGCAAAATAGATTAATAGTTATTCACGAAAGACACATATCAAGTTACTAAGTGATTTAGTATCCTGGCTCAATTAGACGAGAACTTAAACGCATCCGCCTATCTATTATAGTATTTTAAAACATATCTTTAATACTCTAATTTTTCTATCTATCCAACCATCTGTAAAAAAAAAGAAGGCCGGCTTGTCCTGCGGTTAGTTCACCGTCAAGCGAAACGCTCCGGGTTCTAGCCCTGCCGTCGTGCAGGAGTTTTGGGCCAAGTAGACGTAATAATCCACTATCTAGAAGGGGCGTCTGTAAACTTATGAGTATTATTATGACTATCTATTTATATATCTATTTTATTTCTGTGTAGCTGTTTTACCTACCTACTTATCTATCTGTCTATCTACCTACCTATCAATCTATCTATCTATCTATCCATGTGTTCATCTCTCAATCAATCACCCAACGCTCCCTAGTCTAGGCCCTATTTATGTCTATGACCGCCATTGATCCCACTTGCTATTGAATCCCCCCCCCCCCCTTCTTTTCAGCTAATGGAAAGCATCAACGATCACCCATCTCCAATGTTTATTATGACTCGCTAATCGACCAATCGGATCGTCTGTTATAGCCGTTTTGACCTTTCACCCCCAATTCTCGCACAGATTTATCCCTTCCCCCGCCTCTCACACATTTAATTCCATTTTCTATCCATAAAGTCTAAATCTACAAAGTGCACTATAGTTAGTTGTTATAGCCATCATCAGTTAGCTCCCCTACCACCACATCCCTTTGTTACAATTGATCTAGTCTAGTAGATAGATTGCATGGAGTTATCTGCGCTCATCTTGCATCACGGACTGAGGTTGCATGGAGGTTATCTCCCCTCATCTTGCGCATTACGGACTGGGGGGGGGGGGGATTGAGGAGAGCCAGAGAGTCGACGATGCTTAAGGTTGGCTGGTCTCAGCCGAACATGACTTGTAAGATAAGTCGCCTCTCTCTCTGGCTGACGATACACTTGCCCTGCTTATCTCAACATCTTCTTAATATCTGGAAGGTGTGCGACCTACTTAAATCCACAGGTAAAAATGGGGGGGGGGTAAAGGATGTGGGCCGGGGGGGGGGGGGGGGGAGGCTCGGCATGTTATAAGAAGAAAATTGGTTTGGTTTACTTTCTTATGTCATGACCATGACGAAGACGTTGAGTAGGCATGTGTAGAAGTCTTATGTCAGGACGAAGACGTTGAGTAGGCATGTGTAGAAGTCTTATGTCAGGACGAAGACGTTGAGTAGGCATGTGTAGAAGTCTTATGTCAGGACGAAGACGTTGAGTAGGCATGTGTAGAAGTCTTATGTCAGGACGAAGACGTTGAGTAGGCATGTGTAGAAGTCTTATGTCAGGACGAAGACGTTGAGTAGGCATGTGTAGAAGGATATTCATGTAAACACACGAGCCGTTTTATTTTCATTTTCTCCTCGAGTCCCTGAGATCAAGTGAAACGTTTGGCCGAGGCCCAAAAACCATGTTTCGTCTGGGGGTGTAGCGAATATTCCCAACTGACATGAGTAGCTGCCAATAGTTAAATCACTAAACCTAGAAACACTAGAGGACAGACGGGCAAAGAATAGATTAGTCATAATACACAAGGCATTCAATTCTAATTTAGAAATACAACACAATAACAATCTGTTACGCGATAAACATAAGGACAAAAACACTTTCCTTATAACGAATGATGCATCTAAATTCTCTTTTTTTTCCGAGTGGTATACAGGGCTTGGAATGGGTTGCCTGTTCAAGCCAGTAACTTTAACATCATTTGAACCACTAATAAAAAAAAATGCAGGACTAGACTCACACAACGGATGAGATTAGGACGCAATAATTTTCTTTATAGAAGGAGCGTCTGTATTGTATAATATAAGAAGATAAGTAAAGTAGCAATCGCTGTCACATTCTTCTCACACTCAATAGTGTAAAGTGTAAGCCATCTCCCCCTGATTCTAAATTGCCTCCATGATATAATGGAAATGACGTTTTTAGAATTCCCGCCTACATTTATGTGAGCTCTGTTGCCTTATCGTTAGTTTTTGTAATTATTTGTTTCGTCTACATGCATTAACACGTTCTCGCTTTTTTTTTGCATTCTCTCTCTCTCTCTCTTTCTCTCTCTCGCACACACACATACGCTTTTGCTAATTTACTAATTGAAAACAAATTGCTTATTAAACAGTTTAAAATTAGAATGATCAATCTAGGACAGGGGTCGGGAACCTATGGCTCGCGAGCCAGGTGTGGCTCTTTTGATGGCTGCATCTGGCTCGCAGACAAATGTTCGATTAGTAAAAAAAATTGTTTTTTAACAGACTTTTTGATCTACATATTAATTGCATATCAATATTTCATTCTACAAATGAGCTAAAGTCTACTGCAGCTCAGCATCAGAAGAATTCAGAGACATAATTATTGTACTTTTAGTTTTGAAATATCACACAATGCACACATTTACTTGAATTTTTAGTTTTAAACATAATGTATGGCTCTCACAGAATTACTTTTCAAAGTATGTGGTGTCCATGGCTTTCTCAGACAAAAAGGTTCCCGACCCCTGATCTAGGAGTACGAGTCCCTTCCCGTGGAGCATTAAAAAATTATCCCAAATCAGAGCGTTCTGGTCATCGACAGATTTAGTGAATGCAGCGCCCATCAGTTGTTTTTTTTTTTTTGGCTACGGCAAACAAGGAGCGATTGCGTTACCATCCCAACGCCCCAGCCCCTTTTCTTTTTCGCTTCCTCAAACTAATTTTCTAATGCAAGGGACTCATAAGCGTGCCTTTTTTTAAATATAATTTAAACTTGGATCGGATCCCGAGACCATCAGATCGGCAAGTCAACGCTCTGGTCCTATATCACAGTGTCTCATAGTTGAGACGACAAGAAATTGTAGATTCCGCGGGCATACAGCAAATGCTGTACCAGAAAAGTACATAAAGTTTCCCGTCTTAGCAAATTGATCAGTTGGGCCAGCGAAGCAGCGTCCACCCAGCGTCCACCCAGTGTTCACCCAGTGTTCACCCAATGTCCACCCAGTGTTCACCCAATGTCCACCCAATGTCCACCCAGCGTCCACCCAATGTCCACCCAATGTTCACCAAATGTCCACCCAGCGTCCACCCAATGTCCACCCAGTGTTCACCCAATGTCCACCCAGCGTCCACCCAATGTCCATCCAGTGTTCACCCAATGTCCACCCAGCGTCCACCCAGCGTCCACCCAGTGTCCACCCAGCGTCCACCCAGCGTCCACCCAGTGTCCACCCAGCGTCCACCCAATGTCCACCCAGCGTCCACCCAATGTCCACCCAGCGTCCACCCAGTGTCCACCCAGCGTCCACCCAATGTCCACCCAGTGTCCACCCAGCGTCCACCCAGCGTCCACCCAGCGTCCACCCAATGTCCACCCAATGTCCACCCAGTGTCCACCCAGCGTCCACCCAGTGTTCACCCAATGTCCACCCAGAGTCTACACGGCTCTGATGGGTACCTGATTTTAGTTGTTGGGGTAAAGTAAAGGCGGCTGGGCATTGTGCTGGCCACACATCCCCTATTATGCCGTGCGAAAGAAAAAACTGGATAACGCTGAAAACCATCCCTGTGATCAGTTCGGTCCAACGGTTACTTTACTTATTCTCAAACTCGATGTATGTTAATATTAGGAGATAGCGTGTGGATCAGTGGCACACTCACACAGGCAGAATCCCTGAATAAATTATTAGAAATGATAAGAGCGACGTGTGTCTATTGGTTTGAATGCTTTTTTGAGGGGCTAGAGACGAAGATTAAAAGGCCACAAGTAGTATGCTCGATATAAGGGGAAAAAAAGCCAAATGTGTGAAGATAAATCTTTTTCCGAAGTCGGTCGTCGAAATCGCGATTGATCTATCTGCGTGTATTTGATCTTCCTCCTAGGCGTCCATATTTCTCTCTCTCTCTCTCTCTCTCTCTCTCTCTCTCTCTCTCTCTCTCTCTCTTTCTGTCTCTCTCTCCTCCTTTTCTCAAGTACAGCTGTAGTGATCATCGGTGTGTTTTGACTGTTGTTTGTGAAATTGGTAAGATGGTGGAGATTATCTTATGTGTAATCTGTTCCATCCTGGTGTTTTATGACCTGACATTCGTTGTTGTTTTTTTTTTTTTTGTTCTGCTATTTATGAAAACAACAATCACTTGTTTCGACACCGCAATCAACAAGGGGCGGATCTATTTGGAAACGTAATTTGTTCTAATACCACCCCTCCCCCTCTCTCCCTCTACCCCTCTCTCTCTCTCACGCATACAAAGCTGCCATGAAATGTTTACACTGTATATGGTTTAGCTTTGATCCATTTATCTCTCGCTTTTAGCTGGTATCTTTTTGCTGTTGTTGCTAAAGAGTGGAGTTTTGTTTACACTATGATGCAATGGATCGTGTTGTTGTCACCGCCAAGTTTTGACGTCATACGCAGACGAGATCATATGAGGGTACGGTGGCCGAGCCGGCAGCGCGTTCGACTGGCGTACCGTGTTCGAATCCCGGCTGGGATTTGTTCGCGGGGCTGTAGGGGGGGTGTCCCATGAGTCTACCCAGCTCTGATGGGTACCTGACCTTAGTTGGGGTAAATGCGGCCCTATGGATTTAGACCGACGGGATACTGTATTTTACTCTTGTGCCATCGATTCTCTTGGGGTTGACGGCTCTAGAGTATCTTGACTTTGTGTTATTTATTAGTCACCATTTTGTCTTGAAGTTGTTTTAACATAATATTCTATAGACGTCCCTGTTGACCAAGATCACTCACTTGATCTGCCCCCCCCCCCCCCCCGCACCCATTAACCTTTTAGCGTGAACTTTTCAATATTTTTACAAATTAAAACCGGGGTAGTTGTGGGGAGGGGACACACTCTATCAGGGCATCTCAGGAGTCGTTCTTCCCTGGTTGACTGGACGTATGCATTTTTCATTTCCACCACCGTCTTAGCCCCTCATTGCGCCCGCGGCCGTTAGCCGCCATTATGCACTCTATAAAAATAGATATTTTTATTGATTTTTCTAAAAGTTGTATCGGAAGTTGTTTTTTTTTTTTTGTTGTTATTTTTTCTTTTCTTTTTTGTTTCAAATGCGAAATTCTTTATTTAAAAAAAAAAAACACCCGACACAACCGCCGCCGCAAAGCAGAAACCAATTCGGCTTGTCTTCAATAATGAATGTGGTTTTAAAGGTCAATCCTCCAGTCCCGGTGAAAACAAAACACTCAACCACAAGTTTGGGCTCGAACTGTTTAGAGAGAAAAGTAATTCACCTAAAGAGGAGGGCCCAGCCGCGCGGGGAGAGGGGTGAGGGCTGGGCAAAAAGGGAGTGAGGGCCAGTTGGACAGCCAGTGTGATTGTGTGTGTTGTCTCGAGTTGACCAAGTTGTTTGTGGGGGGCAGGGGGACAAGAACACCAGACAACTACTACATCCAAGGACAAGTAATTAGATGTAACAAGTAAAGTCAATGTATAAAACATGAAAAATTAAACAAAGCTAAAAATTTAAAAAATAACACAGCCAGCGGACCATCTTCCCGATTTCTTAACATTTAGTGATCTTAAGATATATTATCAATATTTAATTTGAAAAAACAAACAACAACAAGAACCACGTTTCCACTTTGGTTGATAAA
The DNA here is from genome assembly GCA_949126835.1 of Anisus vortex. Classification (NCBI taxonomy): domain Eukaryota; kingdom Metazoa; phylum Mollusca; class Gastropoda; family Planorbidae; genus Anisus; species Anisus vortex. The sequence goes on along the minus strand of OX421504.1, from coordinate 11,749,454 downwards.
CCTCGAAGGGAAACTGATGTTGGCACAATGCCAACAGGTAACTTAAAACGAGAAACATAATAATAACATCGACCACAAAAAAGGGCTGATAAAGCTAACGGGACACGTTGACCTAGACGTGATTGATAAAAACTGGAAACACATTGACCTACATCTGCAACAACCTTGTCAACCTGATCATCTGTTTTAGAAATACAATCCGCCATATCAGGTCAGAAATCGAATTAGTTAAGAAGAACCTTTGCTTCCTGGTTTAAATGTTAAGACGTCGTGATCTAGTCGGCAGCGCGTATGATCGCCGTTTCAAATATTTAGGTAAAAACAAAACATACACACACAATTGATTTTTTCCTCGGGTATTATCGGGTATACCCACAGCTTTTATGGTAATCATCGAGTATATCCCCAGCTTTGATGGTAATCATCGAGTATTCCCCAGCTTTGATGGTAATCATCGAGTATACCCCCATCTATGATGGTAAACATCGAGTATACCCCCAGCTATAATGGTAAACATCGAGTATACCCCCAGCTATGATGGTAATCATCGAGTATACCCCCAGCTATGATGGTAATCATCGAGAACACCCCCAGCTATGATGGTAATCATCGAGTATACCCCCATCTATGATGGTAATCATCGAGTATACCCCCAGCTATAATGGTAAACATCGAGTATACCCCCATCTATGATGGTAATCATCGAGTATACCCCCAGCTATGATGGTAATCATCGAGTATACCCCCAGCTATGATGGTAATCATCGACGAGAATACCCCCATCTATGATGGTAATCATCGAGTATACCCCGAGCTATGATGGTAATCATCGAGAATACCCCCAGCTATGATGATAATCATCGAGAATACCCCCAGCTATGATGGTAATCATCGACTATACCCCCAGCCATGATGTTAGATCACTGAAATGGATTTCTTTACATATTGAGTGAAATCAATTTTAAAACATTTAACTATATGTACTTCCCTTTATTAAAGCATATATTAAGATATATAGTTGGGCGTTTTAGTATATAGTTTGAAGCACTCAAAGCGGAGTTTTCTAAACAAAGGCAAGATTTCAAATTTATGAATCATTGTTTCACACCTCACCAAGCCTAACTTGCTTGATCTTACTACAACCTTCTTAGATGTAGATGTATTTTAAGTGGAGGGATATGGACGATTTTAAAACGCTACCAGTTGAATTTTATTAAACATCCAAAAACAATGGGCATTGAAATGTGACAATTTTCGGGAAAATCTGGAAGGAAGATGCTTGGGAAAGTAATCTGCTACTCTCAACTGCCAGGCATTCATTCTTTTACTTTCAGCTGTTGGTTCAACTAACACTTGTGAACAGGTTTTATCGCACTGTTTATCGTAAATTAACTGTATTTCTCTAATTAAATCTTGTTATAAATACCATAATGGTGGAATTATATAAAGAAATAATAATTAGTCAGTAAGATTTACTATATTACAAAACATAACTTGCTTGGCATCACTATTGAATCAAATTTAGAATCTGTATTTTAAGTAAAGGGAAATAATTTGCCGGTTTTATTTGCGCTAATATTTCCAATATTATGTTTCTAATTTTTCTTTTTTAAAAGACTAAATGGCCTACAACTTATAATTTTATAATGACCAAACTGTATAAGTAGTTGAAAATTATATAAATATAATTTTACTAAAGAATTAAATGCACATTTCTTAAACATTACATTAACTACCCAGTTTGTATGATTACTACGTATCACTTCCACTCAACGATATTCAAAGTGTCCTGAAAATGTCGGTTGAATACATTTAATAATATCTCAGTTAAGACTTATGACTGAGAACAAAATATCAATACTAGCAGTTTCTAGACCCCATTCTTGACATCCCAATGATAATGTCTACAAAATGATTACCATAAATGTGAAAGTTTAGTAATAAAATATTTGTATTTGGTATAAATACAAATAAAAAGGATGATAATCACTAAAACGTTAATTTTTAAAATATTACACTTTTTTCTAAACGATTTTCTCTGGCTCGGGTTCATAATAGCGACTGTCAAAACAGCGACTGTCAGTTGAGCAACTACACAATAGCGATTGTTTCAAAACAGCAACTGTCAGTGTCAGTTGAGCGACTACACAATAGCGATTGTTTTTAGCTATGATGGTAACCATCGAGTATACCCCCGGATATGATAGTAATCATCGAGTATACCCCCAGATATGATGGTTGTCACGGTTTTGGACGCAACCATGACTTATTAGCACTAATGTATATAGATAGATAGTAATGTGTAACGTAAGATCATAGATTAGCGTAAGTTAGGATAGAAAGCAGGAGAGTCTGACGTCATAGCACACATCTCTCTCTCGCGCAACTGTAACTCTCCAGCCACCTTTCAACACCTTTTTCTCTAACCTTCACTACATTCTATTATTTCCCAATTCAGAGATTACTAACTAAATGCTGCCGAAATGGTACTCAACTCTGGATGAATGAGAATATATGTGTCAGTTATATGAAACCTACAATGTATATATTTATATTATGCCTTCGATTATTAATTCATGTTGTTATTTTAATGTATATGTATATAGGCATTACGTCATTGACCCCAAACTCGACGCCCCGCTTAACCCCCACCTTTGCCCCACCTTCCGTGCTTCCCCTGCCGTATTAGTTAATCCTTTGTCCCGCTTGCTCCTTAGAAACTGACCAGTGTAAGTCGTTTCACACATATATAACACTTCTCGGGGAAGTTTGACCGCGGCCCACTTGACATAGAGGTATTAAGTCCCCTGTAGGGAAGATAAATCATTTCCCCTCTTCTCTGTTCCCCTACCACCCCGCTTGCGGGCTGTATTAATTGCTTTCATCTACACCCCCACCCCGCCTAATCTCTCCCCCCCTTTCCCCTCTAGTGAGTCATCCCTTTATACAGAACTATCTTCGAACTAGCCAATCGGAATCCTATCTAAATCTAAATTAATACATTAGCCAAACAGATTGAGGTAGTCCACGTGATTTAGAGTCGCAAGAACTCTAGCGCGGAAACTTAGAGTTAGTCTTGGTTCGGCGCTCGGCCTGTACACATATTAGACCCCCCCCCCCCCCCCGCATGTTTACCCTCTAGATTTCGCCCAGTAATAGAATTTCACAGTGTAGTTGTGTAACTTAATGATAGATTACATGATAATACCATAATCTAGTGTTAGCTATCGCTGTATCAATTCGTATATATTTCCCCATTGGATTTCTGAATGACAATAAACAATATAACCATCACCAGAGATTTGCTTGTGTACACTTTAGAACTGTTTGTGTGTGTATCTGATGTCATCTAACGAGCCAGGAGAGTACTAATCAGTATTCCAGGTCGATTACAGTGTTGGCACAACATACTCCACGACAACAAGCCACAATAACCCCAATCACCCACGTCCCGATCTATGACAATGGTAATCATCGAGTATACCGCCAGCTATGATAGTAATCATTGAGTATACCCCCAGCTATGATGGTAATCATCAATTATATCCCAGCGTTGGTGGTAATCATCAATTATACCCCCAGCTTTGATGGTAATCATCGAGTATACCCTCAGCTATGATGGTAATCGTCAATTATACCCCCAGCTATGATGGTAATCTGATGTTATCTTTTGTCATGGGGGGGGGGGGGTGAAGACGAGTAAAAGGCGCCTGTGCATTTTGTTGGTCACACTGTCTCATTTCACTCCGTGGCCACTAGGTGAAGCACTGCTTCACATTCACATACGCCTATGAGCAGAAGGGGTTGAATTTTCAGGTGAAATTAAAGCACCGTTGACTGTCTGTCTAAACATTTAGTTACTTTACTATTTGAATCACCTTGCTTGGACCCAAACGACATAAGGCTTAAAAAGCCCCCTCCCCCCCCCCCCCCCCCCCCGCGCCAAACTCCATACACACTCAGCCATCCCATCACGACTCTGTAAACAGTAAAATTGCCTTTCTCAACGGGACGTATTTTTTTAAAAAAGGGGCTGTTTTGGTCTCACCTCCATGCGTTTGGGATTTCGGAGTAACGGAGGAGCCTGGGTTTGCCCGTTGTGACTTCGGCCTCTCTTTGTCCGTCTGTTTCTCAGTCTCTCTCTCTCTCTCTCGTTTCCTGACTTGATGTCATCATGCGAAAGTCAGGCGGGCGATTTCGGTTTCCGGGTCGATAGGAAAATGAATGCGTGAAGAAAAACAACAGAAACTAAAAAATATCCCGATGACTGGACCCAGGGATTGCGTGTGTGTGTGTGGGGGGGTCATTGAGAGATTCCAGACTGCGTTCTTTGGTCCGGGGTCAAGGTCACGCAATGCCCAGAATACGTCATAATATTATACGCATTTGTTGTGCGACGCCTTTTCTCTTCCCGTTATGATTACCACCGCACCCATTGCCAATAAACAACAAGCTTTTTTTTTGATGAAACGATAATTGGCGATAGTAAATAAGATTTCTTTAAAAAAAAACAACGCTATAGCAAGCTATAATACGAGGCGTAGTGCACAATAGTGTAGGGGAAAGTAAAGATAGCTTTGTGTAACGTTGTTGGCCGCACTATATGTAATGCACAGTGTAAAATAAAATGGTGATTTTGTTTAATTTATTTATTTTTCACCGTTAACTAAAATGTCCGGAAGAGAAAAGTCACTGAAAATGGTAGAGCTTAAATAATTTAAAATCTGTAAACAAAAAAAAACAAACGAAACAAACATTTCTGATCGATAATCGATATCTGTTTACATCTGAACCAAGTCGCGTCAAATTTAGAAATGGTTATTAAAAGCAATAAAACAAAAATAAGACAAGATGACTCAGCTTGCAGCTTTGTGTCTGCAGTTCTAATGCGTTGGTTTTTGGGGAAATATAAAGAATAGATGCTTTCTCTGCCATGTTTGACGGAGTCATTCATTTTGCACATCACAGGGGGGGGGGGGAGGGGGGCCTTGTTGAATCAATCTCTCACTGCACTCTGTTACAATATCTGTTTTCTAAACGCCCGCTGTTGGTTGTTGTTGTTGTTTTTGTTGTTGTTGTTTTTAATCCCACGCTAATGCGGTCGCATGTTTAATAGTCGAAGTCAATAGAACTATAGTAGCGCCATGGAGAGCGAGGAGAAAGAAAAAATTACAGATTGTAAAGTACAGGGGAAATGTGCGTTAACCCTTACAGTCCCGGGCGCGTATATAGCGGAACTGAAGGCAGCATAGATAGAAGCAGGTCGGTACGGGAAGGGTTAAAAGTATTATGAATATTTTATTTTACAGCTAGTTTTGTTTTCTCTGTTGCCATTATTAGTAAATGTTTTTTTTTGTCCTCGAAACGTCGAATCTAGCTGCTATGTAGGGCAGGGGTCGGCAACCTTTTGATAATAGTGTACCAAAGTAGGATTTCTAATTAACTCAGCGTGCCAACAGCCTAGAAGTCAACTTGTTTTAGAACCATTTTTTTTCGTAGAATAGATTCGAATTGCCTATTTTATGGTAATTGAAAATCGCTCTGCCGACCCTTTATGTAAGGAGAATAATATATATAATATAATGGTGTTTATATGTGTGTGTGTGTGACTCTTATCAGTCGCGTGAAAAAATACATGTAATAATATATGAAAACGTGCGCACTCACGAAAAAGAAATATGACCAACTAGTAAGTAAAAAAAAAGTACCCTTCGGACCAAACTGATCATAGGGCTGGTGAAGCAGTCGCCAGTTTCTCTTTTTTTTTATTTTTATTATTATGACCAACTAGTACATCCAAACCAAACCTATACACCGTTCCGTTTTGAAATCACATTCCAGGTGATGCTTACTCTCTTTTTCTTGATCGCTCCCCGTGGAGCATAAGGCAGCAACACAGTTCCGACAAGCCTCCCTATCCTGGGCGAGCCATCTGATCTCATGCCATGTTTTATTGGTGGCCTTCGCTCCATCATCCACCGTTCTCCTCCAAGTTCCCATTGGTCTTCCCCTCCTTCTTTTTCCTGATGGTGTCCATTTCGCTGCACTGCTTGGAAGCCTCTTTCTATCCCAGCGAAGAACGTGACTCAACCATCTCCATCTTCTTTTCTTGATTTCTTTAGTGATGAAGTTTATTCCAGTTCTCTTGCGAACTTCACTGTTGGAGATGTGATCTTCCCAGTTCATCTTTAGACCAGTGGCGTAGCTAGGGGAGTGGGAGGGGGGGTATCCAAATTCGAAAGTCCCCCCGGGCCCCTACTTGAGGGGGGCCCACAAAGGAGTGTCCGAATTGTTTTTTTTCTCATGTCATGTTGTCGAATGTCAAAATGCAGGGGCCCCTAAAGAGGCCAAGACCCCCGGGCCCCCAATCCTTAGCAACGGCACTGCTTTAGACTACGCCGGAAACATCTTCCTTCAAACCCTCTGAGGCGGCTTTCAATTTTTGTATTGGTCTTCCAGGTCTCTGCAGCATAGAGAACGACTGATCGTACATTGGACTTGTAAAGTTTTAGTTTTGTTCTTAGCTGCCGAGAGGATAACTTTCATATTTTCTCCAGGTATTTGAATAAATTGAATGCTTGAGCTGCCATAGCTAGTCTGGTGGAGTTTTCCATGTCTATGCTTCCATAGGTATTTAAAGTTTTCAATCGCTTCTATTTCTACACCATTGGCATTTGTCTTTTGAGAGTTTCTTGTCTTCACTTTTATGAGTTTAAAGTTTTCAATCTCTTCTTTTTCTACACCATTGGCATTTGTCTTTTGAGAGCTTCTTGTCTTCACTTTTATGAGTTTAAAGTTTTCAATCTCTTCTTTTTCTACACCATTGGCATTTGTCTTTTGAGAGCGTCTTGTCTTCACTTTCATGAGTTTAGTTTTGCGGCAGTTAATCTTTAGTTCAACACTTTTGGCTATTTGTTCTACTCTTGTTGTCTTCTCCTGGATATCTGGTTGAGAATAGACAGCAGAGCAATGTATGTCATCTGCAAAATCGCAATCTTCTAGATAGGACTAGGCCTCGGGGTTTTGTCTGCCGTAGCTCTCCTCATGACCTAGTCGATTACTATTAAGAAGATAACAGGTGAGATCCCAGGTGATGCATGTGTTCTTAAACCCCACATTCCAAGTGGTGCATTGGAACCCGAGCCTCTTTCGAGAATTTACTAGTAAACGAAAACCACCTTCTGAGGTTTGTAAGTAAACCGAAACCCCTAATCTAAGGGTTTAGAAGTAAACCGAAACCCAATGCCGTGGTTTTAATGTAAACCAAAAAACCCACTTTTCCAAGGTATGCAAGTAAACCAAAGCCCCACTCTAAGTGGTACGAGTTACGAAACAAAAAAACAATAAAAACTACAATAGGAAAAACGTTATCGCGGGATGCAGGTCTGTTGCATGATGTGCCCGCGTTAAATCTGGAATCCCCAATTCGATTCGATCAGGAAAATAAGCGGACGCGTGCGTAGATTTCCCGTGACATTAATCGTTAATCTGATATAGCGCAGAAAATCGTCCACAACGTTTTTATTAATCTTTAAATTGCTTTTTGTGTGTGTGTGTGTGTGTGGTTATTACCAGAGTAGAGCGAACGTTGACGTCATAGTTTTTAATAACCTTATCTGGTGGCCGCGTCACTTTTCCTTTAGGTTTTGTATTAACCCTTCCCGTACCGACCTACTTCTATCTATGCTGCCTTCAGTTCCGCTATATACGCGCCCGGGACTGTAAGGGTTAAATAGTTTGTTGGTTGTGCTTTTTTGTTTTCTTCATGTCCCATGCCATTTTTTTATTTCTACTTTCCAACCGCATGCATTATTATTATTATTATTATTATTAGGGCCTTACTCACTTTTTTTTTAAATATTTGTCTGATATTGTTATCATCGTATGTAATTGTTAAGCGCATAGAACTGATTGCGGGATATGCGCTATATAAGCTTCATTATTATTATTATTATTATTATCGTGTAGACGCGGACAGTAACATTTACTCGGTTATATCGAGTTCTCACTAAGCTTACACGCAAACTTACAAACATGCTTACATACATCCTTACACGCCTTACATAATGCACGCGTACATACATGCTTTAACATACCGGTAAGCTTACAGACGTATTATTATGGTAATCATTCAATCAGGAAGCTATATTCCGCCTCCCATCCCCCCCCGACTTTTTTTCCAGTGACGTCATTGACACTCGGTAGTCTGTGACAGTCAAGATAAGAAGACCTTAGGCTCGGTTAGTGACGCTACACAAACTCTCTCTCTCGCGGAGAGAAACTATTTCTGGCCGGCTTCTATTTCTGTCTCCCCCCCCCCCCCCCACACACACCCCACCCCACCCGTGGCACAGCTCACTTCATCACCGTACGTTGGGTATTGATAGTTTTACTCGTCTTTGTGGAGGGGTGGTGGGATTAAGAAGATGATGATAACTGGGGGGCGAGGTAAGGGTGGAGGGGGAGGTAGTCGTGTGAGCAAGAGTGGTACACCCCACCCCAGTTTTATGCCGCTGTCAGATAGGTCAATAAAACTGCTGATGGCGAGTATGATAATAAACCGCAAGGCTGCTGAACGCGTCTGTCTGAGTTTGTACGTGTGTGTGTGCACCCGCGTGGTGTTATAATGTTATAACTATTTTGCTGGTTTGTTATGGTTGTTGGTAATTGGTGGTGCCGACTGGTGGTGCACCGATTTCGTGCATAGGCTATGACAAGTAGTTTGAATGTTTGGCTAGAATCGGCTAGATAGATAGACTGCTGGAGAGTATAATGCAAAAGGCCTGTTCCTTTTAACATGTAGGCCTATTCAGCGAAATGTCAAAAATGTATTTGTGCGTTGAAATCTATACATGAAAAACTGTTTACCGGTTCGCGTGCCAATTCCAACAGCTTCTCTAAGCTCGAAAGAAATGTCTGAAATTCCGTTTTAAATTGGGTGGATTTTCAAGAAAGTGGAATTTTTTCAAGAAAAGAAAGGAAAAAAAAGCAACATCCTCAACAACTGGGTTGATTGAGTAATCGTTTAACTGTTGCGTTGGCTGTAAAGTAAGAGAGGAAGAAACAATAGTTATATTAGTTGGCAGATTGTTGACAAGCCCATTCCACCCGAAGCTTTTAACTTTTAGCTCATAAAATATTAGTTCTTGAGATTTTTTTTACATTTTTTTTATAGTTCCACGTGCGCAGTCACGTGTTTGACCAGAAAAAAACAATTCCTTTCCTCAGAGACTGCGCATTATCGTTACAACTGTCAATAAGCCCGGCACGACTGACACGACCCATTCTCTAGTGGACACTGTCCCCCATTAGGCCTACACACTTTTATTATGTTCTGTTATTCCCCCGGTGGTGCTGTTAACATCATCCCGTATTGTCATATCTGTCTCTGTCGGTGTTTATATGTGTGTGTGTGTGTGTGACTCTTATCAGTCGCGTGAAAAAATACATGTCGTAAACGCGGTCCTTCCATACGGCAAGCTTCCTGTGGTGTCGCCCATGAAACTTGTCCGTTGACCCATTCTCTTGACCGTAACTCAATTGACGAAGGCTGGGATCTATGGTCTAAGCCCTAGGGGTCGGCAACCTTTAGATTACAAGTACCAAAGTAGCATTTCTAAATCATTCAGATTGCCAACAGCCTTTAATTCTGCTCATACTGCTCTGTTTGTGTAAGAAGAGACTTGAATTTCCATTTTGGTGGTCTTCCGCGTGCCATTTTAAAACGCTATACGTGGCAAGTATGGCACGCGTTCCGTAGGTTGTTGATCCCTGGTCTAAGCGGCTTTCTGGCCAATGAGCTTTAAACGGGAGGCGGTGTTTATAAAACCTAATTTATTTAATTCTTAGTGTGGTGCGACTTTATCAAATATCAAACGACGGGTCGCCCCATTGTCTTATAAGGAGATCGTAGATACCCCGCCCCCTAAAGAAACATTTTGAGAACAACTAATTTTATGTGTCTTTTTTTTGGACTTTTTTTCTCGGTCCTAACGGGTTCTCCACAATAATATGAAGAGAAAGAATAATTCGATGATAGTCCGATCGACGTCCAGAGAGTCGCATCCGGGGCGTGGGATTGGGTTACCTGAACAAAAACCCTGGAAAACCAGTAACTTAACATAATTTAAAACACTAATAAAAATGCAAGACTATACTCAGACCACGGATGAGCGTAGATGCAATAATCTTCTTTATATAAGAAGCGTCTGTAATATATAAGATAATAGTCCAAACACCTTCAGAACCGAAGCCTGTAAGATTTTATTCCACAATCAACACATACTCTTTAGTCTAAGGTCATGAGTTAACCCTTACAGTCCCGGGCGCGTATATAGCGGAACTGAAGGCAGCATAGATAGAAGTAGGTCGGTACGGGAAGGGTTAATAGGCTAAAGCAACAGATATTCAACAAACTACAAAAAAAAATAAAAAAAATAAAAAGGAACCAGTGAAGTGTGCCCTTAAAGCACACCTCCGGAAAATGCACAGAATTTTCGCCAGACCTCACTCTGCCCACCCCCTCTCCTTTCCCAGAAACATTCGTCCCGATCAGACGTCTGTCTGTTCCCCAAGATACCCCTCTCAATGACAAACCGTATGGAGAAAACGGGATTACAAGTATTGGACTCAATGATTGTTTCATTCCTTTTGCCAATAATTCTTTGAGAACCAAGAAGAGGGAGATTTTTATTCGTAGACTACAGCAACAGAAATAATATCTTCTCAAAGAGTTTTATGAGTCAGAACCACTTCAGCTCGGTTCATTTAAAATCTGCAAAAAAAAAAATTTTACAAAAAAAAAATCACTTCACCTGATTTAATGCAGCCCGATCCCGGAGTACCACTCACAGGTGCTGGGCGCAGAACTGAAAACTCTCTTGAGCTGTGGGGTTTGAAAAAAAGCCACAAAGGAAAACCCAGAATAACAATGCCAGTGTGTCTGACAATGACTGCAAGAGAGCGAACTGCTCTGCAGACTGGAAATAGAATAGGAAGAAGCGGTTAGCTCACCAGACTGTCAACCAAAAAACCACTTGACACGTCGCGGGTTCGAGCCCCGCCACCGGCAGATCCCTGTCGCCCTACAGGAGTTTTGGGACTAGATGACGTTAATATTGAGTTGTTATCACATGCGCTTAACCGGCAGCAGTGAAACCTCTCACAGATTAATAGTCTTCTAGAGCGCACTGAGCATGCTAAAATAGCATGGATAGAAGCGCTATATAAATTACCATTACCATCATAACGAAAACAATAATTATGGAGGTATTCTAAGAAGAAAAACGATGATAATTGGAGTTTTATGCGGAAAAAAAAATAAAACTCTCGAAATTTTACGTAACCAATAAATCATTTAACTGACCCTTCTCGTGGTTACATCAGCAAGCAAGATGGTGAGGCGCTAGTCGTGTGGCTAAACACTACTGGAAGTCCAAAAGTCGTAAGACACATTAAAAAAAACAACAACATATAATATGGTATAATATTAAGTGAGAATTTTTTTTATGCGTGTTGCGGAAGTAACCTGTCATTGGCCGCTGCCTGATACTAACTAAAAGCTGATTGACCCCGGGGGTCGCTCACGCAGACGTGCCAATTTATGGTGGGAAAAAAAAGAAAGATGAAAAAGAGCCTCCCAATGGATAAAAAACAAAAACGTTTGTTAAATGGTGAAAAACAATGGCATTAATGTGGGATTTGTTAACTGTTGCTTTTTTAAAACCTCGAAGCCGTTGATTGGGTAATCTTTCAACTTTAAACAGCCTCGAGGTGATTGTCCAATAAAAGCTTCCCGTTTTTTTTTTCTTCTTCAAATTCATCACGTGCTTTGTGCGTGCGCAATTAAGGTTGATCGAGCTTTAAGAATACGACGAAGTAAAAGAAACAGGGTTGACGGATTTGTTTATTTTGAATTGTTTACAGTGCTAAAATGTCTTTTAGAAATAATTATGTTCCTCCTGGGAACAGGTGTCACCTGTCAGCGGGATAAACTGAATTATTCGTGTTATTGTGTCGAAGAACATTAGATCCAGTTGTTGTGGTTTTGTTCGAATTCAAATGTGAATTGCTATTTATTTGAATTGCTGTTTATTTGACAGTGATGTATCTGTGAGTTATGGTAAACTTGTTCTGTATTTAAGAATTAACGCTAAGACTGATACAGTAAGTAAAGTATCCCGTCGGGCCAAACTGATCATAAGGGCTGGTGAAGCAGCGTTCACCAGTTTCTGTGGCCACGGTATACTAGGGGAGGTTTGGCCAGCACAAAGCCTTGGGCTACCGTATTTCGTGATATCTCTCGTTGCAGGACTCTTGTGTAATTTTTTTTTTTTTTTTCTCAAAACACATCTAAGCGAATTTTAAAGCACAATGCACATAGACCCTAGCGGACAGGATAAAGTACCTTGGGTGGTCCGGAACTGACCCTCGTGCCGTAGTTTTGCCCCCCCCCCTTCTCTTCCCTTTCCCTTTTAACCGCTGTCTTATTATGTTGTGACAAGTGTTTGAAAACAACCAAAGCAACAATGGCGTCGTCGACACATTGAATTCAAACGTCTATATTTAGTCTACGAGAGTGTCGGAAGGTTGCACGAGAGTATCTTAAGTATCTTTAGAGGGGGAAACAGTCACTCGTGGTTGTCCCGACGACTTGTAGCACGTGACTTATAACGCTCCAATCCCGTCACTCCGTTTGACTCAACTGGTATGTCAATGGTTATAGAGACACAACAGTTCACGCCAGTCAAAGCGATAATAACAACAGACAATAACAGACAACAGCAAAAGTTCTTTAACTATATATAACTTTAAACTATATGTAACTATAACCTTAAACATAAATATCCGCGAAACATGATTAAGCTGGCGTTTATTAGGGGTTGTTGATTTTTTTTAGCTAAAATGTGTACTGCTGGAATTTGAATAGGAAATTGTCTGCCAAAATTTGAAATAGCATGTTGGCAAATTGTTCTAATTTTTGTTTTTTGTGTGAAATATTTTGTTGTTTTATTTTATCATCTCTTAAAGTTTGCTTTAGAGATAAGAATCGTGTCTGATTGTTTCTTTCTTCTACGTCTGTCCATGTCTTCTACTTCTTCTCTCTATCTCCCTCTCTCTCAAATTACATATTTTATTTATATAGTGCTATTGATAACAACAAAGTCTTCGAATGCGCTTTACATTTAACATATTACGTTATTAAAATAAATCGAAAAAGTGTGTTTTTAATTTTGTTTTAAAAATGTCAACATTGTCGGCTTGTTTAACTGTGCTTGGAAGTTCATTCCACCACAGAGGTGCCACGACGCTGTAGGAGCGAGCGAGCTGCAAATGTTGTTTTTTTTTTTTACGCTTCGTACATTTAGCTGTAGACTGTAGATGGATTTTGTTTGAACTAGGGATGTTAAACGAAAACCGGAATACCGGATTCCGGTTTTGAAACCTAAAACCGGTTTTGATTTTTAAAACCGGATTTCGGTTTGTTGGTTGTAAGTTGGAAGGTAATCATTACTTCAAGTAGAAGACCCTTTTATTTGTTTCTGATGGAAATATTTTTAATAAATATAATGTTAGACTCGCACAAAACCATTCTTGAAATGCCTTGCTAACACTATCTAGTCCTAGATATTGTGTTTCTTGTGTTTCCAAATACCAACTAGTCTATGGCTTGCGATAAAAACAATATCAAACCAATTGTTAAGTTACAGTTACAATTAACATGAATCTTTTTACTTGTCGGCTCATCTTTTAGATGTTCGCGCCTCTTTGATGTACGCAATAGAGAAACGCAAACTAGCCCTTCCCTGTGACCCTAAACAATTATTCGACTAGGCACCGCGTCTGTGCTTTATTGTTAACGGGACTATTAAATACACATTCTTTTGATTGGTGCTACGCGAAACCTTTCAATACAGACATTATTTTACAAGTTACCATATATGCCTCTTCATATGCTTCTTAGTAGGCCCTATTATGATTTTAGTCAACGATAATCGGAAATTTGGTAAAGTGTACAAAATCATATTGTATTCACACAAATCAACCCATTGAATGCCCTGCAAACACTAATTAAGTTTGAACAACATTTCAAATGTAGCCTACCTACAAAACTACGCACATTAAGCTTTTACGGCCCGTGAGTGACTTGCGCGGGAAGGGGGGAACCGAAATCCGGTTTTAAACCGGTTTTATAGATCCGAAAACCGGTTTTGAAAATAAACTGGTTTTAACATCCCTAGTTTGAACACAGTCCTCTTTTCTCTCTTCGTGTCTATAGGCCTACCCACCCCACCCCATTAAAAGTCTCGCGCCAAATGAACTGTAAGAAAATTATTGTTTCAAATTGCAAAATGCTTCTCGCCTTGTCGCCAATTATCCCCAAAAAACTTTACTGAACCGTTGCCTGGTTTCTCTCTTCAAGTAAAAAATCTACCGACAACAGTTTTAAAAACTAAAGAAAGAAAGAAACAAACATGAGCCAATCAGACCATTCACCGGAAAAAATAGCTTTTTTTTTTATTTTTAAACCTAGGAATTTCCGAAACTACCTGGCAATCAGACAACCAAGCGCGTGTTTTCTGTCAATCAGTCTGCAATGTTTTTTTAGTTTTTGTGTGTGTTTTTTTTGTGTTAAAATCTCTACAGAATACAAAGTGCAAAGTTTTGTCTCGCTTGGATAATTCACTAGTTAGAAAGGGGGAAATAATAATAATAATATCATGCCAGATTGGCATCTGTGTTTTTAAACACCCTGATTTTTCTTATTATTTTTTTTGGTGTGTGCGTGATTGCACATTGAAATGTGTTACATTTTATTTTAATCAGAAGCTGCGTTTAGTTATACCTTTTTTTTTTTAATCTAAAAATATTTGGAGGTGAATTGACAAGTCTTAGTGATGACTGGTCTTTTCAATAGGTCAAGGTTTATCGTGTTGACGAACTTCCGGTTTATTTCCGGCAAAACTCATTAAATGATTTTTCGCCTTTTGTCGCTGTGTGACAATGTATTTCAACTTGATCTATAGATACTTAAAGACACAAAACAAAAATTCTTTTGCATCAATCAATAAGTTTGAAAATAAAAATAAACAGATAATTCTTCGCGTCTGGCGTTCACAATCCATCGTTTTCTTTAGGCGCCGTCTTTTCGAAATGAAATAAAATTTAATCTCCTACATCTTTTCCTAATCGCAGTACAACCAGTAACGCATCACATAGACATGTTTTGTTAGTAATTGAACGAATGGGACCGGAGATGTTGGCACACTGTAAACGTTTATGTTCACCACGCATGCATAATCATTCAGATTTGTCAATGCAAACGGTGAACAGTTACGAACCTTAGGTTTAGTGTGTATTATCTTTCTGTTCGTTTAATGTTTCCATTATAATGATGTTTTATATTTATAACAAACGTTTTTATGAACAGATGTTATGTATTTATACAATATAGTGAAGACTTTGTTTTGAAATAATTAATGTTGATCTTCAAGTTATAAGTAGTAAAGTCAAGTACCCTTCGCCCCAAACTGACCATAGGGCTGGTGAAGCAGCGTTCACCAGTTTCCGTGGCCACGGCATACGAGGGAATGTGTGGCCGGCGCAATGCCCAGCCGCCTTTACTTAACCTTAACTAATGTCGGGTACCCATCAGAGTTGGGTAACAACACGGGCACCCTCAAGTCCCGGGGAAAAAAAAAATAGCCTGCACCAGGATTCGAACCCAGAACCTTCGGCCACTGTGCCGCATTTCGAGTTATAAGTTTGCGGGAAAAGAATGGATATACGTTGGGAAGTGACGATTTAATGGCAGTCTCCGGCTGAGTCTTTAGTTGGTCATTCCGAGTATCTTGGGTACTTTCCAAATGAAGTATTCCCTGAATCTATACGGCAATGAACGGTACGCTACATTAGTTTTGGTTCTTTGCCCCCGGACAATCTTCATGGGGGCTGAACTATAGGTTTCAATGAACGAGTTTCAATGCAATTTGCATATATCTTATTGTTTACACTGATGAAGACCCTCGTAGTCAGGATTCGGACCGCGGGCCTTAGCTTGAAGATCTGCAGTAAATAAATAAAAATATGTACTTTTTAAAAACTTATTGAACATGTTTTAACACCTTTTAATTGCCTTTTTTAAAATTTATTTCTCAGTTCAAGCGTGGTCTTGATGGAAAGCGCTTCAGTGTTTGTTCTTTAAACTACGGCTACAAGTAGCACAATCCTGGTTTAGTCTGGAACCCTGCTTCTACTAAACTAAAGGAATATCGTCACTCGCTTCGTTGGATAACTCGGGTGCTGTAGCGCCCTCGCCAAACGACGACTCTGGATTACTCGTGAATACTTCTCTAAGGACAGTAAGTTGGATGTGGATATTTACTGACGGCGTGGATTGAGTGCAATGTTTGATTAGCCCGAAATCTCTCCCGAGACCCCCCACGATTCCTCAACTTTCGAGACCACAGAGCCCTTTAAGCCCGAGGCCACACACACACACAAGGCGTCACATTTGGACTAGCGGGGCCTCGCTCACACAGGCTGTCGTGGATTCGCCTAACCGCCCGCACGCCGAATCCCAAGGGTCCCCGGAGCGGAGACGCCAGTGCCCTTGCCTTTGGCTCCTGGGCCCCCTGGCCAACTGCAAGCTCACGCGCACGTCCATTCGATGTCTGAGGAGCCCGTCGAAAATGGTGAAAACCTTCCAGGCTTACCTGCCCAACAAGTGTCACCGCACATATAGCTGTGTGCACTGCAGGGCCCACCTCGCCAACCACGATGAGCTGATCTCGAAGGTGAGTAACAAATTATATATTATTTTATTATGTATAAAAACCTCACAACACACATCACACAAATTTCAGCCCTCGCTATGGGTTTCGTTCAGGTGAGACTGTTTGATAGTCACATGTTTCACAGTCGATGCTCGGCGCTTGAGAATTCGAGAGCCAGGCTGATAGAATAAAAAAAAGAAAAGAACGAATAAGAATTGGGAGGTGGGTAGCGAAAGGGCGTCATGATATAAAGAGGTGCGGGGAAGCGGGGGGGGGGGGGGCGAGCGCTGATGTTTTATTTTAGGTTAGCCTGTTGTGGAAGAGTAAGTTATTTTGTTGTTGTTGTGCGTGTTTTGTTTGTGGGTGAAAGTGTTTTGAAGTGAATTCTGTGGAAGATCTGTGTAGTTACAGACGATAGTCATTTGTATATAGCGCGACTCTCCATCAAGTTTAGAGGTCCATAATCTTTCTTTTTTTTATTTTATTTCTGCTGTGTTTGTTTTTCGTTCATTTTAACTCTCACTCACTCAATCACTCATTCTCTCTCTGTCTCTCTCTCTCTCTATCTCTCTACCATGCGTTGTGCCTTTTCTTCCTGCTTTATCGCCCTTCTTCCATCTTTTCTTTCTTATCTTTTTTTTTTAATTCTTGTCTTACCTTTGCCCTCTTTACTTCTCTCCGCTTCCCATTCCCTCCTCCCATTTTACTTTCCCAATCACGTGAACTGTGTGTTTCTTATAAAGGCCATAACTTGAACAACAACAAACAACAAAACGCAAAGGGGAAGGGGAGATGTGCACAGGTAGAAAGGACAACATAACTTGGTGGGGGTTCTTGAGGGGGCTCTTGAGGGCCTGCACTTGATTGACGGGGGTGGGGGGGTGGAGGTTAGTATTTGCCACCGTGTTGTCCCTGACATTTGGTGCCATCAGCGAGAGATACCGGTGCCTTCTGGTAAGCACCCTTTCCCCGTTAAAGTCACCAGAGCTGCTGAATTGGTGAAGCACCCTTAACTCCCTCGCCACCCCGCCTCGATAGGCCCAATGACTACCAGTAGGCCTACGTATTTTAACTAGAGTCTAGTTCAGGGGTCGGGAACCTTTTTGTCTGAGAGAGCCGTGGGCACCACATATTTTGAAAAGTAATTCTGTGAGAGCCATACATTATGTTTAAAACTAAAAATTCAAATTAATGTGTGCATTTTGTGTAATTTCAACACTAAAAGTACAATAATTATGTCTCTGAATTCTTTTTAATAACATTGTTATGCTGTTGCTAATCAATAATGAGTATTTCTTACCATTAATGCGACTTCTGGTGTTGCAATGCAATTAATATGTAGATCAAAGAGTCTAAAGATTTTTTTTTAAATAATCGAACATTTGTCTGCGAGCCAGATGCAGCCATCAATAGAGCCACATCTGGCTCGCGAGCCATAGGTTCCCGACCCCTGGTCTAGTTACTAGTTGTGCTTTCGCTTTCGCGTGTCAGTGTTTCACGTGACTCCGCGTGCATGCTTTTTAAGTTGTTTTTTTCGCTTCTTTAGCTGTTATTCTATTGATATGGCCCACACCGAGCCTCTCGGGATGTCGGGGTCTATTGTTAGCCTGTTCCATAGACAGACATTTTGTACGTGTATTTGGCTGTCATGTGACATGTGGGCTATTCGGTTTTTGGCTGTTGTTGTAGGTGGTGGTGCCAAGGAAATTTATCAACGTGTCATTTCCTGCCCCCCCCCCTCCACCACAACAACAACAACAAATAAAAATGCCTTGAAATGTCAACCTGCAACATGGACGAAGCGTACAAACTGTTTTCAGACGCTACTTAAATCTAAATGGTGGCCGAGTGGCAGCTCGTTCGACTGGCGTACCGAAGGTCCTGGGTTCGAATCCTGGTGAAGGCTAGGATTTTTTTCGAGGGTGTCCCTGAGTCTACCCAGTTCTGATGGGTACCTGACTATCTGACCTAAGTTGTGGTAAAATAAAAGCGGCTGGGCATTGTGCTGGCCACACATCCCCTAAGTATGCCGTGGTCACTGAAACTGTCTAACGCGCTGCCTCTCGGCCACCTTGCCCCTTTGTAGTTGACTTTTAAAAAATCTGGCCATTTTTTTTTAAACCTAGATTGGTGAACTATCTTTGGCATAATTAATAACTTTTAGGTTGAAAATACAACAAGACACTAATCAGTGGCGCTGCATACGTCCGAATTGGTTAAAAATATTTTATCAATTTATATTCACCTTTGTTGTGGGTATCTGTTGTTTTTTTTAAACTAAATTTCCAATTTTGGACAGTGTCAACAGTTCCGTTTCCCCATTCAACGGAAACAGAGGCGTGTAGCTCAAAACTTCTGATCCTCTGATAGGTTTTGACTATTGACCCTGTCCGCTTTTGTCCGCTTTGCAAAAGATGATCGGCTTAAAGGCCTGCTTTTCTGTCCATCCAGGCAGTTAGTTTGTTGTGTTGGCGTGTGTGGATTTAGTGTTGTTCTGCATTTTGCTTGAGCCCCCTCTCCATCATCCCACCTCTCACACACAAAAACAAAGAAAAACAAAGAAAAACAAAGAAAAAACTACACAGTGATACTGATAGACAAAATTATCTTCCTGGTGGGAAAAAAAAAAAAAAAAGAAAGTAAGAAACAGGAAACAGTTCCGGTGGGGCAGTGACCGAATTTCGGTGTGGAACTTTGGCCTAGTTTGAGGTGTAAAAATAGAACACACAGCACGCAGCCAAGTGTATATATTATTGCAATCTACGCTTAACTACGCTATGTGTACATCTATCTCCCCATCTCATCGTTTTCCTATTTTGATGTTGTTGTTTGAAGTGAAATGCAGACTAGATTATAATGTTCTCTCTTTGTGTACACCTCCCCCCTCCCTGGTCGTGTCGATATCCACACGCAGGTTGTGTGCTTTGACAAAAATTGCTTGTTACTTGTTGCATATGTTCAAGCAGGTCCTCTTCTAGGCTTGGACCATTCTATTCTCATTGGTCGAGTCTTCCTTTATGTTTTTTTTCTCTCTAATACAAGCCCCAAAATTGTCATGAAATTCTTAAAAGGTCTCTTAAAATTATATAAAAAATCATTATAATTTTTTTTATGCAGTCGATCTTAACTAGGTAGTACGTTTTTCAAACATTAATTTTTTTTTTAATGCTAATGGACCGTATTGCTGCTGAGAGTTAACACCCTTGCCCATTTTACAATTACGGTATATAAGATTGACTTGTATAAGGGGCAAGGGTGTTAACTCTCAGCAGCAATACGGCCCATTGTATTATTTAATTCGAAACTGTTTCATTTCTTTCTAAAATTACAGATCTTTACCTACCTTTGGAAATGTTGGCCAATGACCCGTAAACATAGACTATATTTTTATGTCAAAACGCGAACATTTCATGTTTTGTTTTTTTTTCAAACCAACCAGCCAACACTGAACCTACCTACCGACCTATCTCTCTATCTACATCTATCTATATATCTGCTAGTCTGCCTGTTGGCCTACCTGCCTGCTGGCCTACCTGCCTGCTTACCTATCTATCGACATATCTATCTATCTATTTATCTATGTACCTACCTACCTACTTACATACCTACATATATATTGAAATTTTGACATACCTGCACATCTACATACCCTGCCTACCTATCTTTCTGCTCTAGTATACTTTTCACAGTAGATACATAATATGTTCCGTCTGCATGTCGAGTTAAAAAGGTTTTCTCATTTTTTACCAAATGATGTAACCCAGTCTCCCAAGATTGATGTCGGGGTGATATCCGCTGTCACTGTGTCTTCTCCCGCTCTCCCGCCAGCATCCGTTCTACTCCGATTCCCTCCACCTCTCCCCCCCTTCCTAAAACTTGAATATCTATAATTATATCTAAAAACTCGGGTAAAAGCAAAAACACGACATTTTCCCCGCAAACAAAATAAAAACAAGTAGCCCGGTGGATGTTTATCTCTAGGAAAAAGTCGTAATAAAATACCGTAAATTGTGAGAACATAGTAGAAACAAGGGTATACACACAAGTATCATCGACATAATGATTTGTTTTTTCTTTTAGGGCATGTGAAGCTGCGTTCACACGTTTTCTGTTTTCTAGGGCATGGGTCGGCACGCGTGCCAGACTCGGCACACCGAACCCTTTTCAGTGGCACGCGCAGAAAAAAAAAATACAATTAATTGGTCTCTTCTACAAGAAAAGATCGGGTTGACTTTTAGGTCTGTTGGCGCGAGGAATGAATTAGAAATCCCACTTTGGCACAATGTTATGAAAAAGGTTGCCGAACCCTGTCACTGGGGCATAATTTGGTCAGCACAATGCACAGTCGCCTTTACTTACCCCCCCCCCCCTCCACCAAATCTTTGTGCCTGGGACGCCCGTGGAACAAAAGGATTCATTGTCTTCATTCACCAGTCACCAGGTTTCGAACCAAATTGTTATAACTAATTATTCAAATTGTTATAACTAATTATTCAAATTGTTATAACTAATTATTCAAATTGTTATAACTAATTATTCAAATTGTTATAACTAATTATTCAAATTGTTATAACTAATTATTCAAATTGTTATAACTAATTATTCAAATTGTTATAACTAATTATTCAAATTGTTATAACTAATTATTCGTTCGAACGTATTTTTTTTAAATCCTTCATTTCTTTAGCGGATTTAAAACTCTCTCTTGTGCTCAGCTCGTAATTTTTTTTACTTTTAAAATTCATTTCGTGTAAATCTGATAGTCTTTGATGCTGTTATAATTGTGTTGTTGTTTTTTTTTAAATATATTTTCTTCCTATAAATGTCTTTTTTTTTTCCTTTTTGTTTTGCCCAAGTTGCCGGTAACATAAACCGTCTCTGGTGGTTGGTGTAAACATTAAGGGGAAGCTTAGGGCGCCTTTGGCATGAGGCCGCGGTGCCCCAGGTGCGTTGATTTCCTTTTATTTTTGAAGCATTTGTGAGGGGGGGGGGAGGATAAATAAATAAAGAACGTAAATATTTAAAAGTGAAAAACAACAAAGGGGGGGGGGGGGGCATCTTGTGGACGTTTAATCAAGCTGTAGATCTAATTGACTTTTATAAAAAATACAGTTCGGCTTTAGTTTGAAAACCATTCCTCGAAAATGGGCCCATTAATGTTTGAATCCTATCATTTAAAGACCCAATCACATTATCTGCCTTACGGTGATTTGACCTTTCGGTTTCTGCCAATTTTTTTTTAAGATGCCTTCTTAAGGTTATGTACCACCATTCCCCCCCCCCCTTCTCTTTTTCCACAGTATCCGCCGATGTGGTTTCATTTCTCTTGGGAATTACCGATTAATAGATTGTCGGGTGACGTCTGCGTGTGTCTGTGTGTGTGTGTATTCAGGAATGCGATGGAGTTGACAAACTTTCACCAAAATAATACCAAGTCAAAAAAAACCTTTTCCTTTTCTTAATGTCATTTGTTGTTGGTGTTGTTGTTGTTTTACAACTGCCTGTTGTTGTTTTGTTGTTTTATTTGATCCATCGAGTAACGACGCATATTCCCTGTCTCTCAATCGACTGTCTTGGGAGGGGGGGGGGGTCATGGGTCAATGTCACGCTTGTCACAGGATGTGTATGTGTGTGTGTCGATTTTGGCGTCGCGAAAGGTCATTCTTACGCGTATTTGTTTACTATGTTAATAAAGTATCAAGTGGACCCCCCTCTCCTCGTTGACCTATATATCATTGCACACACGTACACACACGTACACACACGCACACACCCCTTTTTTGATTGATTTTTCTCTCCACTTACTTCACTTTCCTAGCCTTTTGAATGAACAAAAAATGTATTTCAGAGCAAGATTGTCCTTAAGGCAAGGGTTCACTCATTGCCGTGACCACGAAATACAAGGAGTTTGCGTGGCCAGCACAATGTCCAAACACCTTTTTATTTTTGCCACACAGCTAGTGTCGTGTATCGGTCAGAGCTGGGTAGACTCAATTGACACCCCTGCAGGTTTTGAAACCAAAAAAGAAAAACACTTTCAATGCGGCAACCTGAGCGCGCTGCCTCCTGACCACCATTACAGCATAACTTGTTGAAAGTATAACACATTGGTGGCTGCGGTTGGGGGAGAACGTTTTAGCCAAGGCCTGAAAACCTTGTAACATGCGCGAGTTTCTTTTATCTTGATCATGCCCCCCAGGTCTCTTGGTCACTCTCTCTCCCTCTCTCTCTCCCTCTCTCTCTCTCTCTCTCTCTCTGCAGACTGCTCCAGACCATAACAATAAAATGCCGAACAAGTAACAATCATCAGGGATATATAGGTTTTTTTTTTTGGGGGGGGGGGGGGGCGTGGGAGAGTGGGGGCACAAGAATTTAAATCACGAAATACCGGAAGTATGGATATGTGCCAACTGTGCATATGTCCCCGCAATACTCCCTTCCTCTGGGTTTTCTATAACAACATTAAAATTTAAAGCATTGAAAGGGGGAGGGGTAAAGGTGGAGCAAGCAGGAATTGTTGTAAACAAAACATATTTCCTTTTTTGGCGTTGATATTTGCGGTGCTGTGAGAGAGGCGGATGCTAAATGTCCAGACCACGGGCAGTTGCAGTTTTATGGCTGAAATGTGAACTACTGTTTGACGTCATTCAAATAAAGAACGAGGGCATAGTAGACTTTTAAAAGTCGGGTTTGGTATGTCGTAGTAGTTATTGCAATTTTTGTTGTTGTTTTTATTGTTGTTATTGTAGATGTTGTTGTTGCTGTTGTTCCCTGAGTCTACCCAGCTCTGATATATAGTAAAGTAAAGGCGGTTGGGCATTGTGCTGGCCACACAATCCCCAAATATGCCGCGGCCACAGAAACTGGTGAACGCTGCTTCATCGGCCCCATGGCCATGGATCAATTCAGTTCGACGGTATACTTTACTTTATAGTAAGCTTATAGGTCCTGACTTTGAAGCCACTATTTGAAATCTCGTCCTCAGTATCTTGCCTACGGCCATGACCCCTTGCCCTGAACTATTCGTCGGTTTTTATTTGTTGTTTTTTGTGTTATTATTAAATGTATAGTTTCATGAATATAAAAAATCGACACGAAATTTCTCACTAGCACTCTCTGGGGGCGGACTAGAGCTTCTGTTGTTTTGAGATCTGGAAATACTTATGCCTTGATCAACCCTGGATGTCATCAATGTGAGTTACGCCCAAATCCAAGAAAGGGTCAACGGAATGTGGGTTCGCAACTCAGATCGGCAACCATGCGTGGAAAGAAGAAGTTCTTTTTTTGAGATCCACTGCTTCTGCCACAACGTCGGCCACGCAGGTTGCGACATATGATGACAGTGACACTAGTGACAGTGCTATTTTGTGAATGTCGTCGTTAAACAAAGAGAAGAAAACACGAAAGAAGAAGAAAAAAAACACGACATCAATCGTCTGCATTTCTCCCGCTACATTTCTAGGTCATGACATAGTAAAGGATACAATTTTTACTTCTTTGTTCTCTCATAGGGATTCGAAAAATGTTTCAGGATTTCGACATCCTGTTGTTGTGTTTTATTTCAAGTCATTTTAATAGTTTTTTCCAATGTTTATTTACTTTCAACAACTATTGTCAGTCGACCATTAGACCTTATTGAAAGTCGCCCCAACCCATCGACCTTTTTCAACAACTATTGACAGTCACCCCAACCCATCGACCTCTTTCAACAACTATTGATAGTCACCCCAACCCATCGACCTCTTTCAACAACTATTGACAGTCACCCCAACCCATCGACCTCTTTCAACAACTATTGACAGTCACCCCAACCCATCGACCTCTTTCAACAACTATTGACAGTCACCCCAACCCATCGACCTCTTTCAACAACTATTGACAGTCACCCCAACCCATCGACTTCTTTCAACAACTATTGACAGTCACCCCAACCCATCGACCTCTTTCAACAACTATTGACAGTCGCCCCAACCCATCGACCTCTTTCAACAACTATTGACAGTCACCCCAACCCATCGACCTCTTTCAACAACTATTGACAGTCACCCCATCCCATCGACCTCTTTCAACAACTATTGACAGTCACCCCATCAGATGTCTTTCAACAACTGTTGACAGTCACCCCATCAGACATCTTTCAAAAACTGTTGACAGTCACCCCATCAGACATCTTTCAAAAACTATTGACAGTCACCCCATCAGACATCTTTCAAAAACTGTTGACAGTCACCCCATCCCATCGACCTCTTTCAACAACTATTGACAGTCACCCCATCAGATGTCTTTCAACAACTGTTGACAGTCACCCCATCAGACATCTTTCAAAAACTGTTGACAGTCACCCCATCAGATGTCTTTCAACAACTATTGACAGTCACCCCATCAGATGTCTTTCAACAACTGTTGACAGTCACCCCATCAGACATCTTTCAAAAACTGTTGACAGTCACCCCATCAGACATCTTTCAAAAACTGTTGACAGTCACCCCATCAGACATCTTTCAAAAACTGTTGACAGTCACCCCATCAGACATCTTTCAAAAACTGTTGACAGTCACCCTATCAGATCCCTGCAGACTCAACAGACACGCTTCACTCACAAAAAAAGAACATTCTTAAGAAAGAAAGTATCATGCCACAAGCTTTTCCCTTTCAAAACAAACTGTGGATGGGTTATTTTTTTTTTTAGAATAATAACTTGATGTCTTCTGGTCTTTACTGTGATGAAGGGGCGATGACTATAGAGGAATGGTGTACCTACTTACTACTAAGTTAGCGCGATCTAGGCTCATCTCAGGCAACACGCTTACACACTCTACACAGATAAACCGACACTACGGTTAATGTGTCCGCATGTGTACATAGTCTCTCTCCTCCCTCCCTCCCCCTCACGTTCTACTGGTGTGACGGGCACCCAAGCGTCAACGAAGAAAATCATTCAAACTTGTCTATTCTTCCATTCCCCCCCCCCTTTTTTTTTCCCCATCGGTGCTATTTTTAGCCATGACACAAACCCTCTTTTCGTGTTAAATCTATCATTGTTAACCACCTCTGTTTTGTCTTTATGTTGTTGTAGTTCTAGTTCGATTATTGGCTCCATTACTGTTATCTTACCCCCCCCCCTTTTACACACACACACACACAATCAACCCGAGATCATTGTATAAATCACACAAACCGTTAATGTCAGTGTGTTACACAGTGGCTCTAGGGTTGGCAGTATTATCTACATGGGGAGTTGTTTTTTTTTTATATACGATTACAAGTTAATTACAACCGTTTGTTATTAAAATGTTATACATTCTTATTTGTAGAAACAGCAGTACATCAAGATAATCGATAGTCTTAAAAAAAAAAAAAAATAACAAGAGGAAAAAAAACAAAAAAACAAAAGCGAAACTTGTGAATGTAATTATAACTGCATTGCGATTTCTAAGGTCCTCGGATCTAGATATAAACTCCATTCTATGTTTGTTTGTTAGTTTGTGTGTGTGTTTTGTCCAATGACGGTTATATAACACACCGTAAAAATGATAAGTAATTTACCTAAAGTAATCGAATCGACTATATTATGCGCTATTTAATAGCCTCGGGGAGCATTGTTAGAATGGGGACAGTTGAGTCTTAGTGTGAGATTCCCTTGATATGGAAAAGGGCGCTTTTAAGCGATGTAGGCCACACCACAGGGAGTATATTACATTATAATATATATATATGTATGTGACAACTTATTCTCTTTAACATGGGTGTCCTCGCTATTTTGTATGTCTCTCTCTCTCTTTTTCTTTGTCCTTTGTAAAATCTCATTAAAAGACGAGACTGGGGTCGAGGGTGGAGGTTCTATGTGTGTCAAGTGTACATCCTACCAGCTGTAAAGGGCACAGTGGTTCTCAAACCTTTGTCTGTTTATGTTTTGTTTCCTATTCTACATCTAGAAAATATTATATTTGCTGTGTGTGTCGATTTTAATGCATATTGGTCAAAATATAGTCACGTGACCTTATTGTCTTGTGTATAGTTTTTTTTTTCCGCGATTGTTTGTTGCACCAGGACTATGTGTAGCATAGTGGTTAAAATCAATGGGCTCGATTCTCCTTTGGTTCGTTTTTTTTTTCTGTAATAACAAGAACAGTTTGTACAAAGGCTAGGCAACCATCTAGAAACATATTTTTGTTTGTTGCATTATATTTTTGCAATTTATTTTTGTTAGGATTTTCCTCCCAAACATTCCTTTTTGATAAAAAGTAAAGTATCTCGTCGGAACAAATTGATCCAATTGAAAAATGCCGGTGCAGCAGCGTTCATCAGTTTCTGTGGCACACGGTATACTGGGTGGTTGTGTGGCCAGCACAATGCACCGCCGCATTTACTTGACCCCAACTTAGGTCAATTACCATCAGATCCTGGGTAGACTCAGGGACACCCCTCCGGACCCGGAAACAAATCCCAGCCTTCACCAGGATTCGAACCCAGGTGCCTTTCGGTACGCCCGTATGATAAGCGTTGTAAAATAGATTATTTAAAATCTTAAACTGCTTTAAAAATATTTCATTCGGTGTGAACATTTTTAAGGCGTGCTTATGTAGGCGCGGGATCATTTGCTCGTGAAAAAACAACAACAAAAAAATAAGCAAATAGTCTAGGTGCGAACAAGTACAACCGCCTGTAGGAGGTGCGAATCATGAAGGTGTCAGCTTATAAATGAGTCCGAATCTGTGTGACCTTCACACCGGCTTCAGTGTGTATTATTATGTTGTTGTCTTTCTGTTTCATCTGTTATTTCTGTTGCGTAACGACCTTTTTTACAAATTAGTTTTGCGGGTAGAAGTGGATTTTATTAACCTCCAACACTATCTGGCTATGATAAATCATTAACCCCTTCCCTTGACCGTTATGGTCATTGCGGGGGGGGGGGGGGGCGAATGGACACACCTCAGCAGATATCTTTCTCCATTTTTTTTTCTTCATTTTGCAGCTTTGTCCAATCCTTTATATTGTCGAAACGAGCAATGAGCACACTGCAGCACACACCAAGCTGGCTATGATAAATAATTTTCATTTACAGAAATTTTTTCGATGATGTTTTTCAATCACTCACATCTAACTAGTGTCAGCGTTTTGTTTTGTTTGTGTTGCCTTTCTGGTGGGAGAATCCCCCTCCTCTCTCCCCCCCCCCTCTCCTTATTTTTTTTTTCTTATCATGGCGCCTGTCCTGAGACAACGTTCAAAGTGCCCGACTTGGCAAAACTCTCGATCCATTTTATTCCTTCAATTTCGCCGCTTGGCCCAGAAAATGAAAACAAACATAACAAGAAGCGCAGACAACTCTAGTGTTGTGTTTTGTTATATGTTTTGTAGAAAAAAAATGCGCCATCATCTCTTTCCTATCTATTTCACCCCGCCTCTTCCACTCCGAAAATTGAGACTTCCTGTTCATGAAAAGAAATACATATTATCTTGGCCTGGCGACTTTCAATTCGGACTTCACACCCCTCACCCTACCCCCAAACCCCCCGTTTGGCTTGTTCCTCATCACATACTCCTGGAACTATGTGCACAAAATCTACGTAGTACGCCCCCCCCCCTTTTTCCGTGGCTGCGCGCTTGGTGTGCTCAATTCTTATCGTTTGCTGTTGCCGTTATAATAACGAAATATCATACGGCATTTTCCGCACTACAAGGGAATTGTGTGTGTGTGGGTTGGGATTAGGAGGGAGGGAGCTCTCGTTCGTGTAGAATAAGAACTAGTTAGCATAATGGTAGAAAGATCCAAGAAGCCAATCCGATCTGATAATATTTTAAAAAAGTAAACTTGAGTTTGAAACAATAACAAATACAGTTGTTTCATTATTTGTTGTTACACCAGATAAGTAAAGTAAAGTATCCCGTCGGATCAAATTGATCCATGGGGCCTGTGAAGCAGCGTTCACCAGTTTCTGTGACCACGGCATACAGCACTATGCCAGCCGCCTTTACTTTACCCCCTCCCCCCAACTAGGGTCAGGTACCCCATCAGAGCTGGGTAGATTCTAGGGGCATCCTCCAGACCCGGGAAGAAATCCTAGCCTGCACCCAGGATTCGAACCCAAGACCTTCCGAACGCGCTGCCGCACGGCCACCGCACCGAGCTTCAAAATGATCCCAGAAAGGTGGCTGGGGTTTGAGAGTTGAGAGCTCACAATAAAAAGAAAGTATGGGTTTTGCTCGCCAAGGTATGGGAACCGCTGCTGATTACGTCTCACGCATATGCATGTATAAAAAGAAAAAAAAAATGGCCGTTTCTGGAATAAATGCGACGTTCAGTGACTGGCGTTATTTTCTATTGTACACCCCCCCCCCCCCCCCTTGCCATCTCCATTTTCTGCTCTATTTTCCACACACGTAGAAAACTTATCGCCCATGTTTGTCTAGCTATGCGACCTTCGGGGATAAAAATAGAACAGTGTTTTTGTTTACGTTTTCCTTTCTGAATCTTAAAAAAGAAAGAACGCATCTGATTAGTTGGAGTGGGAGATGGGGGGCGTGGCTACGAGAACCTCGCTCGATTTTGTTTTCATTTTGAATTATTCAATTGAAAAGTAGGTCTTCGAAACGACATTCTTTGATCAATAATTCATATATAAGTAATGGTTTTTGTTTTTATTCCCGCGAGGGTCATTCTAATGTATAATCATGACCGTCTGCCGTTTGATGACAAGCTATTTATTACTGACGGCTTTTACTGAGCACAATCTTATTCCAATAAGGTCACATTTTAGGTGACTTTTTTTTTTCCTTCTTTTTTTTTTTATACTTTGTTTTTGGACAGCCAGCAACCACAATGCTGCAATGTTTGTAACGTTATATCGATTACAACTCTGTAAAAAAAACTTCGCAATGCTTTATGGGGAGCACACCCCCCCCTCCCCTCTTTTGCCTTTCCCGACGACCCTCTCGCATGTCTGTGTTCAGGCTGAACTTGTTTGCGTCCTCGGCTTTTATTTTACGATTCACTCTCTCGCTCGTATCGATGAGCAGCCCAGCTCGATTGCCCGCCATAAGGCAATGCACGGTCTACTTCAGCGGTTAGCCCTATATTTTCCTTCTTAATTTAATCGGCCGTATGAGGAAGAAAAAAAAAGTATCCCGTTGGACCAAATTGATCCATAGGGCCGGTGAAGCAGCGTTCACCAGTTTCCGTGGCCACGGCATACTAGGTGATTGTGTGGCCAGCTCTATGCACAGCCGCCTTTACTTTACCCCAACTAAGGTCAGGTACCCATCAGAGCTGTGTAGACTCATGGTACACCCTATAGACCCGGGAAAATTTTGTAATCTACACCAGGATTCGAACCTGGGACCTTCGGTACGCCAGCCGAACGCGCTGCACGGCCACCTTGGCCCATTTTGAGGAAGAAGATGCAACATTTCACTTATTTATAAACTGTAAACATTATTTATACTATGACATAAAAAAAAATCTTCCAATGCAGGCCCTGTCAGGAGGTTGGGCTAAGAAAGTAATAATCTTCTTTTATAGAAGGAACGTCTTTAAAGAAATGGAAGGCGAGGGGGCGTATTTGAAACGGTTAGATAGATCGAAATAAAAGCGGTAAATGGACGTCTAGCGGCAGTTTACTGCAGACCCCGTCCCCATTGTTTTAAGCACTGCAATTCCAAGGTATGGCATTCGTTCAACAGTTGCCACCAAAATTAGCTACCCGCCCCCCACCCACCCCCACCCCTGCCTTTTTTTTTCTTATACACATTCCCATAAACTCATTATAAAATTATTTTGTATTTTTCTTTCTGTTTTAAGCCTGCGTCATGTCAAGTTTTATGGTATGAGCCGCGCACCCATTTACTCAGTGAACTACGGCACAGAGATTAAATTTAAGAAAGTTAAACCAGTTTTTTTTGACGTGTTTGTGTGTAATGGTTTCCGGAAATACCCGAAATTAATATAAGAAAAAAGTCTGCGTACTGTAATAGGCCTACATACATTTGTGTGTGGGGGTTTTAAACGTGCTTTTTAAATGGAACGATAAAAAGAAATATAACGTTTTGTGAATAAACCTGCAGGACTTTATAAAATTACAGTGAAAATGCATATTATATTTGGAAGCCATTTTGTTTTATATGTAGACTCATACACTTTAGGTTTAAACTATCGATCGTGCTCTCTGTTGTTTTCTATACTATATTTATTATTCTGAAAGGTGATCTATCACATTCTCACTTTTACATATTCGCATATTTAGTTTCAAGTACTTGCACATAATGAAAGATCGTTGTATGAGGGTTGTATTGAATGTGAATTCCCGTCGTTTGGTTCATTAATCCATTTATGCATTTGGATACAACGATGTACGAAATTTTATTTGGGGAAAAAAAACACGTTTTATAATTGTGCTAGCCACACTATCCCCTATTATGACCTGTCCAAAAGACAAACTGCTGAGATAGCCCCCCCCCCTACCTCCCCCCGTGGAACAAACCACGCAACTTCTAAAAGGGCTTTGATAAGGAACGTTTTCCAGGTTCCTTTCCTTTTGTTCGGTCCGTTAAAGGCGATGGGCTAGATCTAGTGGTTGAGGAGAGAAAGGAAGAGCGAAAGGAAGAGAGAGAGAGAGAGAGAGGGAGAAGATGGAGACAGGAAATCCACTTGAATCAATGAATCTATCGTGAGAGTCGCCCTTTTTTGTTTGGTTTTTGTTTTTTGGGGTTTCGGTACTCAGCGAAATGAAGCTCAAACAATGTGGTGTTGTTGTTTTTTCAGGGTTTTTTTGTTTTTGTTTGTTCTTCTTATAAGCGTAGCAATTGTGTGCCCTCAGAAAGTTAATCTTGTCCTTGAGGTCACGAGTTGATCCCACCGTTTCATCATCCAATCGTATGATTGTAAGAATGACAGCGCGCTCGACTGGCGATCCGAAGGTTCTGGGTTCGAATCCTGGTGCAGACTAGGATTTTTCCCCCGGGACCCAAGGGTGCCCCTGAGTCTACCCAGCTGTTATAGGTACCTGACACTAGTTGGGGTAAAGTAAAGGCGGCTGGGCATTGTGCTGGCCACACATCCCCTCGTATGCCGTGGCCACAGAAACTGGTAAACGCTACTTCACCGGTCCTATGATCAGTTTGGTCCGAAGGGTACTTTACTTTACTCAGCGAATTGAAACTCACCCAAGGTGGGTTTTTTTTCAGGGCTTTTTTTGTTTTGTTCTTTTTATAAGCGTAGCACTGATGTACCCTTAGAAAGTTAATCTTGCCGTTTAGGTCAATAGTTAATCCCACTATTTCTTCCCATCTTACGATTATAAGAGGTTTGACACACATAGAAATACACGTATACACACACACGCACACACATTAGTTTTGGTTTTAATAAAATATTAATAGCGATACGCATCACCGCGTTGTGTCAAGGATTATTTTGGGGTGACTTTGACAAAATTTGAGATTTCGGTTTCTGGGTCACAATCATCAGTGACAACGGCACAGTGTCGACCCAAATAGCAACATTGGCATAAAGGGAAAAAGGTGTCCAGGTATATTTATAACTTGGCCAACATCGAGTTTGAACACTGCTTGACAATTCTCTTTCTTCTCCATTATTTAGGTCATGTAGTAGTGAGAACATGGTTAGTGCTTTATTACTCTGATATATATGTGTGAAAAAATATATATAGATCTATGGGCTATAACAGTGGTCGGCAACCTACGAAACGCGTACCAATCTTGGCACGCAGAGCGATTTTCAATGGCACGCGGAGGACCACCAATAAGGCAATTCAAGTCGCTTATACAAGAAAAGAGCAGTATGATTTTTAGGCTGTTGGCACGCGGAAGGACTTACAAATGCTACTTTGGCACACTGTTATCAAAATGTGAAATCCCCCAATGGTTGTCGCGGAATTGCCGATTGCCCTTTTGCTTGTAGAGGTGGTTGATCGTTGCATCTTTTGAAGCCTGCTCCTGTACTGAACCTTCCATCAATGTAAATGGACAAACGTCCAACACTGTAAATAGGTTCACATACCTTGACAGTACCTTCTCCCAGGCTGTCCATATAGTCTAGGAAGTATATTCCAGGATAGTCAGCGTTGCCTTTGGAATATTCCGGTCCAACCTGAGGAATCGGAGTGGCATCAAGCTGTCAACCAAACGAAAAGTATATGCAGCGGCCGTTCGACCAGTCCTTCTCTATGCATATGAAACCTGGACTGTGTATAGCCGTCACGCCAAGAAACTGAATCACTTCCATATGAGGTGCCCAACGGAAGCTGCTGGTGGTCGAATGGCCGGACAAGATCCCGGACACTGCAGTGCTCACACATACCGGCATGCCAAGCATCTAAGCAAAACAGCTCAGATTGACAGCTCTTGTTGTGCGCATGCCAGATGGAAGATTACCAAAAGCAGATATTCTATGGCGAACTAGACACAGGAATGTGCTCACGCGTAGGGCGAAAAGGAGATTCAAGGACGTTCTGAAGGCCTCCTTAAAACAAAACGTTGATATTGACCCAACGACTGTGAAAGCCTGGCCGAGGGCCGATCCTCTGGTCGCAACCTAACCTTCACTGGAGCAGCAGCACATGAAGAACAAAGACTAAAAGTCGCAACAGAAAAGCGACCGCCTAGAAAATCCAACGACACCGGCTCCGCTCCCACTGGTCATTAGGCCATGCACCCGTGTCCCCGATGCAACCGACACTTCCGGGCAAGAATTGGCCTCATCAGCCACCGTAAAGCAAAACAGCTTTCACTGTAAGCAAAACAGCTTTCACTGTAAGCAAAACAGCTTTCACTTAAACAGTTTTTAGGTTTTTATTGTTCCATTTATTGTTGTTGTTTTTTAAATCATATAATCGTGCCGTAGCCTACAAAGGATAGACTTGTAACTGTATGCCAGGGGTCGGCAACCTTTTGTTAACAGTGTGCCACAACTAGGATTTCTATGTCATTCAGTGTGCCAGTAGTCTAAAAGTCAACCTGCTCTATTACACTTTTAAAAAAATATTTTTTTATAAGACAATTAATTGAACTCTGCAGCAAGACTAAGGCCAAAAGCTAAAAAGATTATTTATAGAGAAAATCGTTAAAGCGTTTTATATTTAAAACAAAATTAATGAGTTTGTGATTATTATCTTTTTTTTTTGCATTTATATCAACTATAACTTATATACTTAATACGTTCACATTTATGGTAATTATTGTCTTTACAATTTCATTTTAGTCAAGATTAGGATCTAACACCTATTAATTTTAATTATATTTTGAATTTTGATCTCAGTTTAACTGAGAAGTCCTTTAATGTATTTTAACAGTGATCACCAAAGGAGACTTCTAAACATATCAAATTAGTTATGCGGAATAGATCCGTAGTGATCATACAAACTGGGTAGTTAATGTAATGTTTTAAAATATACATATACATTCTTTAGTCATATAATATGTATACAATTTTCAAATACCTTTTACAGTTTGATAATTTCAAATTTATAAACCGTAAGCGATGCATTCCTTTATAAAAGAAAAAAAAGAAAGAAATATTATATTAGAAATATCAGCGCAAATAAAACATATTTATTCTCTCCCTTTAATTAAAAACGTGTCCACATTTGATTCAATAGTCTTATCTCATATATAACACACGCTCCTTCTATAAAGAACATTTTTGTGTCATTCTTTCGTGGCCCCAGTCTAGTCTTGCATTTTTAGTAATGTTTTAAATGATGATAAGTTACTGGTTTTCCCGATTTGTTCAGGCAACCCTTTCCATGCCCGAATGCCACTCGAGAAGAAAGCGTATTTATATACATTTGTTCTCGCATAAGTGATAAGAAAAGTGTTTTTTGTCCTCGTGTTTATCTGAGCATTGCAACATGTTGTTATTGTGTTATAGTTCTAAATTAGAATTTAACGCCTTATGTATTTTTATTATTTCACTCTTTGCCCTTCTGTCGGGGTCTGCAGGGGCCGGCAACCTTTTGTAACAGTGAGCCAAAGTAGGATTTCTAACTCACTCAGCGTGCCAACAGCCTAAAAGCCATCCTGCTATAGCACTAAATTTCTTGTAGACTTTTAAGGCCTCCTCCGCGTGCCATTAAAAGTCCATCGGCGTGCCGAGTCTGGAGCGCGTGGCGTAGGTTGCCGACCCCTCTTCTAGACTACGCCCTATAATATTGAGTTCTCGTGATAGTGGAAACGGAACTGGAGCTTTAGAGCGAGGGGGTGGGAAGAGAGGAGGGCACCTAGCTCTTTTAAACTTCGGATACACCAGAGATATTATGAGGCGTTTACGAAGAGAAGAAAGGAGAAGGTAGAGGGGGGGGGGCTTACACCCATTAGCAATGAACACGCCTCTGGTTATACCGAGCAGACACTCAGTAAAGGATATGGATTTTTTTTTTTTACTCCTGGCACCCCTGTCCCTGTCTGTGTGTGTACGTGCGGGTCGCACTGACCTAAGTAGGTCTAAACGAATCAGGATGAAAGTAATGTCGTGGCCATGGCATTGAGCGCATTCCCCCCGCCCCCGCCCTGAATACCTGGCCTGATTGTCCTCGTGCACTATGTTATTTTTTTTAATTAAAGGGATGCAGGTATTTAATACTCATTTGCAATTACCGTATATACTGGTTTAGTTCATGTGCAATTACCCTATATACTGGTTTAGTTGATGTACAATTACCGTATATTCTGGTTTAGTTGATCTACAATTACCGTATATACTGGTTTAGTTGATCTACAATTACCGTATATACTGGTTTAGTTGATCTACAATTACCGTATATACTGGTTTAGTTGATCTACAATTACCGTATATACTGGTTTAGTTGATGTACAATTACCATATATACTGGTTTAGTTGATCTACAATTACCGTATATACTTGTTTAGTTGATGTAGGCTACAATTACGGTATATACTGGTTTAGTTGATATACAATTACCGTATATACTGGTTTAGTTGATCTACAATTACCGTATATACTGGTTTAGTTGATGTACAATTACCGTATATACTGGTTTAGTTGATGTAGGCTACAATTACGGTATACACTGGTTTAGTTGATATAAATTACCGTATATGCTGGTTTAGTTGATCTACAATTACCGTATATACTGGTTTAGTTGATCTACAATTACCGTATATACTGGTTTAGTTGATCTACAATTACCGTATATACTGGTTTAGTTGATCTACAATTACCGTATATACTGGTTTAGTTGATCTACAATTACCGTTTATACTGGTTTAGTTGATCTACAATTACCGTATATACTGGTTTAGTTGATCTACAATTACCGTATATACTGGTTTAGTTGATGTACAATTACCGTATATACTGGTTTAGTAGATCTACAAGTTATACATTCGGCCTGCAATTTGTGCACCTTGGTATGTGACCCACCATATTATTCGTTTACAGTAAATTTACAGGATAAAGTCTTGATGACAAGCGCCTTCTTTCTCCAACACCTTTTCTTTTTGTTTGGGAAATATTTAAACTGATCTCCAGGGAGCGCCGCGTTCATTCTGTGATAAATTGACACTCGCACACCCCCCTCCCATCCTTGTTTCCCCAACCGTCCTCACACGAATCACAATTAGGGCTCGTTAATTGTGGAGGATTTCGGCAATGACTGTACTTATAGCTTCGGCTCAGAGAAAACACGTTCTTAACGTCTTGCGTGTGCGTGCGAATGTGTGCGCGATCACACTCACGAGCAAGAAGTGTTAAAGCTTGTGTGTCCAATAATATCAGTATGTGTGTTGATGTGTAGTTAGACTTAGGAGTGCTTAAGTCTTATTCAATACAATCATTAGGAGAGAACGGTGGTGAGGTGAGCCCTGACCGCCCATCAGCCTCATTTAGGAGGCTTTTTTTTTTGGGGGGGGGTGAGGGGGTGCGACCCGGTGATTTTGTTTATGTGGCCCGGTAAAAGGTCAACACAAGGACATTTGGGGGAACTCTAATGTAACAAACATGTTTGTATAGTAAAAAAAACAACAACATCGTTTGTATATCCATTGCCGAATTCTTTAAAAAAAAAAAAAAATTTAAATGATACTTGTGCATTCTTGTGTAACGTTTTTGCAATTGGTATATCTTTATATATAAAAGTTGGATGTGTGTGTCAATTTCAATGACGATAGGTCAATTTAAAGACACGTGACTTTGCAGTCGTATATTTAACTTTCGCCATTTTTTAAATTCTCTGTAATGTAATGATTAGAATCCCCGCCTACAACCCGAGTGACCTGTGTTCGATTCTCCTTGAAGCAGTATTTATCATTATTATTATAATAACAATGTAGTCTAATTGTCACCCCGTGCAACGCCGGGCCATTTAGCTAGTTTATATATCACGAACTTTGAGGACGTTTTGTTGTAAGAGGAATCGGCGTGCGCTGGGCATGCTTTC
Source organism: Anisus vortex (assembly GCA_949126835.1). Taxonomy (NCBI): domain Eukaryota; kingdom Metazoa; phylum Mollusca; class Gastropoda; family Planorbidae; genus Anisus; species Anisus vortex. The sequence continues at coordinate 11,712,268 of OX421504.1, read as the reverse complement.
CCCGGATTTCAATAAATATAATTTTCACATTATAAGTTTCAGTTCAGATGTCATGTCCCTGTTAGTGAGACTACACAGTGTGCGTGTCGTCCATCTCTCAATACCGACCGTGGATGTGTTAATACTTCACCACCGAACACAACAGAGCGGGAGTCTCATTCAAAATTTCATACATTCCTTCCTTTTTTGTTTAAAGCGTCTGCATCTTCGTCGCATAGATATACGAAATTTCTTGTCTTTCAAAACAAAACTTAAAAACTAAACATTGACAATATAACTGTTACGAGTCATTTGGCTTAGACACACAATCCTCTTGTTGTGGCGTGGGCTATGGCAACTGGACTGACTTGACTTAAACACTGGGATCCTCATTGGAGATTATCTTTCTCTGTGGGCGTCTGTGGCATTTTACGTCTCGTGAGAAGGTCATTTTCCTTTGCAGGCCCTTGTGTGGCTGAAGAGACAAATCTGGAAATACAGGCGCGGCCATATTATGTATGTGATATTCCTGTCGCAATGAAGTCAGCTCTTCATTTACTAGGGACAAGCCAGCGGGTGACAGCTAAGATAGTGCTGCGACACTAGACGCATCAAACAACCATTTGACAAACTTGGAGAAAATGTGGATTGGAGAAAATGGGTCGTTATTATAACATCTCTTCATCGGTTTCAATCTTGGGCGGACCCCACTTAGTTGGGTCCATGTGAGCAGCGAGCAATTTTTTTCCCATCGTTTGCAACCGACCTTTTTCAAGTCTGTTTTGGCTAAAGCAACGTGCGTAAAGCCTTGCTCCTCAAGCAGGGCTATCACCTCTATATTGTGGAAAGTGTCTGAAAGGGTACAAGTCATGTCTTAAATTACCAGCTAGCTATTTCTAATTTTTTGGGTGCGGTGGACAAAAGCGGGCCGCACGTTTGAATGGCCTACCGAAGGTTCCGGGTTCGAATCCAGATGAAGGCTGTGACTGGAGGGAGTCACCTAGTTTTTATCCAGCTCTGATCGGTACCTGGGGTATAATAAAGCGGCTGGGCATTGTGCTGGCCAAATAATCCCCTAGGTATACCTTGGAAACAGAAACTGGTGAACGATGCTTCATGATCCTATGATCAATTAGGCTCGAAGTGTACTTTACTTATGTCCAATTTCGGATGTACGTTGTTGTTATTAAAACGAGCCATGGCTCAACGGGTGCATCCAGTAAATACATACCTTAGGGCAGCGGTTCCCAAACTGGGGGGCGCGACCCCCTTGGGGGTCGAATGACCATTTCACGGGGGTCGCCAAAGACCTTCGGAAAACGTATGTTTTCGATGGTCTTAGGAGCCGAAATATAGTTCATCTTTCCTTCTCCAACCGAGTCCACCGACATGCAGATACATCCGCATACAACGTGTACACTACTTGGCGTAATGACATCAATACAGGTGTATGTGACAAGGTCGGCATTATAATGCACGTATGCTGAGCAGTAACCCGTGTGTAGAGAGTTGTGTTAAAAAGCCTCTTCTCTGTTAAAAGCAGTCATTGTGTTAAAAGCAGTAGTATTGGCGATAAACGCCCGACAACTGATGAATATTTTGGAATTTAGTGTAGATTCTGTTCGGTCTGGATTTCAACAGAATTAGTGACCAAAAGTAATCGGAGCTCACTGTATAATATATTGGCAAATATTACATTTAAGCAGACAAAATGATTACGGTGATAAATTCTGTAAAATAACACGTTCACATGCTAGCAGCAGAAATTTCATCATCATGGTACTTTCCAAATCTACCTGACACCACACATCTATGTACTTGCCACAAGCCCATTCGCATTCAAAGATGTTCCTGTGAAAGCACAAAGGAGTTCATTGAGCGTATTAACAACGATGCAAAGAGAACTGATTTCTCTATAATGCCAGGTACAAAATTCTGGATCAAATGTTTACAGTCATAAACTATTTTGGCTGAGATTGTGTTGCGCCATTTTCTTCCATTTGCAACAAAATATCTTAGTAAACATGCTTTTCCACCTTGTTGGTTATCAAGTCTAAACACAGTAGACTTATTGTTGGAGATGCTCTGCTTGCAAAGACTGTCCCGAGAATGTCTGAACCGATAAGAAATACGCAATGTCAACCATCACAATAGCTGACATTCGTGTTGTAATTAGATATATAGGCATAAGCCTATACCGGTATCTTGCAATATTTAATTACATGTTTTTTATGTTTTCTTTTTTGTTGTGATTAATTGCTATGCTTTAATTATGTTCATTTTGTGACAATAAAAATACACCCTGCACATTAGATATTTACATTACAATTCATAACAGTAACAAAGTATGGACGAAATTATTTATTTTTTTTTTTTATTATTTTTTTTTTTTTGGGGGGGGGGGGAGGGCGCAAAAGCATGAGAAACTATATAAAGGGGTCGCGGCCTAAAAAAGTTTGGGAACCACTGCCTTAGGGTTAAGGTATCCATGTTAAGCTTTTGTCTACAAATATTTCCAGGATGTAAATAATAAAGATAACAAAAATAATAATTGTGTATTGGTTTTAATCCAGGCCTTGGAACTATATTTTTGTTGTAGTTCATTTGAAAATAGAGTAAGATAATAAAGAAACAGAAAACCGATTGCTAAAGCTCTTTGGGTCACACACACAGACACACACACTTTGGCCTGGTGCCCAATTTAGAACTTTAGATCGATGCCTGGGGATTCTAGAAGAAGCGGACCTGGTTCGAAGTAGACGTTCGAATGAACTGGGTGGTAAAAAAAAGGGGGGGGTGGATTGGGGGTGGGTGGGGCGTTGAAGGAGCGCTGTTGTCTTCCAAAACGAAAAACACCCTCAACTAAATAAATTAAATAAAAAAATATGCTATTTATAATTTTTCCTACATATTTTGGGGGTTAAGGAACTATTGACAATGGCTTTCACTGTTTTTTTTTTTGTTGTTGTTTTTTACAAACACAGGAACATAACATTTGGACAGTTTATTATTTTTAAAACAATTTAGCATTGGTCCTCTTGGGGATTCGGATTCCCTTCTCTGAAATACTTCATAGATAATCACACACACACACAAAAAGTAGCCATCAGGCTAATGGTCTTTTCAGTGGTGGTCATTAGGCTAATGATCTTTTCTGCGGAGGTCATTAGGCTAATGGTCATTTCTGTGGTGGTCGTTCGGTTCACGATCAAACTGAAAAGCAACACGACAAAGACGAAGGATGGACAGGTCGGCCTGAACCCCTAGACTGAAGTATCTATGAGTGGAAACCACCTGTCTCTAAACGGACACTATGATTGGCCACTTTTCCTCCATAATTGGGGGCTCCCTAGGCGTTCACTGAAGTGGAAGCGAAAAAAGTAGCATTCAGGGGAGGTGACATGGGGGTAGGGTGGCCCATATGTGGCCGCTCCTACGGTCAGTTCATTTTAACTGCACGTAGTCATTAGAACGATGTAAATTGTTGCGTTGCTGACCACTATCTCTTGTTTTTTTTTTGTTTAACTCAATAATTTAGACTTTCGAATCCCGAGCACTTGGTCGAGAGATAGAAATAATTATTTCCGCTTGATGGGTTCAATCCATCAAATTCCGGTAGGTCATCAGTTAGACATAGGACCTCGACAATAGCTTGTCTACTAATCTCGGTCTTGAGACAGTCTCTTCATCTCTTGTCACTGCATTCCCGCTCCAGGTGGTATTTTGCCGGCCCCTCTTCCCATAATGGGTCGTGGGTCTCTATAGTTTAGGTTTTTGTTTTCATTTTGTATCACTTGTCTGTATATGCGCTTGCAAACCGGTCAGAATCAATGGCATGCATGTCTCTGGTCTAATGAAGTTAAAGTTTGTCTGAAAAGAGTTTAAAGTCAAATGCAACGCTGTCTGTTGAAATCAAATTCAAAATTCCTGTGAATCATATGCCAAGATCTGGTGTCTTCTATGGAGTTCTTGTGATTCCTGTGGGTCTGGAGGATGCTCCCTGAGTCTACCCAGCTCTGAACTGACACTAGTAGTGTAAAGGCGACTGGCCACACATTCCTCAAGTAAGCCGTGGCCACAGAAGCTAGGAATAAGACATCGTTTTCTCTTTGGGGAATACAGGAGCAACCTCGTTATACGACTGCTTTAGAATACGTCCTGTTTTGGATGCCAAACAAAATTATTTGGTTTACTAGGTCCCTGATACCCGTGAATATACAAAGTTTGTCAATAATTTTTTTATGCTAGGGAAAAATTTGCTTAAATTATGTTAACCATCTGCAACCCAACACTCATACATACACACACACTTATTGCGGCTAAGAGGATTTAGAACTAATGCGTCTTAAGCTGCGCCTTTGACAATCCTGTCCCAGTCCCTCCCCCTTCTTCGCCCTTCACCTCTCCCTCCCCCTCCCATCCTTTTTTACCATTTCGCTCCCGACTAATTGAGCATTAATTGTTTGTTCTCCCGATGCGTTTAGATTAGTTTAGAATTTATATGAAGAAAAAAAAAGAGACACAAGAACGGTAACGTGGACTACGCCAGACTGCAGAGTTAAGATCTTATCGATTCCGACCATTTGCCGTCGTGCATGTGACATGTGTAAGAGCTTAACTTAAGCTCAAAAGCTCCTCCAGATCACGCGGTTCTGCAATGCCTGTTTGTTTACATTCGAATTCTAGAAACAAGAAAAAAAAAGGAACAAAACAGTATTTCATTTACAGTAGTAGAATGTTCTGGAAGTGTGCTTCCGTAAAACTCTGGAGCAACACGATTAAAATAGAAAAAAACAACAACCTTCAAGTTATAAGGTATAGTTCTCTCCCCAAAAACGCCAAGTCGCGCGGCCCGGCAAAGGGGCTACTAAAACAAAATTACCGGGTAGGAAAAAAGACTAGAGAACAAGTTTTAAAAAATGTGGCAGTTTATCGTGGTGTACACGCGATAGATATAGCCTATAGTTATTTATATATGTATCCCCACTCGGACATCTAGGAATATGTGAACTCGACATTAACCTCAGAGTACAGGCTGCGGGTAGTCTCTAAAATCGTGTGGAATTTCATACCGTTTTTGCATTAGAATTAGTCTAGCAAAACATACAAATGTTAGTGGGTCATGAACTATAGGAATAACCGGGCCATAACAATATAATTTTGGAACCACTGTTCTTAAGTAGAGAATGATTTTGTTTTTTGTTACTGTATATCTGATATTTATTTGTATTTGTCAAAATATGTTGCGCGCGCGCGCGTGTGTGTGTGTTTCTAAAGTTGGCAACTGTTATTGTATTAAAGAAGATATGAGGGGGTGAACATGCAGATCAATTCAAAAACAACATATCGATTACATAAGAAACGTCGAAAAGGATAAACTCGATGAGAAAACGAAATAAAAAAGGATGTGTTGTATTTTCCACGTTCTGTGGAGAAGAGTAACCGGCTCGGACGAGTTGAGCATGGGTTCGTCGTCCCCCCCCCCCCCCCCCCCCCCATTGTTTTGTCTGGAACTTTTAAAAGTACATCATCATGCGCGATTTCCTACGCATGTCTGGAAATGTGGGGGCGAGGGTTGGTTTGGGGGGTGGGGGGAGGGGTGAGCAGTTTATTCCAGCATTTCGGGAGTTATCTTTTATTGAGTTCCTTTTCTGGTTTTCGGAATAAAGACTACGAGAGTTGGTTGGTATGAAGAAAGGAAAGAAAGATATTCTGAATGTCTTATGCGTCCACTTATGTGTTAGTGCATCCCTGTCTCTCTCTCTCTCTCTCACTCTCTTTTTCTCTCTCTCCATCTCAGCCTCTCTCTCTCTCTCTTTGCCTATATCTCTCTTTCTCTCTCCGTCTCTCTTTCTCTCCCTTCTTTGTCTTTCTCTCTTTGTCTCTCTCTCACTCTCTCTCTTGGTCTATCTTTCTTACTTTCTCTCTCTCTCTCTCTCTATGAGTGTGTACCATTAATTAGTTGTGTAAATTAAACAAACAAATGCTTTAAATATAAAAAAAATAGACTTTAAAAGTTCCCAAAACGGTCACACCCTTAACAGGTTGTTGCACCTCTTAGCAGAAAGTAGGTCAAGCTCTACTCCTTCCCACCTGCTTGGAAAAAAAAAACAGCAACAAACAAATTATTAAATTAATTTTTAAATAAAAAAAAGTGGGTTGCCACGAGACGTTTGTTAGCTTAAATAAAAAAAAATAACCTATGACCTCTGATGACGTCACTAGTTGGGGGGGGGGAGGCTTTAACCATTAAGTTGACATGAATTATAATCAGGTGTTTTTTTTTTTCATTGCCTGGACACTCCCTGAAATTTAAATGAGTTTAAAAACAAACACACAGCATGTTTTCTTAATTCCCATCACGACATGTTACCACACAGTCTTATGAAGTTTTCAGCTTATAATGTCTTTACAGACGTTCAGTTTTTGTTAAATAAGGGCTATAACCTCCCTTACTTTTATACGCGCTTTTTTGCTTTAAGGGTTTTAAATGATGCAAAGCTTTTTTATTTTTTAATTTTTCTTTAACTTAATTTAAATCCGACCGGATCAGGCAACCCTTTAGCATACATTCACAAATGACGTCTTAGTCCTTAGAACTGTTACCTATAACTATAAGGTCAACTGTTGTTGTTTTAAATGTCAAAGTAAGTATAATTAATGAATGATTTGTGTGGGCGAAGAAAAGAATGTGATTTGTTGGAGAAAAAAAACGGAAAATGGGCAGGTTGGATGGGGGGCGGGGGGTAAGCGGCTTCGAACTTGACCCAAGAATTTCCGAAGCTTTATCCGATTACTTGCTCTTGTTTCCGCGGTAACGAGGGAAATGGGGGGGGGGGGGGCAGACGTCGTTCCGTGGGTACTGTTCAATCAGCTAAATGTGGGCCTTGGGTCCACTTGCGAGGGTTGACAAAAAAAAAAAGGAATGGCTGCGGGGGAAGTGGCTCAATAGCTTGCCCAGATCTTCTCCTCCCGCCACCCCCTCACACTCCCGTCCCCACATCTAGAGGTTAGTTTTAACCCTTCCCGTACCGACCTACTTCTATCTATGCTGCCTTCAGTTCCGCTATATACGCGCCCGGGACTGTAAGGGTTAAGAAATGAATAAACAAAAACCAAAAATGAAAAAAAAAAAAGTGGAAGCTCTGTGGTGGTCATTTCCTGGCCGTAACAACTTGACGTGACTACAGAGGAAAAGGGTTGGACTTTGGCTGTCTACTTTACTTGTCAAATGTGAATCAATATGGCGTTTAAGTCCGAGGACCTGGCGTAAATTAGAAGGGCCGAAGCGCTTGTATTGGGAAATACTCCCCATAATACGTCACAGAAGTAGGCTAAATATTCATCCAGCATTGATATTATCGTTTTCAACGTTCAAATTGGCGGTTTTATTTTTCTATTATAAACTGGGTGTACAAAAAATTGATCATAGGGCCGGTGAAGCAGTGTTAGCCAGTTTCTATGGCCACGGCATACTAGGTTTGTTGTGGGGCCAGCACAATGCAGAGCCGCCTTTACTTTACTCCAAGGTCAGGTACCCATCAGAGCTGGGTAGACTCAGGGACACTCTCTAGACAGACCCGGGGGAAAAAAAAAAACTAGTCTTCATCAGGATTCGAACTTGGGACCTTCGGTACGCCAGCCGAACGCGCTGCCGCACGGCCATCGTGCCATAGACATCAGTTATAATATTTTTCTATTATAAACTGGGTGATGACGACTAGAGTAATATAAAAGACTTTATAATTTTGGAACGCCTAGCAGTGAGGAGGTTCTTTCCTCGTCAGTAATGAATCAATCACGTTTGCTGTTTTGATTTTTATTGCAACGTCACAACACGCAGTCATTATACGCGTCTGAATAATTTATAATGTTCTCTATGGCATTTCTTGAAATACATTTTCTTAAAGGCTGTAAACAGTAAAACATATGTCCTTGTGTCTTCGGCTTGGCTAAGAAGTAAATGTTCAAACATGGTCCGGGATGGGCGGGGGTGGTGGTGGTGGTGGTGGGGGGGGGGGATTGTGTAGGGATGCCAACGTTTACGTACGCATAGGAGGAAATGGCATAAAAATGCACGGGGTGAAACAGGGGCGGGTTAGGGTATACGGATGGCCCCTAACGTCTTTTCGAAGCGTACCTTCTGGGAATCTTCTAAGTGGGAATTAGATCCAGTGTCTCTGAGAAAATGTAAAGAAATGTTGATGAATGCTTCTTAACTTTTTGAATTTCTTCATTGATAGTACGTTCTGACCATTGCACAGTCTCGCACAGTCTCGCACAGTCTCGCTTGCTTTTTTGTGGTTGTTGTTACTTTCTGTGTACGTGACAGGAAAAGATCGACTGACCTAGATACACGTAGAAACAGATCAAATAGAAGGACGCAAAGAATAGATGTATATATATATATATATACACACACGTAGAGTGTATATGATGTATTGGCCCAGATATATTAAATCATTTGAGGAAACAGCTGGCCTGCAAAATGTTGTGAGCTTGAGTGAGAGTTCGCATCTTCCCCTACTTTTTGCCTCCCCAACCAACCCTACACCCCCTCTTTTATTATGTATGCGTATGTATAACAATAAGTCGGTATATTAAAAATTCTGCGGCGAACCTCTTACTCTATCCCACTCCCTCCCCCGCAAACATAAAACCGGTCTACGTCCAGTTGCCTCCGTGAACTTTCATGGAGACCTTGGGGACTACGTCGCGCGGTCTGTCTCTTCTCTAGCCCCATTGCATTGGAGGTAGATACCCCCCCCTTCCTCGCTACACTGCTGTTTAAATCCCAATCCCCATTGTGTGTAATTATCTGCGTCTGTCCTTAAAGCAAAATTAAACGTCTGCGTCAATGAGTGCATCATCAGACTCCTTCATCATCATCTCCTGATTTATGACCGCCTTAAACCCTCGCCCATGAGTTCAGCAACTGATATAGCAAAGCACTTATTGTGTATTTCCCCCCGAAGCCCTTCTTCTCTACTGCTTACTTAAAAGTCAACAATTTTCGGTTTCTGCCAACGATTCGTTGATAATGTGCTGTTAGGGTAATCAGAGGTGCTCTGGTGTAATGCGCTCAAGAGAGGAGCGGCGTACAGATTTACTTTAAGCTCCGGGGGGCGCCTGGTCTATTTACATACATTTTCTAACATTCTTGCCGGAGTAATTTCACGGCCATGTAATTAAAGTGTCATTAAGAACAGGTACAAAAAAAAATATTTGCCGTGCTCGTTTGTGCCGATCTTCTAACGAGGCTGAAACCGAGGGCGTCCAACAAAAAGGCCACGAGAGTTAGGCACGCCAGATGGAATAACATGCGTCATCAGTTTGGAAACATTCCTAAACAATTTTTTGTTTAAATTAAGGCCAAAATGTAATATTTATTATTTTTATTATTGTTATTATTGTGAACTTAAAAAGTTATACAATAAAAAAAACCTCATTGAATGTCTTTTATGGGGAATCGGTGGTGTAGCGGTAGCGCGCTTGCATTGCCGTACCGAAAGTCTCGCGTTCGAATCGCGACGAAGGCTAAAACAGTCCTCCTGTCTCCTTGTACTGATGGGTACCTGACATTAGTTGGGGTAAAGGCGGACGGGCATTTCGCTGGCCACACATTCCCTAGTATGCCGTGGCCACTGAAACTAGTGAACGCTGCTTAACCGGCCCTATGATCAATCTGGTCCGACGGGTACTTTACTTTTCTGGTACTGGAAAGGGGGGGGGGGGGTGACCCTGACTATGCCCAGCTCTAACTCAGTTAGTGACGGGAAAGAAGACATTCCAACGTGAACAGAAAATCATAACCACTTCATTGAATTTTCCCCATTCACATTAAGTACATTTTTATACATTTACGCCCCACTACTTAAAGATGTATCTCCCTCAAAAAGCGTTTCAAATTGATCAAAACACGTTTTTCTTTTCTCTTTCAGTCCTTTCAAGGCAGTCAAGGCAGGGCTTATCTCTTCAATTCTGTGTAAGTATAAAGATTACATGTACTTTTATTCTCGGGTCTTCCTTCCTTTAGTTTATTCTTCCGCCTTTTCTTTCAAATGTTTTGTGGTTACGTCAATGAACAATATTTATTAGCCACTTAGTACATAAGTGAGTTGATAATCTCCGTATGTTAAAGTTCTAAACTGAGCGCCATTTCAGAATGATCTCCCTTTGTACAGCAATGATGAAAATATATGTTGTTGTTTTTCTCTTTCATAAAACTGAACTGAAGTGTACACGTTAAAGCTGGTTAGAACCATTTGCTAACTTCATACCCAAAGAAAAGTAAGGATTATGGGGTTCGAATCCTAGACTTGAGCACAGAAGTTTCTGGGTGACAGTCCAAAGCTCTGCCGGCTAGAGCGCTTTCCGGAATTAACCCTTCCCGTACCGACCTACTTCTATCTATGCTGCCTTCAGTTCCGCTATATACGCGCCCGGGACTGTAAGGGTTAAGGGGGCGGGGAACAAAAACAAAGAAAAAAAACAAATGTGTGTGTTTGGGATGTTGTAATGCTGGAGTGAATAGTTTCAAGATGGAGTTTTTAACACCCTCCGAATTCACGTGAAAGGATCAGTGGAAACGTCACCGGTCGAACGGCGGGACTCACTGATTATTTTGGCGGCAAAACGCCATGGTCCGGTCAGAGCTCAATGTAGTTTCACGTGGAACACCCTACTTACAACGTTTAGTCCTTTACGACGCGAACAAACCTACCCCCCCCCCTTTCCATTGCCCTTTCACGGTCTTCAAAATACTAGGAAGCCGGAAACAGGCAGGCGGGTAGAAGGTACCCAGCGGGCACATCACGTCGTATCGTCGAAGAAAAAACGTAAAAACCACGAAAATACGTGGAAACCAAGTTTTATCCCCAACGATACGACGTACAGTACCTGATTGGTAGGTCCTTAGGCAAGTCAGTGTGCACTAGGTTGGGCAAGTCATGTCCCACCAGGCATGGGCAAGTCAGTTTCCCACAAGATTGGGCAAGCCAGTTGCCACGAAAATGGTAATGCTCATCGTCAACAAATGCCATGTGAGCGGTCATTCCTTGCAGTTCCTTTTGTAAAGTTTATGTCTCTATATGATTTTTTTGTTTAAACTCCACAGCAACCAACTAACAACGTGTCATTGTTGGGTGTTGTTAAGTTTTATGTTGTTGTTGTTTTATGTCTGGCGCAACTTGTTGACCTTTTGGGAAATGTTCACCCAACTTCGGCAGACGGCCAAACATTTGACTCTTTAAAAAAAAACTTTTTTTTTCAAAAATAGCAACACGCATCCCGGCAACGTTTTTCCGAAACAATTTTTTTGTTTCTGCATTTTTAAGGACGTGTTAAATTGTCCACTGTTATTTCTCTCTTTTGTGTGTGGGTGGGTGCGGGGGGGGGGGGGGGGTCGTGTAGATACTTTTCTCAGACTTGCAAGTGGTCGTTAATGGAGTAATGACTCACCGATGATGTCGCTCCATGACCAGATTTCCTATGTAATTTCCGATCTGACGCACCCCCCCCCTCCTTTTCACACACACAGACAAACAGCAACAAGTAGTAACGACTTACTAACGACCCAGCGGGCACACCACGTCATATCGACGGGGGAAAAGCAACGTGGTTTCCACGTATTTTCGTGGTTTTCACATTTATTCCCCCCCGTCGATACGACGTGTTTGTTGTGCCCGCCCGCTCACCCCCCATTGACTGGCCGCTGGATTTTAGCGTGGGTGGGGAGAGACGTCGAGACTTTTACTAGAGTACAATGCGATGATGATGATGATGCCGCCAAAACTTGTAGTGGAGAAATATTGATTCCACGGTTTGGTTGTTTTTTAGGTTTTTTTTTATTTTTGTTGTGGTTTGTTTGTTTTGATTACGTGAAGGGATCTTTGCCAAGGCCTCGTTCTAATTGAGCTGTTTTTGTTGTGTTTTTTTTGTTCTGGTTTTGTTTTGTGTTTGTTTTGCTTTGTTTATTGAACACATAAATCTGTTGGAGGCACCGAAAACAAAGCTTTGCTGTTCCTTGGAACAGTTGTTGTATTTTGACTTGTTTCAATGCGGCACATTTTTTTAATGAATTTGTCGGTGGTTGTTTGTCTCGGACCGTTTACGTGGGACATGATTTTGCAGGGTGAGGCGGAGTCGGTAAAGGGTTTTGGGTTTAGAAAGTGGTTTAGGTGAGAAGATGGTTCGTTGAACCCCTGGGCCCCGGTGGTTACTTTAACGCATCTAAGGTCAGGTACCCATCAGAGCTGGGTAGACTAAGGGACACCCCCGGGAAAAGACTCCTAGACCGCACCAGGATTCGAACCTAGGACCTTCGGTACACCAACCGAACGCGCTGTGGCGCGGCTACCGTTTGAAAACCCATAGGAAATTGCATTGAGAGGCTCGGTAAAGCCTCTCAATGCATTTTCCTATGGGTTTTCAAACATTGTTACCCCCCCCCACCCCTCTGCAATCTTTGTTTATACAAAGCCCACCGTAACCTTGGAAAAAAAAGGGGGTTATCTTTTTTTAACCGTTACAGACGCTCATTCTATGTGGAAGATTATTGAGTCCTAAGCTAATCCATTTTTTGGATGAATAGTCTTGCATTTTGATTAGTGTTACAAATGATGGTAAGTTGTTGGTTTTCTTATCTTATAATATGTTACAGATGCTATATCAGATATCATTACGTGTCTTTTTTTCAAATAAAAACCGAAACCAGAGCGAAGTTTGTGAGACAGACCTTTGAGGATTTCGATAACTGATAACTAAACACAATGTGACTGAATCGGACATAGTATTTTTTGTTTCGCGCATTAGCATTTTTTTTTAAAACTAGTTCTGGCAACCGTACATTATTTGAACACGGACGGTAGGTGTGCTCTTTCATGGATACCGGATGTTTGAATTAACAGGACCTGCTTTAAAAATAAAAGCTCCCTCCCTCACTTCCTCTCAAACTCTCAATCGGATTTTCCCGCTGAAAATCCCCCCTCTTGCGTTGCTGTGTTCTACTTCACTAAGTTTACTTATGACAAGTTTCGAACTCGAACCTTTGTTAAGCCGTTTGTCATGAAAGAGCCAACCAAATGTTTGATTTGGGCTGCAACAAGACCTACTTACATTTAAATAGCAATGCCTCAACGCTATAATTGAATTTCTTTCTCGCTGAAGGCCATTCACCCTGGCTGAGTTGTTGTGTTTTGTGATCTGTCGAGAGTCAGAAGGGGGATTGTGTGGCCAGTATTTGTCCAACGCTCTACTTGACTTTTTTTAAATTTTTACCCGTCTCTCAATACTCCCAGTCGTATTCACGACTTTTAATCAATTAATTTTTCTTCCCGCGACTGAGTGACCTTTTTTTGGCAATCGACCCACAGCACGAAAACTGCGAAGTAGGTTAATGTCAAGGGCACCGCGCTTGACCTTAACCTTTGTCACAACAGCTGTTTTCAGACGACCCTGCCGCCCCCTCCTTCTCTCTCTCCCCCTTTTTCCCCCTCTCTCTCTCTATCTCTTTTGACATAACACATAGGTCTACGCGCTCGTCCACCAATTCAATCAGCCCAATAAAAAAACTATTTGATGTTTTGAATAATGTAGACCCTCCATGCAGTTTTTGAATGAGAGGGGTGTGTGTGGTGGACAGCTCTCGTCCTTAACACAGTACGACAGTACGACAGTACGGAACAGTGTTTATGTAATGGCTTTGTTTGCTTAAGTAATAGTCCAACCGAATTACGCAGTAGTCCTGAATGGCACAGTTCAATCTTCCCACACACGCATCCGCAAATTCCCCCCCCCCCCCCCCCAAACACACACCACTGAGAGCTATTAAATAATCAAGTTTACATGCTCATTTTAACCTTGTCTAGTTGTTGTTGTTTTTGTGTTTTTGTTGTTCTTGTGTTTACAATGTACCAAAATAAAAACGACAAAATATTTTCGTCCACCCAATTGACAGCTTCCTGTCTATGTGCGTGGCATGCACGTGATAGAGCGGTTAACGAAACAAACAAATAGAGTCTATATGGCCGGGGGGAGGGGGGGATTAAACAAAATAGTATTAGTTGTAATAGGAATAGAGTATCAGCTTTGATCTGTAGGATCTGTAAAGCTGCGTTCACAAGTTTCCGTGGCCACAGCTGACTAGAGGACTCGCAATTATTCTAATTGGTACGTTTAAACTTTCCATATTCAACTGTGTATCGTGTACCGTGTACCGTGTACTACACATGATATAACTTTTACACCTGGAATTTTGTGTAAACATAGCTCGGTATCGGACGCCACTTACCAACTAGACGCGGGACGAGAGCTGGACATATCAACCTTCTCTTCCCCTCTCCTCCTTTCTCTCTGCCTGTATATCAACCCTCCAGTCAATAGTCAACAATCAACAATCAACAATCAACAATCAACAATCAACAGTTAACAGACGAACCGTCTGTAAACAAGGGAGAGAACCTTTCTCTTCTTTGGACCTTCAGACTTTGTTTTTATTATGGCATGTGTGCTGTTGTCTGATGTTACATCTAATGTTACGTTTAGCAGTGATTGTAGCACTGGAGTACTAGACGCTGTTGGGGATGTTAAGCAGGCTGGTGAAAAAAATAAAAAAAGGCTGCGTCGCTCCTCTTCATTTAATGGTTGTTGCTTGGATATCTCTGAGCAAACAACCATTAATGGGCCACAGCAGGATTTCAATAACCAAATCTTGCAGGGATTTACCAACGTTCAGCTCTCAATATCAGAGAGCAGCTTGAAGATAGAAGCCTTGGTGCAACACCTGCAAATCTTTCCTACATTCCAAGCTTCTCTAGACACGTTAGTAGCTAGGGTGGAGAAGATTAGCGAGGAGATTGGAATGGTAAAGCAACTGAATGAGCGTGTGACCGCAGTTGAACAAGTAATCAGTATAGTAGATAAGATTTCAACTGAAAACATCACCACCTTAAAGAAGCACGAAGAGGACCTTGGTCAGCTCAACAAATCGTTGAACGAACTCGAGGAGCGTACTCTATCGCTCGAGACCAAGGTTCTAATAAACAATCTACTTCTAACTGGTTTAGAAGAAGTCGGAAGAGACGAAGACTGCTACAGCACGGTTAATCAGTTCCTTCATGACCACTTGGGGATAGACCATGAACTCGCGATTGAAGGCTGCTATAGATTGGGACGCTATCACAGAGGACAGCAAAGACCTATTGTGGTGACCTTCCTCCATCTATATGATAAAAACTCAATTAGAAGAATCGCTTACAAACTGGCTGGAAAACCCTTTGGAATAAGAGATCATCTCCCGAAGAAAGTAAACGAAAGAAGAAAAATCCTTTTACCTAAACTAAAGGATCTAAAGGAAAAATATGGTCGAAACGTATTCCTTAAAAATGACATCCTGACCTCTCCGGAAGGGTCTTGGAGGGTTGACAGTCAAGGCGTAATTGTTGCCCTCAGAGCACCGGACGAACAACGACCCTGGCGAAGTCAAGATCAACACCAACAGCAATCGAGTCGCTCTCAACCCTCACAACAACAAATAAAACAACAACAGCAAACTCGACAACAACAACCTGACCATGAACAAAACATACAACGAGAACAACAACAGCCTCAACAGAACCAGCGTCAACAATTATGGCAACCTCAGCAACTACATCAGCGAGAACTACTGTATCGATCTCAACATATCCAGCAAGAACTGAATGATCAAAAAAAAACAATCTTACCAACCCCATCAAAAACAAATGAATCTGCAACAACAGCGGTATCAACACGGACATGATCAACGGCAACAACAACGACAGCATCAACAACAAGAACAGCCTCAGCAACAGCCTCACCAACAGCAATACCAACAAGAACAACAAGAACAACAAGAACAACAACAGCAGGCTCCAGAACTATACCTACAACGACAACAAGTTTATCCCACGGGACCACCTCAACATTCGCAGCAACAACAACAATATCACCAAGAACAATATCAGCAACAACAGCAAATGCACCTGCAACCACAGCATCTTCAACATCAGCAGCATCAGTTGCCACAGCGGCAGCTACCCCAACACCAGCAACAACCTTATCACCAGCAGCTACAACTTCAGCAGCAGCACCACCAACACCAGCAACAACCTCAACACCAGCAGCCGCAGCATCCCTCTCATCATCATCAGCAGCAAATCCAACAACAACCTCAATACCAACAGCAGCAACTACATCAGCAGTACCATCAGCAACTGCAGCAGCAACCACAACCCCAGCTACCCCAGCTACAGCCTCAACATCAGAAGAAAGAACAACAATACCAGCAACAACAGATGCATCAGGAGGGTGGTACGACCTCGGCAGACTGCGTAACGCTCACGGTGCTGTAGGACAGTGGCATTAGCATAGGTGAACAAAACCAAAAACGCTTTTTAAGGTTAGCCTATGTAAATGTATGTGGCCTGGTGAGGAGAATGATGTATCCAGAGTTTGTTGATAAGATAAATTTGTTCGATGTTATAGGTCTTTCGGAAACAAAACTTAATAATGACAAGGTGGAAGATATCGATACTATAAGTATAGAACACTTTACCCTTTTCCACAAATTTAGACACCATAATAACAATAGTAGATCGGGGGGACTGAGTGTGGCCATAAAAAATGACCTAGTTGATAAAACTAAAATATTAAGATGTGACAATAATGAAATGATTTGGCTACAAATAGGAGCAGAAAACAATCCCTTATTAATTCTAATTATTTATACCCCACCCGAGAATTCCCCATATGCCCAATCTGATTTTTTCAATATTCTAGAAATGGAAATAATCGATAAAAGAAATATCACTAACAATATAATCATAATGGGTGATTTTAACGCTCATACCAAAGAAAGAGAAGATTACATTATAGACTCCATAACAAGTCCCCACGAACTCTATGTAGAAATAAGTACCCAGACAGAAGAAACGCTTAAAAGAAAAGACATTCCACTCAAACGTATAAACGTAGATACGACAATACCGAATAACTGGGGCCGCAAACTAATCGAAACATGTAAAAACACAAACATGTTAATAATGAATGGAAGGAAGGGGTTACTGTCACATAAACCTACGACTACATTTAGCACAGTAATCGATTACGTACTAGCAGACAATGACCTTTTTCACAAAATTAGGAATCTAATAATCCACGACTTTGATCACCTATTCTCAGATATCCATTGTTTAATATCATGTGAATATGAGATTGAGATTGGTGGAGCAAATAAACCTGGAAATGCGCGTAGACGACTAAATAATAGACCAGTGGTAGAGATCATTAAACCGTGGGTGCAAACTAAATCTAAGAACTATTTTGAAATGGTAGAAAAGCAAAACAAAAACAGCATAAATCTGAAACTAGACGAATTACTAGAAAGAAGTGACCTTTGTAACTCCCCTGAAAACAAAAAACAAGAAATAAATAACATAGTAGAGGAAATAAATAAAATATTAATAAATTCTGCAAATGAAATATTTGGCACAAATCGATACCCTAATGATAAAAATAACCTAAGAAAAAATAAACCCTGGTTTACACTTATATGTAGACAAAAACGAAGATTATACCTTAAAGCAAGAAGAATGAATAGTACCCTTAAAACCAAAGGCTCACTTGAAAGTTTAAAAACACACAGTAAAAACTACAAGCGTGAAATGAACACCGCTATAAATAAATATGAAAACAAAATGAGAAATAAAATAAAAAATCTGAAAGGAAAGAATCCAAAAGAGTACTGGCGTATCCTAAAGGACAAAAACAGAAAAGAAGATTATAATGACATTAGTATTGACGAATTGTTCCATTTTTTCAAATCCCAAAACGAAACGACAGACAACTGTTGCATGAACCCAATAAAAACCAATTTAACCGCACCTAACTTAGATACGACAAGACTTAATGGTGAAATAACATATAATGAAGTGTTATCAGCCATCAATAAAACAAGTAATAATAAAAGCTGCGGACACGATAAAATTTATAATGAATATATAAAATGCACAAAGGTTATAATGATACCCACATACGTAAAATTATTCAATGTTATCCTAAAAGATGGAATTTTCCCCGAAAGCTGGTCACTAGGGATGATATGTCCAATATATAAAAATAAAGGCAGCAAGGCAAAGCCCGAAAACTTTAGACCAATTACCTTATTATCATGCTTAGGTAAACTATTCTCATCCATTCTTAATGTACGAATGGAGATGTTCCTTGAAGAGCACAACTTATTAAACGAGAATCAAATGGGTTTTAGAGAAGGTTATTCCACAACGGAAGCATCATTTATACTATATGCGCTGAGCTTTTTAATAAAAAATAAAGGTGACAAACTGTTCTGTGCATTCATTGATCTAAAAAGAGCTTTCCCGTCTATTAAAAGAAAATTACTATGGGCGAAAATGTTAGATATAGGCATAGATGGAATTTTCCTTAAATGTATACAGGGGTTATATAGAGATATTAAATCGACAGTAAAATTAAATACAAACCTGTCACCGTTATTTAACTGCGAAGCAGGACTAAGAGAGGGAGAACATCTGAGCCCTCTATTATTTTCTATGTTTATTAATGACTTAGATTCTTATTTAGAACTAAAAGGTGCAAGTAGCTTAACTATCAGCAACGATAACAACGCAGATCTACTAAAAATATTCACATTATTATATGCTGACGACACAACAATCCTAGCTAAAACCGCAAAAGAATTACAGAAAAACTTAAACATTTACAGTAACTATTGCAAGGAGAACCACTTAAACATAAATGAAGATAAGACAAAAATAATGATATTCGGTAGAAAGGGGAGGGTAGGAAATCAGAAATTTGTACTAAATAATAATATAATAGAAATAGTTTCTAAATTTAAATACCTGGGAATAATCTTCTCAGCTAACGGTTCTTTCTCAGAACACAGGAAATATTGTAAGATGAAAGGTACTAATGCTATGTTCAATCTTCTCAGAAAATGCCATACACTAAGCTTGCCCATAGATAGTCAAATTGATCTATTTGATCAAACAGTACTACCTATACTAACCTACGGTTGCGAACTATGGGGTATGGAAAATTGTGACATTTTAGAAAATGTTAGACTAAGATATTTTAAGATGATTTTAAAATTGAACACAAAAACACCAAATTATGTAGTCCTAGGCGAAACAGGCAAACTCTATATAAGATCATTTATTAAAAAAAGAATGTTACACTTCTGGATCAAAATAGCGACCGGCAAAGAAAGCAGGATTTCTAAAATAATTTATAACATTTTACTTAAAGAGCACCTGGTTGAAAAATGCAAATGGTCCGCCAATATAAAGTTACAATTGGAACAACTAGGATTAGGATATATTTGGTTAGAACAAGATATAATAGACACTAAACTTTCAAAATCAATAATTAACTTACGTATAAATGATCAAAGTAAACAAGAACTTTATGAGAGTATGCAAATAAGCAATAAAGGTAAATTATATAGCGCTCTAAAATATAAATCTGACTGGGAAAATACTCCACCCTTTTTAAATAAATTACATCTGAAAGAAGCTATCTATATACTAAAAATACGAACAAGTAACAATAATTTCCCTGTTGAACTGGGTCGCCACTCCAGAATAGATTATAATTTAAGATTATGTCCCTTTTGCTTAAAAGATATAGGAGATGGATATCACTATTTACTCCAATGTGTGCACTTCAATGCCCAACGAAAAATGTATCTAAAAAAATATTACTATAACAGACCTAATGTAGAAAAAATGTCGGAACTGCTTAATTCTAGCTCTCTAAAAGAACTTAAAAAACTAAGCATATTTTCAAAAATATTAGTATCTGCTTTTAAAAAATGAGAAAAAGGTTAGAAATGTTTAAGTATTTTAACTTGTTGGTTTGTCAATATGATATTGAGAGATAGTCGTAGAAGAAATGTAATATACTAAGCCGCAAGAAAAATTGTGAATGATTTCTTAAATGTTTGTTCTCACTATGTTAATGCCGTGCAGGTCTAATGAAAGTGATTTACCTGTATGTCTATGTTAGTAAATTAAGTTGTAGTTTTTTTGTTTTTTTTCTTTGTTAGTTTTTTCCCCCCAAAAATTGTGTTATAAACTAAATTATCCCCCCTGAATTTTCTTTTAGGATACCTTTAATTAATAAATTTTTTATTACTTTCATTTTATTACTAATATTGGTTTTACTATTATTGTTCAATTTATTATTCACAAATGCTATAATTTTCTTATGTTTTTGACTATGCCTTTATTGTACCTATGTACTATGTGGCAAATAAAATATTGTTCATTGTTCATTGTTCCATGTCCATGTTGTTTGTTTGTTTTCTTTACGTAAATAATAAATTAGGGGCTAGTCCTTTGAATAGAATGGATAGATACTTATATATAATAAGTAAATAATAAACGAGGGGCTAGTCCTTTGAATAGAATGGATAGATACTTATATATAATAAGTAAATAATAAACGAGGGGCTAGTCCTTTGAATAGAATGGATAGATACGTATATATAATAAGTAAATAATAAACGAGGGGCTAGTCCTTTGAATAGAATGGATAGATACTTATATATAATAAGTAAATAATAAACGAGGGGCTAGTCCTTTGAATAGAATGGATATATACTTATATATAATAAGTAAATAATAAACGAGGGGCTAGTCCTTTGAATAGAATGGATATATACTTATATATAATAAGTAAATAATAAACGAGGGGCTAGTCCTTTGAATAGAATGGATATATACTTATATATAATAAGTAAATAATAAACGAGGGGCTAGTCCTTTGAATAGAATGGATATATACTTATATATAATAAGTAAATAATAAACGAGGGGCTAGTCCTTTGAATAGAATGGATATATACTTATATATAATAAGTAAATAATAAACGAGGGGCTAGTCCTTTGAATAGAATGGATAGATACTTATATATAATAAGTAAATAATAAACGAGGGGCTAGTCCTTTGAATAGAATGGATAGATACTTATATATAATAAGTAAATAATAAACGAGGGGCTAGTCCTTTGAATAGAATGGATAGATACGTATATATAATAAGTAAATAATAAACGAGGGGCTAGTCCTTTGAATAGAATGGATAGATACTTATATATAATAAGTAAATAATAAACGAGGGGCTAGTCCTTTGAATAGAATGGATATATACTTATATATAATAAGTAAATAATAAACGAGGGGCTAGTCCTTTGAATAGAATGGATATATACTTATATATAATAAGTAAATAATAAACGAGGGGCTAGTCCTTTGAATAGAATGGATATATACTTATATATAATAAGTAAATAATAAACGAGGGGCTAGTCCTTTGAATAGAATGGATATATACTTATATATAATAAGTAAATAATAAACGAGGGGCTAGTCCTTTGAATAGAATGGATATATACTTATATATAATAAGTAAATAATAAACGAGGGGCTAGTCCTTTGAATAGAATGGATATATACTTATATATAATAAGTAAATAATAAACGAGGGGCTAGTCCTTTGAATAGAATGGATATATACTTATATATAATAAGTAAAGTAAAGCATCCCGTCAGACCGAAATTGATCATAGAGGTCGGTGAAGCCAGCGTTCACCAGTTTCTGTGGCCACGGCATGCTAGGGGATACATAATATATTTTTAAAAATTTTGGTTACATTTCAGTTTTTGTTTATATTTTATTTTGTTATATAACAACTATTTGTTTAAAATTTCAATTGAAAACATTAAGTGTGCATGATCATCCATTAGAAAGTAATTGTCACGTGATATGTATTTATAGCTCAGAGTTTAAAGAAAAATATATTTTTCTTCATAGATAAGTGATGGTGATTAAATATGGCAGGGCGCGATGGAATCAACAATTTTGTTTCCGTGCCTGATCCACTCTATGTATAGACCAGTGTCCTTGTGCCGTGTTGATTGGCCCTTTGTTGTCGTGCGCGTAAATGACTGGCCGCTGTCTCTAACTCGGTGCGCAAAATCCTGACGGATGAAGGCATGCTAAAAAAAACGCACGCCCGCCCGCCGTTCACCCTTTAATAGCCGTGCCGCAGATGCTGTTATTCAATTATCAGTGATGAAGGATAAATAAATACGCGCGCTTTTGTCATATGGATGTTTACCACCCGAATCAGCCCTATAACTTCGTCTGCATTTTTTTTTGTGTATGTGTAGTGTGTTTAAAAAAAAAAAAAAAAAAAAAAAAATTTTTTTTTGTTGTTTTTAATCTGTTTGTGTGGCTTCAGGGTCGTATTTAGCTGAGCCCCCCCCCCCCCCATCTCGACGGGCTCTCCCCCCACCTTCCACGCCCCCTCCCCTCCCACAAACAATTCATTGTTCTCCCCAGGTGCCTGTTATTTTTTTTGTTGTTCATTAGCATACGATCGCCATGTCAATATTTTTTCTAGGTCTGACCATCTTTTCTGACTTAATTAGCGGTCTTTGTCCGTCTGCATTGCCCCCCCCCCATCCCTTCCCCCCCCATCCCTTCCCCCACACACACACACCCTCTTCATCTCGTCATTTCTTTACTCTCTTCTTCTCCATGTCCACCTCTTTCTCTTCCCTGTCTCCCTCTGTATCTCTCTCCGCACTTTTCCCTTATCTCTCTAGTTATGTCTTTTATATCTCTTTTTCTGTCTTTTCCTTTGTTTCTCTCTCTCTGTCTCTCTCTGTCTCTCTCTCTCTCTCTCTGTGTATCTCTCCTATCTGCATTCCTCAATCCTTCTTCTATTTATATCTATCCCTCTGTCATTTCTCTCTATTTCTCTACCCCCCCCCCCCCCACACACTTTCCCATCCCCGGCCTCCCCCCTCAATCTGTCTTCTCAAATATACAAACACATTCTGTTACCACACGGCTAAATATTTAAATTTGACTTTGATTAGAGCAGATGTGTTGTTGTTGACGCTGATTTTATTTATTTTTTTCCACAAATTAGCGCCCGCGGGGTGCATTCTAGGGGTGCATCCTGACGGAGGTGTGTGGGGGGGGGGGGGGTGAGGATTGCGGCAAGAAATCATAATATTATTTGTACGCTGATTGCCTGTTAAGTTAGATTTTTTTTTCTCATGGCATGGGGGTATTGCGCGTGTGCGAATGAGTACATTTTATTAAGTCACGCTTTCAGAAATCAGAAATGTATTGGGCTCGACATGAGATCATCACCAGGGCATGGTGGGCCACGGGGGGTAGGGGGGAATGAGAGATTCAAGGGGGTGTATAGCTCATTTGTGGCGTCTAAACCGGGGCCACCAGGATGATAGGTTTTACTTGAATTGAAGAAAGTGCCCCCCCCCCCCCCCTCCTTACCGATGAACACATCTTCCAGGTATTATCCTCACCCGCAAGCAGTAGTAGTACGGTATGTCTAAATTTCGTTTCGCATAATGACACGATCCTTAGTGATGATATTTTTTTTAAAATCTCGTTATTTAAACCTCTCCTGTCCCAAACCAGCGTCACGCTCTGTCCGAGTTTCGCCTTCGTCAACCCCTCCTCCTCTCCCCCTCCCCTCCTCTCCCCCCCCTCCCCCCACCCCTCCCCCCCTCCCCCCACCCCTCCCCCCCCTCCCCCACCTCCCAATCTCCTACTAACCAAACCGTCTCATACATTTTGCAGCGCGAATGTTGGTGACGTGACCTTGCCCTTCGGAATGTCTTGCTGACATATCAATTATGCCTGAACAGTCCGGCCACATATTATTTATTATAGGTCGGCGTCAATTACACACACCCACAATAGGGAATAATGACCCCAGCACAGACGGGTCATGAATACAACGGTGCAATTGTCATTTAATGGAGCAATGTATTTTTTTACAGCGTAGACTAAAAGGGACATAAGAAAACTGATGGAGAAAAAAAAAACATGCTCCTATTGGACCTCGCTGATGTAGTGAAAGTAAGTGAAGTACCCTTTCGGGCTAAACTGATCATAGGGCGGGTGAAGCAGCGTTTACTGGTTTCTGTGGCCACGGAATACTAAGGGATGTGTGGCCAGCACAATGCCCAGTCGCCTTTTCTTTACCCCAACTAATGTCACATCAGAACTGGATAGAGCATCAAGTCCTTGGAAAAAATCCCTAGCCTTCCCCAGGATTCGAACCCAGGACCTTCGGTACGCCAGCCGTACGCGCTGCCGCTCGGCCATTGATGTAGCATAGAAAATTTTGTTGAGTTTTGAACATTTGAACAAACGCGACCGTGTGTAGGCCTACCTGTCTCATTCGCTACCTGTAAATATTCTCCTATTAGTGGTCGGCTGTATTAGCTACCATGTGCATGACAACAACAACCACAAAATTATTTTAAAAATATATATAGACTATGTATACATTGAGAAGTTGTAAAAAATACATAACAAGCAAACTTTATCACTAATCCTAGTTTTTCCCCCGTGTAAGTTGAATGGCGTGACTCTTAGACACTCACTCTTAGACACTCACTCTTAGACACTCACTCTTAGACACTCACTCCTAGACACTCACTCCTAGACACTCACTCACCCTAGCTCATATACATGCACAAAGTTATATGATTATTTCTGCTCGAAATGTCCTCGTAAAAGATGTCTGCCAATACTGTCTCGTGCCCTCACTAAACTCTTTCCTTTCCCGGGTGGCCTTTAAGTACCTACCCTTTGCATGCTGGGAAGGCGTGTTGTTGCTCATGATGTTATGCTTAGATGGCCCCCTCCCCTTCTTCACCGAGCCTACTCCAGGTGCCGTTGACGCTTTCTGATCGCATTGCTGCGACGGCTTAGCCATTGTGTGGTTGAAGGCTTTCTCACTTTCAGTTATACATTTGGCGTTAGTGGTAGGCCTACTGGTTCAATGGTTTGCCCAGAAAAAAGAACTCTTTCAAATTCTCTCATTATTTTGCATACACATACATTAGGCTTCATAAAAAAAAGGAATTTTTACAAATGCAATAAGAACATACAATTGAAAAGCTATCTCACATTAGTCAGGCCTATACTAGAATGTGCAGCTTCTGTATGGAACCCATCTATTAAATAAAACATTAAAAATTTAGAACATTTACGACTTGTGTAAAGTTAGGACACGAGATCGTTGCAGTGCCCATGTAGAACTTGCCGAGCGCTTCTGAAATCAAACGCTTTCTTTCTCCCACGTAACGTTTTGTAAGTCAGGTTTATCTTCTTCGTCCGTCTGTCCCTCAATTCCCTCTGTTTCACATCGATGTCTTCTTGTTGAACCTCTCTGTCTACTTT
Organism: Anisus vortex; assembly: GCA_949126835.1. Lineage (NCBI taxonomy): Eukaryota > Metazoa > Mollusca > Gastropoda > Planorbidae > Anisus > Anisus vortex. The sequence goes on along the minus strand of OX421504.1, from coordinate 11,686,996 downwards.
CTCCCCCTCTCCCCCTCCCCTTCTCTATCACTTTTTTTTTTTTGCGTCCCGATCCCGATCTTGTGTCCTGAGTGCTTTTTGTTTATTTTCCCCCGCCAAATGGCAACGAAGAGTTTGTCACGTGATATGGCGTACAAATAATCAGTTAGCTCTTCACGAGTCTCTCTCTCGATTGATTCTCTTATCTTCTTGTGCGGATGCCGTAATTTTTTCTTTCTCATATATACTCTTCTGTCCCGTTTCCAGAATGAAAGAGAAAAATGTATGTCCTTCTCACATTTACTGTTCCGACTAGTTCCGAGTGACCGTGTTAATAAAAACTGGTGACCATATATAAGTTTCTTATCTCGATTCTCTCTCACTGTCTCTCTGTTTCTCTCTCTCTCTCTGTCTCTCTGTTTCTCTCTATATCTCTCTCTGTTTCTCTCTCTCTTTAACTCTCTGTGTTTCTCTCTATATGTTTCTCTAAGACTCTCTCAGACTCTCTCTTTCTCTCATTGTCTCTCTCTCTTTTGTCTCTCTATATGTCCCTCTCTGTCTCTCTGTGTTTCTCTCTCTCTGTCTCGCGTGTGTTTCTCTCTGCGTCTTTGTGTTTTTCTGACTCTCTCTCTCTGTCTCTCTATCTCTGACTATATCCCTCTTGTGGTTTAATGTTTGCTCACGTGCTTACGTGGGTCGGTTTGATTCTAACCCTTTATGAAATGATGACCCTATGACGCCGACGGACACGTCCTAGAATGGTTTCCTCCCCCCTTCCCTCGCCTCACCCCTCGATTTCAGCAAGCCCTTGCTTGGCTTGTCTGGCTCGTCGGCTGATGCGAAGTATAGTAGTAGGTCAAAGGCTAGAGGTCAGTTGTCAAGAGTTCACTGCTACGTAATCAAGGCTCGAGGAGGTTGGTTGATGAGTTGTCATATTTATTGTAATGCGAATGTTCAATAGCGTGCGTAATATTTATGCGCATGCACTGTTAGAAAAAGGGAGGCACGATGCAGGCGCGTTCGGCTGGCGTGCCGAAAATCCTGGGTTCGAATTCTGGTGAAAGCTAGAGTTTTTTCCCGGGATCGGAGGGTGTCTCTGAGTCTACCCAGCTCTAATGGGTACCTGACCTTAGTTGGGGTAAAGTAAAGGCGGCTGTGCATAGTGCTGACCACACAATAACATAGTAAGCCGTGGTCACAGAAACTGGTGAACACAGCTCCACCGGTCCTATGGATCGATTCGGTCCGACGGGATACTTGGCATTACTTTTACTGTCAGAACATGAGCGACTGTGCGGGTTGCGTAATTGTTCCGCAATCATTGACAGCTTCTCTCTTAGGTGTTCCTATTGAGCCGTTCTTTATTACCAGCACTTTCAAATCTTGCGCACCAAGTCGATTATTCGTGCACAGACTCGGTTTTTCGTACTCCAACTAGATTCGAGCCACATGACACCCCGGGCACACTACAACCTATCAATTGGGGAAAATCTTGGTTTCCACCTGTTTTCGTGGTTTCCACCTGTTTTTTGTGGTTTCCACGTGTTTTCGTGGTTTTCACGTGTTTTCGTGGTTTCCACGTGTTTTCGTGGTTTCATAGTTTTTTTTCTCTCTCGTCGATACGACGTGGTGTGCCTACTGGGACAAATTGCCGCGGACGAAACATTACCATTGCCCATCTGGGCAATATTTACTTTTAAATCTACTTGTCCTGGACATTTAAGCGCAGACCAGAGACCCTAAAAACTTACGATTTAATACACATTTTATATGTGGCTGGTTTGAGAGTCCCTGCTGTAGGGTTAGGGTTAGGGCTAGAGTGACTTTAAGCTGATTTATTTTGTTTGTCTGTCAATGTCAACTGAGTATTGAGACGTAAATAATGCAAGCCTTGGACGCGAATTCGAATGAAGTCTATTTTTGTCTCTACAGTTTTTTGACCGAACACAATTAATTCTCTGAATTAGAATTTGGATTCATTTTTCTCCCGCCTAATAAATTTTGTGACCAGATTCCCTCCAACTTTATCCCACATTCCCTTCAAGGCGTTTAGTGGTGGTTTTGATGAAGTGTGTGTCTCGTTGTTACTCGTTGTCAAAACCACCCAGGCCTCGAGGCACTTACTGAGAGAAAAATGTCCATCAATATTGTGACTGTTATGCTTCTGTACAGATTTTGGTCTTTTTTTCCTCCCGAATTGGTGTCACTGGCGAATCTGGTCATTTCATGCACGTTTGTGTCTATTTCATTTGTAGGCCTATACGTTTTTGTTGTTGCTGTTCCTGCTGTAATGTAGAAAGTGCATGACAGAAAGTATTAAGTGTTTGTTGTTGATGTTCCTGCTGAAATGTAGAAAGTGCATCACATAAAGTATTAAGTGTTTGTTGTTGATGTTCCTGCTGAAATGTAGAAAGTGCATCACATAAAGTATTAAGTGTTTGTTGTTGATGTTCTTGCTGTATAGTGGAAAGTGCATCACATAAAGTATTAAGTGTTTGTTGTTGATGTTCTTGCTGTATAGTGGAAAGTGCATCACAGAAAGTATTAAGTGTTTGTTGTTGATGTTCTTGCTGTATAGTGGAAAGTGCATCACAGAAAGTATTAAGTGTTTGTTGTTGATGTTCTTGCTGTATAGTGGAAAGTGCATCACAGAAAGTTATAAGTTTTGATCACGTAATCTAGGTCTATGTTTCACGCTGGCTCCGTCAACCAACAGCCAGTGACACCCCAATCACCCAATCCTAACCACGCACTATACCGATTGTCCTAAGGGAAGAGTAGCTCCCAGCTCATCAATTCAATAGGAAGTTTAGTAACTTGTACAGTGCTGGCCCGCCGGGTCCAGGTCACGCCTTACGGAAAGAAGATCGTCCTTTACTCCCAGGTGACTCCCCTCAAAAAACAACTACAACAGAGGGAGGGATTGGGGTGAGTACACGGAACGGTCTCCGTGAGTAAACTTTCACGAGTCAGACGGTTATAACGTTCCCATCGTGTTTTCCTGCACTGTTCGAGGAAGTGACGTGTGTATTGAACACCCCCCTACCCAACATTCCCCAGGCAAACACAACTAACATATTATCCCCCCCCCCTCATCTCACCCATGCCCTCGAGCGCCCAGTTAAGGGTCTGAACGTCAAATTGTCCTTTTCGGACACTGCTGCTACGCGTGACTGTTTATTACGCAGCAGCGAGTGAATTAGTCTCGTCTGCTCAGCCGAGGGCCCCAGGGGTTTTAGAGAACGGACCAAAGTCCCACGTGTCCTGCGCTTGTGGTACAAAGTAAAAAAACCTTGGGATGGCACGGTTTCTATTGAAGAGAAGGGGAGGGGGGGGTCCATTTCATCTAACGAAGCTAATGACCGGATGTCTGTTTAGTCTGGCCAGTGACGTAACTGCATGATAAGGAAAACAACAGAAAAAAAACACTTTTTGATTCGTTTATTTTTTATTTTATTTTGTAATGATCTCTTGTGGGCCGATTCTTTTTGTTCCATCTGCGTTATACTGTATTGTTCGTGGCGCTGAATGGCCTGGGTCGAGACCAGATCCCTGGCTACGAAAACAAAATTTCGGGGTCACATGGTTATCATGATTATCATGATGCACCTTCAAATTTGAATTGTGCCCCCCAACAGAGTTTTTGTGATATTTGAACTTTGAACCCGATTTGTTTAGCTACACCCGATCTTATATGTCTCTCAGTGGCGTAGCCAGGTTTTGACGCTAGGGGGAGCGAACTTTTAGGAAAAAGGCCTCACTTTTCGCAATTTTTCCAGATTAATAGAATAACTAAGAATTTGTACGTATCAAGTGTTATGAGATAATCCTGTGCCTCAGGATACTCACACTGTATAATAGTGCAGTTTTTTTTTAACCATTCACGATTTTTACTAGCAACTATTAGTGATGGGAATATCTGCAAAAATTGATTGCATCTACTGCTCATTTTCGGGATGAACATCTAGTGTCGAAAAATATTTATAGAATCAATGCGAATGCTACTATAAAACTGCATTTTTCTTCTTTTTAATTTTAAAAGACGAGATAAATCGCCAATATAGACATATTTAAAGAGATAAAAAAAAAAAAAGAGTTTCAACATTTTTATTTACTGTATCTATGTGTCAATTACAAAAATTATGATACGTTATAGGAACGCTCTATTATTTTTTAATTTTTTCCTCTCAGCTATTAAACACCACGCCCGATGGTTATATCTTTAGCAAACAGAATTTTTTTAAAACAAGTTATTTCTCTTCTTTTCTTCTTTCTTTTAAATTCTTTTTTTTTGTTTTTTTTTCTTTTTTTTTTTTCGAAGTTTATGACACCATGTTTTCGATCACTACACGTATTCGGCCGAGAAGGAGAAAGCCGGCGCGCTTTAAGTCACATTATTACTTTTCGGTGAGTTCACCAGACTTAAACCCCAGCTTTTTTTTAGAATGCGAGGGAGCATACTCTTTTGGAGCTCGGAGAACTATCTCTGCTGTGTCCACGCACCACTGAAAGATAACCGTAAAAGTTATGCACAAACGGTTGGCCGTTCCTGTCCACTCTAAGTTCCTGCTTATGACTTGGTATCCACTAGAAAAGGGGTCGGCAACCTAAACCACGCGTGCCAAACTGCAGAGCAATTTTCAATGGCACGCGAGAGACCTCCAAGAGGTGTTTTATTATTGATGAAAACAAAAACAACTATATTTTTCAGTAATATTTATAATGACTGAAATCAATTTCACAACATTTAACTTTATATACTTCCCTTTACAAAGGCATATATTAAGATAGATAGTTGGGCTTTTTCGAAGCACTCAAAGCGGAGTTTCAAGACTTTCAAATTGATTTGTTCATATCTAATCAAGCATAACTGGCTTAATCTTACCACGACCTTCTTTGATGTAAATACTGTTTTTTTTATTAAGTATAGGAATATTGGCGATTTGAAAACGTATCCAGTTGAATTTTAAACCTTTAATGAAATGGGCATCGAAATGTGCCAAATTGTTTAAGAGATAAACTCCTCAAGGTTGAATGGACAAATAATTAATGCAAGAAATGTTTACTTACAACTATTTAACGTAAATTAATTTTATACCTCTAATAATTAAATCTTGTAATGAATACCACAACGCTAGTTTATCTAAAGAAATAATAATAAGTCAGTAATATTTGTTATATTACAAAACATTACTTGTTTGGCATCACTATTGGATCAAATTTAGAATCTTTATTTTAATTAAAGGGAGATAATTAGCTTTTTTTTATTTCCGCTAATATGTCTAATATTATTATGTTTTTTAATTTGTATTTTGTAAAAGACTAAATGGCCTACAAATTATAACTTTATAATGACCAAACTGTCAAAAAGTAGTTGAAAATTTTTATAAACATTATATGACTTATATAATATCTGCATATTTTCTGAACATTACATTAACTACCCAGTTAGTATGATTACTTGGTATCAATTTCTCTAAACGTCAATTGAGCGGGAATTTACTAATGGTAAATCAAACAACATATCTGTTAAACTGAAAATATAACAATATATTTAATATTATTAGTTGATAGATATGTATCTTGACAACTAAATGATAACCTTTACAAAATAGTTACCATAAATGTGAATGTTTTGTAATATAATAGTGTATTTGGTATACATACTAATAAAAAGGATGATAATCATTAACACATTATTTTTTTTTAAATTAAATATAAAACGCTTTAACGATTTGCTCTAGAGAGTTCCTTTGCTTTTGGCCTTATTCTAGATACGGATTTAAATTACTAACTTGTCTTATAAGAAAACAAGTATAATAGAGCAGGTTGACCTTTAGGCTGTTGGCACGCTGAATAATTTAAAAATCCTAGCTTGGCACATTTTAGCAAAAGGTTGCCGACCCCTGCCTTCACTTCGTATCAAATTAAATTAAACTAAAATTAACTAGATCTAAGAAGGTTCATTAATCATATTGTAACAAATTAAATTGTTGAAATGCAATTTTTAAAAAATAAAATATTAGAAACAGTATAAATTGTGCTACATGGCTTGTTAAAATTATTACATTATTTTTTCCCGAAAAGGCCCTTTTTTTTCGAAAATGGTCGTAGGGGGAGCGGCCACTCCCCCTGCTCCCCCCCCCCCCTGGCTACGCTACTGCATTGTCTCTATATAATATTCCGGACGAGCCTTCTAGTATGGGCGTTACTCGTCTCAAAAAATTATGTAGGCATTCATATATATCTGTCGTTTCGTTTATTGCAGGCTAGTGTAGTATAGACTCTTATAGACTCTGGCAGTGAATCCGACTGCAAAAAGTGGCAACGGTAAAAATGAAACTTTAGTTGGGGTAAAGTAAAGGCGGCTGTGCATAGTGCTGGCCACACAATCACCTAGTATCTAGTATTCCGTGGCTACAGAAACTGGTGAACGCTGCTACATCGGCCCTGTGGGTCTATTTGGTCCGACGGGTACTTTACTTACTTTTAAAAGGGAAACTTAAAATCAAGAATCACGATTAAAAATGCCCTTTTATAAAGACATGTTGTTTTACCATTACCAAAATTTGTCTGGAAATTGTTACTGTGGCTGTTTTTTTTTTTTTAAACCTACCCTTTTTTTATCGTTATTTTGTAATTTGTTCCAACTATTTGTACCGTTGCTACTTTGTGTCTTGCCAGTAAAAGTATCCATTTCGGACCAAATTGATCCACATGACCGGTGAAGCAGCGTTCACCAGTAGAGTTGGCTTTATATCTGTTTGTAGGGTAGTTTTGATGAGTTTTTTTTTTTATGTTTTCATTTAGCTATTTGTGTTTTTTCGTTATTTATTTTCTTTTTAAACAACACCGACTTCAGAAAAGTCTGTTCACACAACATGTCCGTTGGGGTCGAAAAATACATTTAGTGATCTATCGCTAGTACTTCGTTGTAACGTATATACTCGCGTATAAGTCGCACTGGTGTATAAGTCGCACGTCTAGTTTAAGATTTTTGTCCTTATACGTTGTCATTGACCCGCACATAAGTCGCACCCCGACTTCCTGGGTTACACTGCCTTTTAATATATCAAAAATGCATACCTTTTAAACATAAAAGTTACTAAATATTCACCCTAATTTGGAAACTTTCCTTAAAAAATTTTTTTAATAGTGCATAAGGCAAACATAATTAAATAGAGGCATATCGTAATAATTCTACATAACTCCAATCAACTATGGGGGGTTATGTAGGAAACTTTATGACAGAGTAGTGATGTTTTTCGAACTTTTCAAAAACAGTGTCGGGTGTATAAGTCGCACCCCTACTTTTTGTCGAAATTTTCTGTTAAAAAAGTGCGACTTATTCGCGAGTATATACGGTAATTTGTTGACGTGTGTACATATTGTATAATACATGGTTCAGGTGTATTCAGTAAAAAGATTTAATCGAACATCTGACTTCAGAGGTGCGTGATTCGATGCCCAAGCTTCCATGTAGTGACGTCACCCATCGGTACTCGGTGTTTATTTTTTTTTCAAATTTAATTTTAGGCCTAAATACATAAAAATGTGGGCACGGTGGTCGAGTGGCAGCGCGTTCGATTGGCGATCCGAAGGTTCCAGGTTCGAATCCTCGAGCAGGCTAGCTAGGATCTTTTTCCAAAGACTTGAGGGTGTCCCTGGGTCTACCCAGCTCTGATGGGTACCTGACGCTAGTTGGGGTAAAGTAAAAGTGACTGGGCATTGTGCTGGCTACACATCCCCTAGTAGCCTATGCCGTGGCCACGGAAACTGGTGAAACCAGCCCTAGGATCAGTTTGGTCCGAAGTGTACTTTACTTTACTATGCTCGACTAATTAGAGTAGTTACACTTAAACGGAGCCCCAGAACAAGTTTCTTCCATGTTTGATTGTCTCGAGGCACATCCGTCACTTTATGGGACGGAAAAGGTGGGCTTTGGGCACAGGGGCGGGGGGAGCTGGACAGTGGCCAGCCACACAATCCCCTTGTGGTAAGCCGTGGCTAAATGAAAGTGGTTAATTTCTCTATTCCATCAGCCTCCACACGCACGACAACAAATTTTAATGTTAGCGAGATGGACTTTAAAGCGTCGTAGTTTCAATGTTGTTGTTGTTATTGTTGTTGTTGTCGTTGACTTCTTGAAATGTAAATGTTGCACTTTTTTAAATATAATAAAACAACGAAATTACAATGTATCTATCTCTCTCTCACACATACACTCTCTCTCTCATATACACATACACACACTCTTTCTTTCTCGCACACACATACACTCTCTTTCTCTCTCTCTCTCTCTCTCTCACACACACACACATACATTCTCTCTCAAATACACATAAACACTCTCTCTTACTCTCTCTCTCTCACACATACATAGACACGCAGCCACACACTCTCTCTCACTCTCTCTCTCTCTCACAGAAACAGTCACACACTCTCTCTCTCTTTCTCTCACTCTCTCTCAGACATACACACACTTTCTCTCACTCTCTCTCACACATACACACACTCTCTCTCACCCTCTTTACGGCGTAATGCGCCGCAGTTTCAGTTTTTTCTTCTCTTCATTATTTTTTCATAACCACCACATTGTAAACAAAGATACGATGAAAAAAAAAAAAACTATAAATAAACATTCCCAGCATGCTAGTCTAGTCTCTTGATAAAATCAAGGAGGAGGTCGAACGCAGATTGATATAATGTGATGCCATAGCGCGGGGAAATATGTGCTGTTCTTTGTTACTAACAATTAAGTAAAATAATTTGCTCTAGTTGACACTAGCATTGGCTGCCCTCCCCCCCCCCCTTTTTTTTTCTTTTCAAACTGTTAGTCGACACACATCAGATTTGACAGGTAATGATATGTATAGATATATTATAAGACAGCTGTCTTAAAATAATTCGAAATTATGTTTTTCGATCTGATGCTATGAAATTATCCTATGGAGAAAAAAAAAACGGTTAAAAGTGCATCATTATTTTTATCGTAAAAAACAACAACAACAAATTTAAAGTTGGCAGCCGAATAAAACCAGAGACCTTGACCTACAGCACACGAGTTAAAGTTGCTCATTGAACAATGCAGAAACATAAATAATCTAGCTTGGCAGCAATAACTGTAGTTGTTTTGTTTGTTGTTTTTTTTTTTACTAGTAATTGTCCAACTATTCCCTCTACTCCACTGATGTATTGACTGAAATCATATTAATGACATTAGGAAAACGTACCGACTAATGTTTCCTTAACCTTTCCCCGGCAACTGGGTGTA